>CM049418.1:7157500-7250000 GCA_026929865.2 Hyperoplus lanceolatus | reverse complement strand
TAAATAATGGCGCCCTCGTTGAACGACAGCTCGTCTTCTTTATCCCGAGCGTAGTCATAGATGGCCACCACTGTACGAAGACAAGGGAGGGAAAAGTTTTAATAAGGCAAACTATAAATGTCACCATACCAAAATGTGGTTTTGATATTGGTACCAATAGGAATTTTGGTACTTTTTGATACTTATGTTATAAGAAAAATAATGTTGATGCACTTATAATACTGATAAAATATTATATGCGGGACACACATATAAGCTTGGCTATTTCAATAGAAGATATGTAATTGCGGGGGGCGCCCTTAGCTCAGTTGGTAGGGCGTCCCCCCCATGGGCCTTGGCCAGCAGCGGACCCGGGTTCGATTCCAGCCCGTGGTCGTTCTCTGCATGTCACTCCCCTCTCTGCCCCATTTCAACTCGGTCTCTACACTATCAATAAAGCATAAAAATGCCAAAAAATACCTTAAAAAAAAAAGAGATATGTAATTGCTGACTTAATTCAATTAAACTTAAAATGTGTGGGCTAAGAATGTATGGACTAAGAGAAAAATTTCACTTTATATTTAGTGTGTTTATCCTGTAATGGATGTATTATTAAAAATAGTGGATTCTGTTTGTGAATGTGCTACACTTTTTGTGATCTATTATATGGGAGTCTTGTAATCCTTTGTGGGATGGGCCACTTGACATATAACATGACACAAAAATAAACTCTTCATTCATCCATTCACCGCTGACTTTGTTATGTTGTACACATTTTTTTCTACAAATGCAGAAGAGTACTTTTCTGAATATGTTAGTACTGTGGTACTTTTTCAGTACCGGTATACTGTACAAGACTAGAATAGCCAAACACCAAACACTACGGAGTTCTGAAGTGGCCATGAAGAATAAAAACTAAAACTATATTGAGGCCACGTTTTACTACATTGAGCGCACAGGGTAAAATGAGTTGCCACATTTGAGTTGATTTCGCAGACCTTTCTCCAGGTAGGTGCGTGGGGCCCAGGGTGGGTCCTCCTCTGCGTATGGGTCGCTGTACTCCACCACTGCAGACTCTTCTTCGTCTTCTTCATCCTCGTAGTCTTCTGGTGGGGGAGGGGGGGGTGTGGGCTCCTCAAACACCGGCTCATCTGCAGGGGGAGGCGGCGGGGGCACCACGTCCGAGACTAGCAAACAGTTTGACATACTAGACTGAGACTAGTGGTGACTGACAGGCGTTTCATGCATTAGGAAAAGATAAAACCATGCTTGATGATGCATTTAAATGACATTAAAAGTTGGAGTCAGCGATTCAGGCCCATTCTTGTTCAAATAAGGGAATATCTCCTCACTATCCGCTGCCTCTCTGTACTGTGTTGAATCTTGTGTTGATAAACAGCTTAAGCTCTGAAAATAGCCTGTAAATACACCATACCAGTTTACAGAGCATAGGCTGTGCATTAACACTGGATTTCTTTTCAACACACACACTGGATCATGAGGAGATATTCACTGATTTTGACAAAAGTGATTTTGACAACAAGCGTTCTCCAGAATCGCTGACTCCACCCTGGACTAGATTTTATTCATTCAAGCTGGCTACTGATACTGAACTGTAACAACAGCTCATCCAAACACTGATTCAACATGCATTTAACTTAATTACAGGGATCAGAGGGACACAAAAAAAAGAACACACAAACATGCTTCATGTCATTCTTGATAAACCACCAACATTTGCTGCAAAAGGGATGCATTCTTGTCTCCCATTAAATGAACGTTCAATATTCCAATGTATTTTAACTCTTGGTGTTGTTTATAGGTTCTATTTGTATAATTATTATATATTACTTGAACTCTACTTTATACCTTTAGTATACCTTCCTTTGGATTTAATTTTATCGTTGTATATTTAAATGCTGAGTAGATTGCACTTTGCCCAGTACATTTCATTGTATTGTTACCTACATTTGAAAAATAAAACTTGAACCTTGAAAAATGCCTTTATAACATCCCACTGTTTGCCAGAGGAATACTAATTTGAATGGGAAAAACTTCAAAGTGCAGAGTGCAGATCCCTGACCAAGCATATGTTGGCGGTGGTTTGGCAGACGATTGACTGGCACTATGGTGGTGGAGAGAGGTCTTCATGCAGGGGGGAGTGGGAGGGGCTTAAAGCCACTTACTAGTCTCCTGAACCCGGGCCACAAAGCCCATCAGGGGCAGCTGAGGAGTGATCTGCATGGAGGGGGGAGGGGGCGCGAGCGGGCCGGCTAGCACCAAACAAGATCAAAAGCACAAGTGGAAGAACAGCAGAGACGTGAGAGAAAGGTTAGAATAAACCAGACAAGAGTTAAAGAACAACTTCTAGGATTCATTCATTCTACTGAGCGGTGCAGTATGCTTTTTTTCTGTATTTATTTGTGTATTATTGATGAGATGAATGTCCAAAAAGTGATCACATATTGCAGAAAATATCTAAAAAAGATAAAAGAACACAGGACAAGAGATTGCAAAGAGCAGTGAAAACAGTGAGAGCAGGTGAAGAGTTAAGTTGATGGGAAGTGAGAGAGCTGAAAAACCAGACACTCACTGTATATTTGCCTGTTTATTAGTTATGAAGCTTATATTTATAGTAATTACTACATCCCATTCCATGTGGTTTTACAAAATTGTCAATAAAAATTGAAGTGGCGAAATTATGGAATATAATGGTTCAAAGTTAATATTTAATGTTTTGGAACTTTTGGCGACTAAAAGATTCATGAACCAAAACGTGTGAGCCAATGCTTTTGTACCTGGGCTCTGGGCAAAGTGTGGTCCTCCGTTGAGCTGGCTCTGGTTGTGGCTCATGTTGTTGTTGGGCTGACCGGTGACGGAGGATGGCCGGCGGTAGGGCAGAGAACCCCCAACCTGCTGGTTCTGAGGAGGCTGCACCGGCCGGTTCATGCTGTAGAACTGAGGGGGAGCGCCTGAGGAGAGAGAGGGGGCCAGCAGGGGGCAGCACACAGTCACTACACCTGGCCATGGCACTTTGTCCTCTACAGAAAGTTAATTTAGAATTTGACCTTTTATTTTGACATGCATGATGTATTTTATAGAGATTATCCTACAGTCTGTCTTTGTAAAGACACATGTATTTAAAAAAAAACAGGCTCATGGTTCATAATACTTTATAGTATACAGGTAGTTGCAATTTAAGCTTAAAACTGTCAAGAGAAAATGCAGATTATTATTTATATATATTTAATAGTATTCCTATTTTCCTCTGCTTTATGATTAAAAAATTATGCGATAAACCTTTGTACGGTGATAATCCTTTACAGAAGCTGCCACAACATTGCAGCGAAATGTTTACAAATGTGACATTGACTTGTCTTTTCCATGACTAAATAACTGAATGGGATAAATAAAAACATAAACATAAAACACCTCTTTATTGACTTATAGATTCCTAAATTCATTGACTACTTGGACTTGAATCTGAATTAACAAGAGAAATAAACAAGAAACCAGACAAACAAGCTGCAGGGCTGAATACATGAGAGATATTTACATAATTCCTCAATATTAACATTTTGGTCTTAATTTTACCCTGGACAGCAGCAAAGCACATAAACACATAATTACAATATCCAGCCACAGAACTGCACAAAAAAGAAGGAAAAAAAGAGTTGAATAAATACACAGGTTTGAAGAATTGAGTTGGCATGCATTATGCATCAGAACAATATCATCTTGATCAACACAACACACAGGCAGCTAATGAGAAGCTCTGAGGGATGGAGAACAGGAAATAATATTGGAGCTGCACACTAACCACACTCGTGGTATTCCAGACAGTCGGATGTATGTTTCACTCACTTTTTAAAGAGCAACAGTTTTTTCTTAATTATTATCATCATTATTGTGTTGCTATTGTTGGTATTAGGGTTAGGTTAACATGATGCTGTAGTAAACGACATCATTCTTCGTATAACAACATTAAAAAATAATAATAATGCATCAAATTCAAATTGGTTCCTAAGCCACTTAGTAGAACTGTTTTGAGCTGTCTCCATACATAAGTTCAAAAGCATAATAACATAATTTAAGGCAAATTGACAACTCCTTCATAGAGAAATAAATATCTACACTATTAAAATAAACTTAATATAATAAGTTCAAAACAACAATGGCAGTGCTTCTTGAATGTAAACGGGTCAAAAAAAATCAAGTCTTTATGTTAATGGGGCAGATACGGATATTGAGATTGGATGGGTCTTATCTCTACTAACATGCCAGTGGATGATCAACACATCTGGGTGTTTGTGAGCAGGATGGTGATGGGGCGGGTGGATGGAGGAAGGGAGTGAGTGGCAGGTTGGGGGGGGGGGGGATGTTAGACTCACCTTGTGCAGGGTTGTTGCCCGTGGCTGTGGGGGCCGCGGAGGCAGGGAGCTGGGGAGGGGGAGGGGGGACAGGCGGGGTCTCTACTGGTGGGTTGGGGGCCTGCTGTGGGGGGCCGTCTAAGGCCGTGGTGGAGGGTCCGGGGGGAGTGACAGAGGTGCCGGTGTTGGGTGGAGGTTTGGCTGGGTTGAGAGGGGCAGGGGTTGAAACTGTGGGCGTCCCAAAGAGGTGAAAAATACACAAAGATAAAAAAGGAAGGAGAGAAAAGACAGGTGAGGGAGGTCAAGATGTTATAAGAGTGAGAGAAAGAGGGGAGGAAAGGATTCTAGTACAGGTGCATCTCAAAACATTTGAATATCATGAAAAAGAATATCATGAAAAGTGAAATATGTCTTTTTTGTTTTTATTTAGATTATCATGGTTTACAGCTCATGGAATAAAAAAATACTCTATCTCAAAATATAGGAATACTACATTCCCAAAAAATAAAAATTCTAATACAGAAATGTCAATCTTCTGAAAGTATTATTATTCTAGAACACTTTTTTAAATTAAATTAGAGAAAAAAAAGATTCTAATTGATATTAAAATCTTTTGAGATGCACCTGTAGATCCAGGGTTCCTACACATGCTCACATCGACAAGCGTGTAGGAATCCTGGATACCAACGCTGCGTCCAGACAACTTGGACATGGAGAACACTTCAATTTCCCAGTTATTTGGAAAGCAGCATTACAAACCCAGATTAGTCAAGTTAGTTAGAGAAGTCAGGCTCACACAGAAACCTAGACAGGAAACAGGAAGTGGACGGTTACCTGGGAAGGCGTTGGGCGGGGCCGGGGTTGGCACGGCGATGGGAACGCCCACGCTGCCACTGCCGCTGTTCTCTCGGCTGCTGCTGCGGCTGCTGCTGGGGTGGCTGCCTCCGCTGCTCCCACTGCTGTCGGTGAGTAGGGCAGCAAAACACGTCAGACCACGAACACTCGCACACAAACACACTCGCTCTCTCTCTCACACACACACACACACACACACACACACACACACACACACACACACACACACACACACACACACACACACACACACACACACACACACACACACACACACACACACACTGTCATACACTCACACTTTCAGTTATTAAAAAAGGACCTCAGTGGCTAAACTGTGCTGGAAATAAGCCTACCTTTATCTCTTGCAATCAAGCCCGTCTTCAAGATAATCTGTTTTCTGTGATGAAATATTATGCTACTTTTTTCCTCAATCATTGTCCTGTCCGTCTTCATCTTACTTTCTTGTGTTTTCAACTCATTTGCAAACATTGTATCTGAATTTAGACTGATCAAAATGCAAACACCATAAATTTGCTTATTAAAAACATAACACATTTCCGTCTTCCTTCCTCATATAGTGGCAGCTTTCTTGTGATTTATTAATTAATAGTCCTGGAAACTGTCTGTCAGTAAGACGGCTGCAATATGGACCAGCATGTACGGTAAAGGAAGACAATGGACGCTGGGGTGAGGCTTGAAAATAAATAGTTTATACTCCACTATGTTAGACTATATCATGAATATACCTCTAATTAGTTATCTCTTTATTTTCTCTACTTTTCCTTGCAATTTAAAGCCCAAATTTCCTCTGTGGAGATCAATAAGGATTACCTTATCATATCTTGTCTTATCGTACCGTAACAGAGGAGTTAGACATGACAAAACCTTCAAATATGTAGATGGATATCAGTGCTCACACTCTGAATGAAACATTCAAGAAGCAGTTACCAGTCAAGTTTTTCCAGTCAATTTGTGAAGTTTGCATGATAATCGGGATGAAGTCACAAACATTTTTGGACACTAAAAGAAGGCATTTTTTGTTGAACAGTACCAACAAAGTCTTGTTGTACAGATAAAGTTCCTGTGTTTGAAATGGGCTGCTAAAAGAGATACTTTACATTAAATGCAGCTATATTAAATGCTTAGTTTGGAATAAAACTGCTTATTATTCCTTGTTTTGTGGCACCCTCAAGCGCATTGAAATGTTAGTGTGAGCCGTTATGCCTTTGAAATGACTATGTCACAGTGATAAAAAATAAATAAAAATAAAGCAGCTTGAAGCTTCCACCAGGGACACATGACACAGGTGACGCAGTACAAGCGACACAAGACAAAGACAAGTTTACGAAACACGCTGCAGAAGAAAGAAGCGTGAGCACACATGGGGCGGACTCATATTGTACAACACTAGAGAGCGCATGGCAGAGTGAGAGATGGAGAAGAAATGAGCTGTGGATAGACTGGTGCTGAGAGGAGAGTCAGGGAAAAGTTATCTGGTCCGGAAATATTGGAAAACATTTGGCCGACAGATGGGACACAATGACGAAAAACTTTCCATGTAGTTTTCCCTTTTTCCAAACTCATGCTTTAGAAAAGGGAATCTGTGAGTATATTAAAGTGTTTGGGGATGGAAGGGTCTGTTCTCAGAAGATGAGCTTGGTGAGGGGGACTGTTGGGGTGCGACGTTGCCTATACTACAGTATCTATTTCCATTGGAGCCAGTGTCTGGCCGTCCTATAAAATACAGCTCGGAATATCTGCTTCCACCTCAATTCTTTAAAGAGCAAGAAGAGCAGGTGAGGTTTTAAAAAAAATTAACTGTCAATCTTTGCTTACTGACGACAGTTACCCTTAAAATGAAGAATTATCTTAACTTTTAAATTTTTACAGTGAAGGCGCATTGTTTAGGTGGACTTAAAAAAAGAAGCGAGTCAAAATTATTTTCCTTTCCAAGAGAAGAAGAAGAAGGGCAGAGGCATGTTCAGCAGCTATCTCGCTTTAAGTGGAGGAGAGGAGAGGAAGAAAGGGTGTGTTTAAGAAGTTTAAAGAGTCATGCAGGGAGCTGGGAGGGAGGGGGGGTGGGGTACCTGTACGTGCGTGTCCTCTGATTAACGGATGCAGTGCGTGCAGGGCTCTGCTGGGGCTGCGCCATGTTGCGCGTCGGGCTCGAGACGTAGTCGTTAGGGACAACGGGTGGACGCACCGGCTCGAGTGTCCTATAGGGGGAGTGGCGCCTGCGAGAGGGTCAGGAGGGAGGAGGGGCATCCACAGAGAAGTGTAAGGGAGGAGAGCAAGAAAACAAACAAAAGTGCAAACTTAAAATAACTGGGGAATGACAGGGTGGTGGATGGGGCAGAGTCAGGAGTCAGGATCAAACAATAGTGCTGCTGTCGGGTAAAAAAAAAAAAAAAAAAAAAAAAAAATCACACTTCCCAAACCAAGATGGACACTGTGTTATTAAGAGTATAATAATCAGAGATATGTCGGAGAGTCAGTAATACTGCTCAGCCAGAAGGGAAACCTGGATATGTATATAAAAAAAGCTATTGAATTATAATATGTTGCTAATTTCTATTCATCATTTTATGACCAAGCACTTAATAATGATCTCTTTTCAGTTTTGTCCTTTAACGGCACATGTGTAGATACGAAAGAAGGAGTCTGTATCAAAGTAGAGGCAGAGTTAAAACATTTTTTTTGGCTCATATATCAAAGAGTCACTTTATCACCACATAACAAGCTTGCAATTTGATCTAGAGAAGCTCTAGAAAAGAGACAATTTGAGCTTTAAACATACTCTTTTTTTCAGTATGATAAAGAATAAATATTATGCTTGGCTTTACTAAAAAGAAAAGGCTGTGTGTGCAGGTTTTGCATTGAAAACAACAACACAAGACTACAAGGATTTTTTTAAGTGGACTAAAGTCATGTTGGTTTGATTCAAATACCTGTCCTGGAAGTGTGTTTATTTCACCCGACAGCAGTGTTATGCTTATGATGTCCTCAGTTTTCAACATGAAGAACCCTGAGATTGATTGATCTGGGCCTGAGACCATGTGCAGGCGGACACAGCGGGGTGACCCGTCTCTGAGCACTGTTGCTATGGCAAGATGTTGCTATGGAGGAATATGGGGCAGCCAGGAGTGGGCGGGCTGGGTCACAAACACACAACTGAAAGTTCAATTTGAAAAACAATATTTACATAAAAAAGGAGAAATAACAGAAGAGAATAAAAATAAAAACGACAAGTGAGATGTCCGCCGGATGCAGAAGGTGCATCATGGAGGAGTGGGAGCTGCGGTTGATCGGCATGCGTCTCACACACACACACACACACACACACACACACACACACAAACTTTTATGCCAGGAAAGTTCCCAGGGGTGACAAGAACACAACTTTAGGTGCTGCACTAGCAGAGTCTCTGTGGGATATAAGAGAAACCTTCAACAGTCAAGACACAAACACGCAACAGGGGACACATCACAAACATTGTGAGCTGTTAAAGAACAAGGAAGAAGAACAACAATAAACATGTTTTTTTCCACCCCCATTAACACACTGAGAGACACACAATCAGGATGAGAAAAGACCACACACACACTATTGGCTAAATGGTTGATTATCTCTTTTAACTTAATAGGTCATACTCTAATAAGAACCTTAACACCTGATAAGAACATAAAGGCTGCTTCTTGTTTTAAAAATGCAAAAAAAGCAAATATCATCAATTTAATGTTGTCAATATAAACTTTAACAAAAAGAAAACAAAAAAAAGAAAGCTTAGTTTAGGTAATAATAATAAAAGTTGAAAGATAGTATCACTAATAAATCATTACATTATAGCCGCAGCAGCAGTCATCAAAATCATTTATTGATCACTCGATCGAGGAAAGAGATATTTTGACTTTTCTAAATCTTGCATGATGATAAACAGAACCGCAAACAGCTTTGAACGGGCCAAAGCACAAATCTGTGATAACACACGTTGGCCAGTAATATGGGCATCTATCCCGCTTTAATCCTGACTGAGCGGACATGTTTGGAACGCTTTCATTACGGGGTTTAAGGCCGATTTCAGTGTTAAGCCTGCAGTAAGTCACGCTTGTAAAGTGATGCAAAACTCAACATCTACAAAATCATCATTCTAAAAAAAGGGTTGAAGACTGGGGGACATGAGAGAGAGACATCCTACACAACACTCTGTTCCAGCAAAAAAAGTCCAGTTTTATTTGCCGTTACAGGTAATTTATCATCAGGGGAAAAGTTTGATTCTTTCATAAACATGTAAAAGTTCCTTGTAGTCACTTAAATAAAACCAGTGTGTGTATCTGTGTACTACTTGTGTGTTGTAAAGGGGAAGTCACCCAGGAAGGGCAATCGAGGAAACGTTTATTCTGGGAGCGTCTCAAATTTCTCAACAGGGACCAGCAACGTCATAGACATTAGCAATAAATGAACACTTACATTTTTTACTTCTAAACTGACCGGAAATGGGTTTATGGCAAACACCAAAAGCTAGAGTCGAAAGCCTTTTTCAGAATCATATTGCTTAGTTATTCTTTGGTCAGCTAGTTACCAATATAACCCTTTACGCAGAGTGGTCTAATACAAAATTACATTTCATTTCAAGCATATAGAGGAAAAATCCTGACTGAGTTTGTTGTAATCCATGCCTAAAGGCGTTAAGATAAAAGTTCTTGGATGGGTTTTTCCCGCCAACAAAAGTTTGTTTTTAGCTGCAAAACATTTGAGCATTACACATGTTTCCTTTTTTCCAGTCTTCCAAACAGAAGAGGAAAAAGCGTGTTTCAATGATGAGGGCATGAATCAAACTGTCTCGGGGCTAAAAGCAGCTGCTTGAAAAGCTTGGAGAATGTTGTGCAACTCAGAAAAAGATCTTTATAGTAAAGAAAATAAGGAATTTGTTTGAGAGCAGGAAACCATTCATAAAAAGCAGAGTTTTAGTATTACGTTTGGTTAAATTCGGTCTCACTAGCACGGATGAAAAAGCCAAAAAAAAAACAGAGCGGAGAACTGGCACAGCACTGCATTTCTATCCCACCCAAAGGACACTGACTGAACACAGGTGGTGATGATGAAACTAGGGGCAACCAGGCTCCAAACACTGGGGCCTCTTAACTGGACCCTGTGCTGTGTAACGTACCCGAGCGTCCCCTTCCCCGACATAGGCGGGCTGGGGGGCTTCTGTGTGGGGGGGTTGGTGCGAGGGAGGGTGCCTGCTACACCACCTCCTCCTCCGGCCTTCATGTTCTGAGCACTGGCCTATGGGAGCAGAAAAATCTTGTTAGTCAAATCACTGGACTTCAGAGTAGGTGTGTACAAGTAAAGTAAAACCGGAACCGGGAGATGCTAAGCTAAGATTAGCCAAACGATTGGAAACAAGGGGGGAAACAGCTGGTCTTGCTCTATCAGTCATTAACACGTTACATCTTTTAATAAACACACTTTTTGTATTACAGAATTCGATACAAAATTAAAGGAGTACGGTAGGTCTAGCTGTTTCCACCTGCTTCACTCTTTTTGCTAAGCTAACAATCTCAAATTTTATATTAAATAGACCAGAAGGCAACTAAACTTTTGTCTAACTTATCCATTAAGAGCAAACAAAAAGAAATAAGAAAGAAAATACAAAAAGTATAACTCTCACAGGAATTTAAAACAATAAAAACAACTCATTCAGAGAAACAAGTTATAAAAAAGAAAATAATAATCTTGTTTGAGGCTTTTACTTTGAAAGTCTTACCTTAAACCTTAGCAACCACTACGGTTGATTATAAAGAAACAATTAGCGAGCATAAAGAGAGAAGAAGAGAATCAGAGGATTAGTTTGTGAAGAAGGAGGGCTTACAACTGTTAATACATGTGGTACATAAAGCTGAGCTGGTTATTCAAGGAACAATGGCTCAGTGTTTCAAAATGGGAGGAATTTTTCTTCTTTGAGACCTTGGTAACTTTACAAAAACAAATCACTTGTTTCATCTTTAGATGAAACAAGTGATTTTGTTTTCTGGAAAACAAGCTTTGTCTTTGTTGGGAAAGTAGTTTTTCCAAAATCAAAGACATTGCTATGGAGGAACATGGGGCATGACTGAAAAGCCAGAGTCATTGATTTTTACTTTCACATCACTTATTACTGAAACCCCATGGTGGTTATTTGACCTTTAAAAAGGCCTGAATTTAACACAAACAATGATTATAGGACATTTCTTTTGAAAGGTCTCATCAATGTGTCATCTCATATTTCGTCTGAAGAAGCAAAACTTTACAGTGCAGAATAACACTTAAATATGGCAGAAAAACAAAACATACATTTGCAGATTTCCAGGTAGCGAAACGCTGCTCTAGAGATCCTTGAACACTTTTTGATTCCACTAGCAGTATCTGTTCCCTCCCCCCCCCCAAAAAAAAACACATGTGGTTTCTCTTTAAATAGCCTCACTAGAAGTCAACAGAGCTTAATTAAAGACCTTCTTTTCTCGTTCCCATTGGAATCAGTGAGTCAACCCCACAATTAAGTCTAATTGATAAAAGGAGTGGGGGAGAAGAGAAGAAAAAAAAAGGTAAGGTAAAGGAGCTACCTTGACTCCGTGGCCCATGTCGTCCAGCATGCTGTAGTCTATGGGCTTGCGGATGTAGCGCACAGGCCTCTCGGGATTGGCCGGCGCGATGATCTTGTGTGTGCGCGACGTGTTCTTATTGGTGGTGAGGATGCCGATCTCCCGGCGGGCCACCTTCTCTTTGTGGATGTCCACCGTCTGAGGACAACCAAGACAAGATGTTGGATTTGAAAATGTAAAAAGCTCTGGTAATTAAAGTTGATGCCTATTTTCTATAAAAAAAAAGGAAAAAAAATAAAAAAAAAGAAGGGTCTGCTGCTGTGTCTTTGTTATTAAGAGGCATCACACAGCGTTTATAAGCATTCATCAGCAACAAATTATTTTGCATGTTGAGCAAAAGCAATGTAAAAAGATTTTTTTCTTAAAGTGACTACGAGGAACTTTCAACTGTTGTTGATTCTAGTTAAATTAATAAAAGATAATCAATAGAACAATCGATAAAAAAATGTGTTGTTCAATCTGTTGTATGCTGCTGTTACAGATCATTTTTGTAGAGCTTTCATTCTGAAGATCGCAGCATGGTATGAAAAATAAAAGGTACATTTGCCAATTTGCCTTTGGCTTCTTCCGTCTCCCTTCGGACAACACAAAGTATGATGTATGAATATTTTCAAGAGAAAATTGTGTATTGTGTGGAATTGTCCGAAAGAATAATAAATAAATAAATGGTATGCATTATAGCATCCTTAGAGCAATAAGTGAGGTACCAAAAAAGTAAAGTAGTGGATAAGAGTTGAAAGTAACTATTAATAAATTAAAATATCTTATTTATTAATTTGAAGTCTATAAAAAGCTAGTCAAACCTGACGGAAGCTTTTAAACAGTAGTTATTGGCTAATCTGAGTCATTTGCGTTTGTTATGGTGACCTGTGAGATGTGGTTGATGGAGCTCTCCATGCGGCGGAGCTGTGACGCCTGGATGTCCAGCATCTGCAGCACATTGTTGGCCAGTGTGTTGATCAGGTAGGCCACACTGGCCAGGGACTGGGTGGTGTAGTTCTTGGTCTCCTCCAGCGCCCGCTCCTTATCTGGAGACTGAACCACAGAAAGCAGAGACTTCAAAATAAAGATTTGATTTGCATTTTCAAAAGTGGAAAGGAAGCAATCTGTCCAGAAAGCCAGATTGTGTGAGAGAAATTTGTATAATTTTATATGTGAAGTTTACCAGCAAACCCAGCTTGAAATGAACCTGTCGCAGATAAGGAAGTAAAAAAGTTTTTTTCTCTCCTTATTTTTCTCAAACCTTCAGGAGGACATATATAGTTTCAGAGATGATACCAAAAATACAAACATAGTTACCAAGAAAAACAGATAAACAAGACAAAAGAATTGCATTACAAACGAGTAATGACCATTGTCTTATTTTGCCTTTCTGTTCTGCAAGTCTGAAATGGTTGATAAACTTTAGTTCCACATCCGTATAAATACAGAAATTGTTGGTCTTATGTGTATGAATTTACATATGTGGATGTAGAAGTTGCCAATAAGTCAAAGTAAATTAATAAGAAAAAAGCATTTTCACCTTGGTCCCTGTTATCAAAGCAGCCACATATTTTTATAATTAAAAGGGTAACAACTTAAGAAATGGTGGCAATTATAAAGTGATTGACATCTTTCCACAAGTAAAAAAGATAAGTTATCTCTGTCAGTATCAGCATTTCATAACTGATCACAATTTATCTAGAATAATTCAGATTCATAAATTGAAAATTATGAATATTGCACAAGTTGTCATGTCCAATGCGTTATCATCAAATCACTTGTGTTATCTGGAAAACACTGTCACTTTATTTTTGTCAAAAGAAAAAAATAAATCACTATTTTTTCTGACGTAGAAATCAATTTATCTAGATTTATCTAGATGAGGATCAGCAGAGCATTGATAATGAAAATACTTGCAACTGTAAATAAAAACCATTCACCCCTTCTTTCTGTGTGCAGCATGGCAGACAATTACTGTTGTGATTAGATATTGACTGATTGATTTCATTTGATCTATTCAATTTAAAATCCCATCTGTGCTGCCAAAGCAAACTTTCAGGATGAAGCAATAAATAAATAAATAAATCATCAATCAATGTAATTGAGTCCTCAGTTCTAATTATGAGTCACTAATTAGTCCTGATACAGATCTAGCTAATCATATTAGTGCAATTCTAATTCTATTTCTAAATTATATTTAGTTGATCAAATGAAATGCTCAAACATAGCACAAATCACATATACGATCAAAAAGAAATGACTATCAGAAAGCATCCACAAGTAATTTATACCATTACATTAATATCTTTGGTAAATAATTTCATCGACACAGTCTTTTCAACTTCAAAAAAAGCTCTGATCGGACACAGCATTTAGTCACCTGTCACCCCTCCCAAATTGACTAGACACACACACACCTGTAGCATCATGTGAATTAAAGGCTGGGATAGATATTCTACACCATCACCATCTTAATTCAACAAGCAGCACTATTGTGCAAAAGTTATCTAACAAGTCCAACAAGTGTCCATTCCTACATGACTAATGCTTTAATAGAAAAGCTGTCATTAGTTGAGAAGTGACATTAAAGACAGAGGACGAGGTGAGGTGTCCTACTAAATATCACTCAGATAAATAGTTCTGTCCAGCTGAATCTAGAAGTGCTAATATCCATGTGACAGCAAATGGGGAATACAAATAAATATATAAATATAAATAAATAAAGCCGTGGCATGCTACCAGCAAGCTGCCAATCGCATACTTTAGAGGGTCAACCTGTCAGACCTGATCAGCCCCATTTATCAATGATGATGTCACAATGATGTCACTATCACACCTAGTCAAAAACCTCTGCTCCCACACATGTCAAAACTCATGTTATAAAAGACAGGGTTTAAAAAGTCTGATAGAGAACAAAATGATGAAGAATATTACAAGTGTAAAGCTGAGAACAGGATTGATTCCAAACACCGAGTTTGTACAGATTAAAGGTGGAGTCAGTGTTTCTGGGACAGAGAACGCTTGTTGCGATGTCAAAATCACTTTGTCAAAAATCTGTGAACATCTCCTCACGATCTGCCACCTGTCCACTGTGTGTGTGCTGAAATAAAAATGTACCTCCAATAAAAATTGATAAATTATTATTTAATAATAAATAAATAAAAATTACTAATTATTTTGACTGTTTACATTGCTAGGCAAGAAAACAATTATTGATAACACCTGACTTTTGACAGATTGATTGAAGACATTTTAGTAGAATTTAAGTCTTATTTTTAGACTAACTCATATGCTATAACTCACTTTTATGACATAAAATACATGCCAGATTGATTTAAGACTTTACCTTATTTTCCTGATTCATTTCTATAAGTTAAGGATCTTTAACCCTGACACTAGCCAAAATGCTATGCAAAAATTCATCAAATCTATAATAAGACATTGTATTGTCTTTCCCACAATGCAACAGGATCAGAAATCATAGATATGCATGCTTTACACGGAGCATTTGAAGAGGTTTACATGATACCATAAATCCACATGATGTAGCTGTAGCAGCAGCAGCAGTGCTCCAGTGCATCGTAAATCAGCGGCTCTTGGTCATATTGTTAATCTGCTGTGAACCAAAGCTCATCGCTGGCTGATGTGTGTAGCCCCTACATGCATGACCCGCTCACTGATTGATCCTTCATATAGCACACAATTGATTTTTTTTCTCACGTTGCCTGCGTTTGTAGTATTAATTTCAGCAGTCTTTTTTTTAATTAGCAAAAGCTACCTGGCTAACGCGATGGATGTACAAGCCCTACATACATGTACTATCGACGAGAATGGCGTTATAAAAACTATTAATGCGCTGTTAAAGCGTGGACATGACCAACGACGTGTTAGCTGGTATAATTACATGCCTTGACAGTGGGTTGTTTTTGGCAGCGTTAGCAACAGCTAGCCTAGTAGCATCAGCTCGCCCCATTTTTTTTCTTTTAATAAAAACGCCAAAATATTTTCTTCCAAACATTTGAGAGCCTACCTGGACATAGTTGCTCTCGCAGTACTCCGCTACTCTTTCCAAATTGGTGAAACTATCTAATAGTGCGCTTCGTCCGGCTGGGATCTCCTCTTCTAGAAGCATTTGTAGCTCCGCCATTTTTAGCGGAGCACTGCCTGTCTCTCTCTTTCTTGTGTGTGTATGTACTGTCTGTCTCTCTCTCTCGTTTGTGTGTATGCGTTGTCTGTCTCTCCCTCTCGTGTGTGTGTTCTTTGGCGCCACCGCGGCCGTGTGCGGTACTGCATGGCTTTCCCCAGCTGCTGGCTGGTCCCTACTCCAGCCAGCAGCTGGTAGGGTTCCCAAAACAATAATACATTTAAAAAACAAAGATGCATTACATCCGACTCCCATTTGGTTAAATGCATTTGTGGTTATGTGGTTTAGCCAAATGGCCCCATAAATACTTGTAATAGATTTACTGTTGTCACATTTCAATGAATTTTTCCACTGCAAATATTGCAGCCTACTTTCACTAAAGATATTGTACAGAAACACAGGGAGAGATAGATTTTTGCTAATATACTTATAACATATCCTTTAAGACAGATTATATCATCTGTTTAGTTTATTCTATTATCAATTGATTTTATATGTATGTATGTATGTATATTATAAATATTATTTATTTTGTCAAAGTTATCTTATTTTATTCTTTTTCCTAGTAATGTTGTTCAAATTAATTTTGTTGTGGTTTTTAAAAAATAAATAAATTAAAAGACTTATCTGCATCTCCACATACCCAGTGAGATAGAAACATGCCCAAAGGCACTTCAGAAGGAGCACAGTAATCAGCTGGTAGTTATAATTCATTTGGTTAAAACATGTGCAGGCTGAGACTGGATTTTTAACACGGGACTTTCCGTATGGAAGCATTGATACACAATATAAAATGAAAATAAAGACACAAGAAAATTCCTCATACATATTTAATAGCTGTGTCAATTCCATGTGGGTAACATCAGTCGACAAACAAGCCACGTGCCTTAGGGAATATTGACTCATTATAGAAAAACGCTTGGCAGCACAAGTTGTTTTTCTCTACTTTGTAGAGTATTAGACACAGAGTTTCCTGTTAGCTGTTAACAGTATTTTCAACAAGTGCAAATGTAGCCTGTGGACAGACAAGGTAATTATGTGCGAAGGGGCTCAGTGCAAAGGCACCAGAAAGAGGGCCATGTGAATACTGTGCCGGTGTATGAACTGGTTCTAGCTGGTTCTGCTGCTGACAGTGACCCAGGTCTCGTCTTTAGGCGTGGACACCAGCTCAGACCGGACCTCCACCACCTGACCCTTCAACTGCTGCAGCTTAATCTGACGCACCAACGTGCTGAGCAGGACCGTAGCTACTGTGTAGGCGAACCTGCCACATACAATATACAAATATATAAATTTACAATCCATTGTGATAAATTTCCCTGAAAAGGTGAGACACTGCAGTTGAATAGGGTTACACTTTTAATTACTGGCATTAAAACAATTATTTTTTGCATCAAATTTCTATCCAGAAATGTTTGAAAAAATATGTAAATTTAACTAATTTTTTAACTAATTATGTTTATATTTGCATCTCTTTAAAAACAAAAACAGAAACTAGATGTTCGATAAAGCCAGAGTTTAAATCTATATTTAATTTTAAAACATATGAGTGCCCAAAGTTTTTAAATGGCAGATTTTGGATTCAGCCTTTTATCTATTTTATAAATCATAATGTTTTATAATCTTGGTCTTTACCTGAGCTCGGGGCACGTTTGATTCCCTGAGAATCCGAGTAAACAGAAAGTCTTTCTGACCGACTCCTCCTCAAATCGATCGGGGTCGAACCTGAAAATCACCAAATTAGAAATTAGTCAAATCAATCTGTTAAACCTGTGACATCCTACAAGGCCCACAATGCCAAAACCCAATGTTGTGTTATGGTAATTATTTAGCCACACCTCATATTTCAGGATGTGGACCGGCTGCCTTGTAGTCCAGAGTAATTTATTAACAGCCTTTTTGAAATGAATATGTGAACATGTTGAAGGTATAAGCCCGTGAAGTGAACCTGTATGGGGTGCTCCAAGTCTCAGAATCCTGCAGGACAACTCCCAAAGCATAGATGACCAAAGTCTGAAATAAAGCAAGAATAAAAACAAAAGCATTTCTATATAAGTCTTTTTAAATCATTGTGTGTATCTGTTTCTTTATACTGCCAGCAGATACCTCTTTAGGGATGACATGTTGGTCCACTTTGCCCTCCACTTCCTGAAGTCGAGCTGCGACAGGGGTCAGCTTGGCCGTCCGCACTGTCTCATTCAGGACGTGCTGGCAGAATCTTTGCAAAGGGAAAAAGAAATGTCATGATATCAAGGGGGAGATTTTTACATTTGATCAGTGGTGGACAAAGTACTCAACTCAATGTTTTACTTCAAAATGTATTGGAGTGAGAGTCAAACGTTTCCAGAAAAGCAGATACTCAAGTAAAGTACAAATACTCAAAAAATGTACTTAAGTTCAGTGCTCCAGTAAATGTACTTTATTACTGTCCACCACTGCATTTAATGGATTAAAAATGCCAAATGTCAAAAGCCTTTACTTTAGCTGAGGGATCTTGTCAAAGGAAACTGGATCCGAACCCAAAACCTCCTCCAGCTCTTGATACAGTTTGTCCTGAAGTTCCTGCGAGCTGGAGAGGAAGCGAAGCGCCCAGATACACACTGCAAAAAAACCACATCGTACACCCAAGCTTTAAGGTTTCATGTGAAAAAAACATTTGGGAGTTTCAATTCAATTGTTTTTGATGCTTGTCGTCACTTACAGTTGGCAGTGATGACGCACCCGGCCAAAGTGAAGACCATGCAGTCCTCCAGGATCTGAAACAAAACAAAAGCCACTTTTTTGGGCTGTTTCGTGTTTGTTTTTAAACCAGCGTGGGCTGACTTATCTGGCATTCACCTGTCGCTCTGTGAGGCTCGACTGGAGCAGAGCGTCCACAAACACCATCTGCTTCCTCTGGGCTTTCCTCTCCCTCGCCACCGACAGCAGCATGGACTCCATCTCTGACAGAGCTGCAAAATCAACATTGTGAATCAGTTTATCCTCTAATGAAAGTGTGAGTTACTGTATATGCCTAATTTCACAGAAATCCCTCAAAGCGGACGGTTGGACAACCTGAAAATACATAATGCCTCCGAACTCAAAAATATATGAAGTCAGTTCTGTTAAACTTCTTAATTTAAAAGGCTCACCTTTCTCATAATGTCCTTTCCGGCTTGAGCTCTTCTCAAGGGAGCCGTCCAGGTAGCCTTTCCCAATTTCTGACCATATCTTGCGGCAGAAGAAAAGAAAAAACAAATCAAATAACACATTTTAAACCCGGCCACATTCATAGTTTTGTTGTCAGTCCATCCAAAAAAACAAAGAGCAAGAGCTACTTTGTAACAGAAATCAATTGTAGACAATGTAATGTAATATGACATTCGACACCCACAGGAGCAGAGAAGTTAACCAGAATCCAATGCATGAGGTCGTTGTCTCACCGCGTCGTGATTCTTTCGGAAGGAAATGACCTCGCCGTCGTCTCCATAGCGCTGGCCCAGAGCCAGCTGGGTGACGGTCTTCATGGCCAGGCCCAGCATGTGGGCACACAGAGGGGTGTGCTGTGCCTCCGGGAACGACTTCCATTTCCCCACAAGCTCCTCTACCTGCTACAGGAAAACCAGGACAGGAAGGGAATTTGTCACAGTACTCCCCAGGGATCTCCAAGTTTAATTTCAGACTTTTTAATGCCAGTTTAAATTAAGTTGTATGCCAACGTCACGGCTATACTGGCAAATGAATAGTATTTAAGGTACTTTTAACAAATAATACTAACAAAGCATAGTATAATAAACATCCTAATTATATATTGAAATCCAGGGAATGTCTTTGTATCAGTGGAACATACCTTGAGGACAAGAGGGAAGTTGTTCTTCAGTGTGCTGTTGATGGCGCTCTCATACACCTTTTTCCTTATGACGGTCTCTGTGGCACCGCCTCCCATCCCCGACTGGTAACCAAGCAACGACTTCAGCATCGTCTCAAAGGAGTCAGCTGAGAACAGCAAAGAAAGGAAAACCTTGACTTTTTCAAATCACTGTGTACCTTGAAACCGGTTATGGGCCCTTGCCTTGTAGTCAAATGTCATTGTGCTTACTGCTGTGGTTGGGGTTGATGTGCTGCCGTAGCTGGTCCACTGAGCCCAGGCTGACCACAGGCCTACCGCCAAACCAGAAAGACACCACCGACCCAAACTCCTGATGCAAACTGACAAGGAACTCGTGCAGACTACCTTTACTCACGATGTCCTGCAGGTTCCCATCCCTGAGAGAGGAAGTAGTGACACATCAATGACGTTTTCCATCATTTTATATCAATTATTTTAATGTCTTAGGGAGCCAATTATAAATGGCAGGTCTTGGTGGTGGTAACTGGGTCTGTTAGTTAATGAAACAGAGGTACAAATGACAACTTACTTCTCATCTGTAGGATTAAGTCCTGGGATCCCAGAAACCCTTCTGGATGACTGAAAACATGAATTGATCAAACACATATTTTATAACTTAAGCATTTTGACAAATATGTATATTGTCTAACCTGGCATTCAAACACATACTCGTGTTTCTTACAAAAGCTTGTAGTTTGTTTATGCATGTCCCAATAAGCAATAACAGCTAGCCTATAACCGATGAGTGTTGCGTTCAGTAGCCTATTGAAAAGTTAAAAGTATAGCTATTTAATGCTTCCTCGCTTACAATGAAAAACAAATTGGCTGACACCACTTAGATAACACATATGCGACACCTTAAATGAGACTTCCCGCTTTGCAAAAAGCAAAAAATAATAGTTAAGCACTTTTTTGAGACGATATTTTTGCAGCACTGACATATAGCTGAGCAGCTAGCTTTAACTTACAGGGTACAAATAAAGAACAGCACCGACCAAGATGATGACAAACGTGACAGCAAAGATGGCGAAGTCCAGCATGACTTCTACCTTTTAATAACACCAATGTTTTCTAACTTTTCCTCATGGATATCTGCAAACTGATAAGACGCACCGTTACCACGTCAACATAAACTGCTTCTCTGAGATCGAGTACAAAGTCTGGACAGGACGGGAGGCAGGCAGAGAAAAGCAATCGATCTCCGAGGTTATCAATCCTGTAGCATTATTTACTTATAGATGCATATCAGCCAGGAAAAAAGAGTCACCAGACAGACATGTGTTGGGTAAATCCCCCTGTATTTAAAAATAGACAAGCACATTTAAAAAAAATACAAAAATAATCTACAATACATTCATAAACACGGTGCAAAATATATGTGCAAAGTGACAACAAAGCCGTTTCTTCTCATGCCATCATTTCTGACTTGTCCTCTGGTTTAGGAGGCTCCACCTCCATGGCCTTGAGATAACCTAAAGAAAAAGCACATCATAACATGTGGGAAATTTTTATACATAATTATACCTTTTTTTTTTCATTAAAGGCAAAACCCCTAAACTGCATATTTTTCTCCCTCACTCTCAGTGTAGTCTCTTTCCGGTCGCGCAGAGATAAAGATCCAGGCCACTCCCACCAGCAGAGCAACCACTAGGTTGACAGTCACCCATGGATGCAGGATCTGGTGCTCTGTCCCCGGGGGCCTAGACCAGAGAAAGTAAGAGTTACCTCCAAGCTTTAGAGCTGGATTGAAAGGTTAAAAGAATAGTTCAACAATTCTTATTTTTAGCTTGTCAGGTTCAAGACAAGACTACAGAAACCAGAGTGCGTTGGTCAGAAAATAAACAAGTTCCAACAAGCACACAGGAGGGTTTAGTGATGCTGTTTAAGTTAAATTTCTGTCGATGGAGGTAGGCTAATGTTATCTATTGACTACCAGTATTTGAGCTAAGCTAACTAGCGATGAGCGACCTTTGCCTATTTCTTCTTCAGAAATGCACGAACGGTTAAAGGAATGGTTTCTGTCGTCTTGTCTTGAACCTGAGAGTGAGGCCATAAGCTTAAAATAAAAAACTGAGCTATTCCTTTAAATGGTTCCAGCGAGTGAGCTCACCATAACGTGGTGTTGTAGTCTGGGTAGAGGTTGATCCGATCGCTGGTCATCTGCTGGCTCAGAGAGAGCACCAATGCACAGAAATACACTGGGGAAAATAGACAAAAAAAAACGTGAAACAAAAGCAAACTCTCTTTCTGAGATGAAACCCCTTTAAAAATACAGTGAATCCTGTGTGGACTCACAGAAGGAGGCGAGAGCAACCGGGTCCAGGGTGACAAACTCCTGCAGAGCCACGGAGCCTTTGGCCAGGTTCACTCTGAAAACACAAACAAGCTGCATTCCTCTTTATACTTTCACACACAACTAAATGTCACCAAGCAGCTGCACTGCACTGGTATTTTTTATACGTAGTTAGTAATCCACTTACATAAAAGGTGGGGAAGTTTAAATTTAAAGCAAGAACGGCTAAAAGGTGGAGTCAGCGATTCTAGAGAAAGCTTGTTGTCATAATCACTTTTTGTCAAAATCAGTGAATATCTTTTTGTATGTGTTGTATCACATTTGTTTTTTTTCTCTGTGTCAAAGCTGCATGGAGAAAGGAACTTGATCGTCCAATCAGATGCTCACCTTGTTGTCAAGATCCTTATCCCTCCGTTTTGCATAATTTTAAAGCTTTTTAATGACATACTTCTCTCAAGCTAAACAGTCAATAATGAAGTGTCAGTAAGGCAGCGTGTTTTGGAAAGAATTTTCCCTTTTCCTCTTATTCCTTTTTAGTAATTCAGAATAGGTACACCAAGTGAAATTATGTTTTTTGATGATGGCACTCCTTTAATATTTCTTCGCACGTGTTGTATCACATTTATTTTATTTTATTTTATGTCAAACCACGCATGGGGAGAGGAACTGGATGGACCAATCAGATGCTCAGGTAATAGACAGAGGCAGACAGGAGGGTTGTACCTGTCAAAGGAGGCCACCGTGCAGATGACCAGCAGCATGTAGAGCAGGGACTGTGAGGGGTAGGCCAGAGTGTGGTACTGCTCCAGCAGGTTGGTCAGAGTGCTGAGGTGCTGCCCGGCCAACATGTACACTACCACCACATTCCATACAGCGTAGCCCGCCAGAAAGCCGTGACAATACATGCCGAACACTCTGCAAGGCACGCAACAAAGCACAGGAGACGGTTAGGGAAGGAGCGTACGGGCATACCGAAGGGTATAAGGGAAAATGAGAAAAAAAAAATAAGAGATGGAAGTTTTTTTCTTTCTTTTTTAAGTGGCTCTGAGGAACGTTGAGTTTTTGTTGATTCTATCGGCCCCTTCGGACAAAAGCGCTGCTCATGTATGCTATTTGTGTTTTGTACAAGCTTTTTCCCCTGTACCTGAAGCCCTCATGCACGCGCAGAGAAACGTCTATGGGGGTCCACAGTGGCTGAATGGGCTGGAAGTCAGCCAGGTTCTCCATTTGTACGCTGTTCTTCCTCCAGTCCGAGCGCTCTGCCGCCTGGAATCGCTCTGACATGCGCGCCACACACACACACACACACACACACACACACACACACACACACACACACACACACACACAGGCGTTAACACTCCAGCCATTTGAATACAGTGGACCACATCTTCTTAGTCTTTTTGTTACTCACTGTTCCTCTCCACAAAGACTTTTCCCACTGGCTGGCTCTGACCCTGCGGCGCCGAGAACAAGGCATGCTGGGGGATGGGAGGAGGCGTGTCGGTAATGATGTCGTCCTCTTCTACGTCCAGTTCATTGGGAGTTTGCGATTCAACGACCCTCGACTTCCTGAAATCACAAGAAGAGAGCTTAAGGAAAAAATCTACCATACAAATATTTATTTCCAACAAACTCCAATTGAGTCATAAACACCTAAACGTTATATTTCATTAAAAGAAAAGAAAGAGAAGAAAAAAACAGACATAAAATAATTAACTAAAATTATATGCAGACACGTGCAGATGTAAAAGAGCATGCAACACGAACCAAGCGTTAAAGGTGGAGTCAGCGAGGCTGGAGAATCACTTGTTGTCAAAATCAGTGAATATCTCCTCACGATACTCTACCTGTACACCTACTTTGTGTCTACTGAAAAAAACTGTGTTAATTCACAGCCTAGGCTCGGTTAATAGCTAAGGTAGCCCCCTTCGTTAACGTAACCTTTGTATAGATACCAGTTTACAGAGCCTAGCGCACACACACAGTAGAGACAGGTAGCGGATCGTGGGGATATGTTCACTGATTTTGACAAAAAGGGATTTTGACAACAAGCGTTCTCCAGAATCACTGACTCCACATTTAATGCATGACAGGATAAATGCCAAAATCAAAAAACATATTATGTGATTATTACTTTTTCTTCCTTGTCTTTTTTACCACTTCTTCTGTGTCTGTGGTCTGATCCGCTGCGTCTCCATTCACCAAGTCGGCTTGGTCGTCGTCAAGATCTGTAACCATCAATTTACATAATCCTTGAATCTTTTTCAGACACTTGAATTTACTCTCCACCGAGATCTGATTATGTTGGAACTACAGTGTGTGAAGATAAATTCTACCTATAGTGGCAGCTTTCTTTTTCCTCCTCCTCCTCTGCGGTGCTGGCTCTGTGGTGGTTTCGAGGGGAAGTTGTTCCCCGACCTCGGACTGCCTCCGGCTGCCCATGCCTCCCATTTCCAACCCTGGATCTAAACCGAGAAAGAAGCAGAAACCGCTTTATATTTTGAATTAAGAAACTAAAGAATTTGTATGATGGGAGCCACACATAACGAAGGAAGGTCTTAAGACTCCTATACGATGTCTACAAACTGGTGACATACTGTACGTGAAATTGAAATATTTTAAATTGAAATTGGATGATTAGAAATATTTTGATTCCTCAACAGAGCACTGCCAGTTACACTCTCACCACTAGATGCCGTTAAATACTCCAATATCATATTACACACTGTACCTTTAAGTGCTGTCAAAACAACGCTGTGTGAGGCTTAATGTCGGGATGAACTTGACCATTAAATCCAGGTAATCACTTCATGTGTGTGTATGTGTACATACCGCCAATATCATCGACTCCATTTGCCTCCTTTCTCGTCCTCCTTTTCTTTTGTTTTGTTGCCGGTGCTTCTCCTGTGTAAGATGACACATAAGTAAAAGATACATTTATTAAATAAAGTAGAAATATTAGACACAAACAAGCAAATGTAGGTGTTTCAAATCCCAACCCACCGGCTGTTTCTTGGCTTCACGTCGCCACACGTCGAACAAAAGAGAAGAAGAAAAAGAAATAAAAGTTTGGTTATATTGTTCAGCATCCATAAATAGTGACCAAATGTATCCAACAGTTGCATTTACTGACCTGGGCATTGTAGGAAGCGACCGTTGCCCTCGCTTAAGAGACAAAAAGACAAGTCAGTTTTATTATGTGTCTGAATTTCAATTTTCAAACAACTTCAATTGCATACAATGTAATACTTATTGCACAGTATGGGATCAGAAGTATTCTAAATTTATTTGACATTTATAAATACAATTTTAGCCCTTGATTTCCAAGAAGTAAAAATATTTTTTAAGTATCAGCAATGACCTAAGGTCAGGAGTTTTGAATACGACGGCTGGGGATTATCCAGCTGGTGTTTTTCTAAATAATCCAACAAAAAACACATAAAACGTATTAATTGATGAGTAAATTTGGTGTAAAATCTATTCTAACAGTCTATTATCTCTTTACAACCAGCATCCAAACGTGACACTTAGCAGTTGGTAAAATTGGATTGAAGACTTGGTACCTCTCGTGGGTAAACAATGAGCCCCGTAGAGTAACAGTTTATTTTCTAATTTAGACAAACATTGTGTGAACTTGTTTTTAGAAAGTTTCACTAAAAGCAGGTACAAAAAAACAAAACAAACCTTACCATGTTTCGGGCCATTCACCCCTTCAACAGCAAGAATCAAGCAAGAGTGGAGTGAAGCTACGTAGGCTACACTACATTTAACCATGAGTTAAATCCTCAGCTAAATCTGTGTTCATACATTTGCCAACAGCGTGGATTAGCTCAGGGCAGAGGTCAGCCCCTTGAGTGCATGTGTCTGGAACATCCCAGGAAATGCGTATGTGAAACCAGTTTAATCTTTTTGACGGTGTTATAACACCAACACTGTGTTTCTTTTTGTTCTTACGACAACTGCTTTTGTTGTTGTAATTTTTAGGTTTTTAAAAGGTAAAAATCAACATGGAAGTTTTAATTTCTATTTTATGGATGGAAACAGCTAAGGCTATTGTGATTTTCCATTCATGTCACCATGTTGTAATAGAAAATAATGTAAGAAAAAACAATGTTATCGTCCTCTAAATATTAATTTAACTAATTCCACAGAGCCCTATTTTAATCACACTATCTGGGAAATCAATTTACTTGTTGTAACAGGGTATTTTCATAGTGTTTAGAGCATTTCTATTCCAGTAAAGCATCTCAATACTTGAGTTAAAAGCAAATATTTGGTTTCACATATGTTAATGGGCACGAGCATTATGTTTAACACCGTATTAACAAGTATGACAAAGCACACTACTTGGATAACTGTAAGGAAATTATATCAAGACTTACCTGATTCACCTGTGGAAGAGGTGGGAGTTCCCTGGGTCTCATTTTCTAGAGAAGCAAAACAGAATAGAACTAGCCATTTATACAAGTTAACTCGCTTTTTACCCAAATTTTAAGATGCAAAAATGGTCAGGAGCTATTTGTTAGCATTTATAAAAGGTTAGTCTGCGTTACACTACAAAGAATACACGTTAAAGTGGACAATTGTCGTCAAAATAACATTCAAAACACCGTTAAATAAGTTACCTTTGAGCGTCCTGTGTCCATATTATGAATTTTATCCCAAACAGCGACTTTCAATATTAACCCAGCTAAATCATATTTAGATAAAATGATATTTTAAAGATTGAAACCTAATAAAAGTAGGAAAACGGCTTATTTAATTGATATATTGTTTACTCTGTACGAGCCGTTACCCGGAAGTTTACAAAGAGCACTCATCACTTCCTGTTCCTTCAATATAAAAGCTCTCGCACATAGCACGTATAGGCAAAATAAAAGACCGACAAGACAACTATTCTCCTTCTTTTTAACCAGACGGAGCATGATCGCCACCTTCTGAAGGCTATCATTGATGAAAAAATAAATCCTATATCCTGATGATAAATAGCCAGTCTAGGGAAGAGGATTAGGGCCACACATGAAAAAAAAATTAAGTTCTGACTTTATTCTCAGAACTAACTCTGAGATTAAAGTCATAATTCTGACATAAATTTTTTTTCATGTGTGGCCCTTATCCTCTTCCATACTGGTCCTACCAGACCATCGTACTTCATTTCATTTGGGAAATGAAAATTGAGCGAAAGTATGTAGGCGGGCAGTGCCAGGCGATAAGTCCAGTAAATTGCAAATTAGGTTGATATTATTCCATATTAAAGCTTTGACCTCTGCTTTGCTTTAGTATTGCCAACTCTAAACTATTTGCATCTAATCCTTGGATGCCTATTCGAGCTGGTACCCATAACAACTTCTCAAATTCCCAGTCTAATGACTCTATATAAGATAGTAGAAATTTCATAAAGCAAATCCGACAAAACAAATTCATTTAAAGAGGTGTATTACTTTCACAAACAGATACACTTTTTTTTTTGCTTGCACCTTTGCAAATTTGAACATTTCAAACCCCTTAAAAAGTATGTAAACATCAAACATAAAAGTCAGAAATCTTTATTGCAGAGTTGTGAACAAGAGGGGAGGAGGGCAAGAAATTATTATTATTTTATTTGTATTGTTCTCAGGGCCCCAGTCAACATTTGGCTACATTAAAGCTGCGCAGAGTTTTCTATGTACATATACTAACTTGTTGAAACTGTTTTTTTAGAACAAGGACAACATTGGAAACTAGTTGACGGTTTTACTGCACAGCTATCCTTCTAATTTTTTATTCCAATTCAGACACAATTTCACGGATTCTTTTGGACTGGAGTCCAGCTCCGTCTTATCTCTTGGGGATTTGAAACTACTTAAGATGCAGATCAAGCTCACATGTAACACCAATATGAAAATACTTGGGTTTCTTTCAAGCCCTTCTCCCCCGAAAACAAGCAGAGTTAGACAGATATAAACATGATTTACATGTAAGGGATTTTTTTAGATTGAAAATGCTTGCTGGTCAGGACTCTGCACTGGGTCTTATCCAGCTGGCGGGGACCCACTGCGGTTCGTCCTGTGCTTTCCTAGCAACCGTCAGCAGCTGCTTACAGGCATCCTGCAGGTCGTCGTTGGCGATCGTGTGGTCGAAGAATTGCGAGTAGTGGGACTCCATCTTCCGGGCCCAGTCTTCCATCTCCTGGAAATCTTCGTCCTGTCGAAAGGAACTTCAGTTAGACTCAAACATAAGAACCTTAAATTAGATTGGGTTTTAAATAATACATTTTTATTTATTTTAAACCTTCACCATTACATATAATGTTGGGGTTTGTGTCTGTAAGCTGTCCCCAGATAATAAATACAGTTATTTTATTAGGGAAAATAGTTATATTTAAAGCTCAAACTAATTTCAATTCCATCTTCAAGCTATGTTTTGTCTTCTGTTTTTGTTGTTGTAGTATTGTGTGTATGTATCTTTGTTCTATTTTCATCTATTTCATTTACAACTCAATATCTGTTATATTGTTGTAAAAGCTTAATAAAGCGGTTTTGCAGAAATACTGCACAAATCTGGAACAAAGATTGTCCGAAACAGGTTAGAAAATAAAATAAAAAGGTGTTTACTTTGTACGGTCGGTTGATGTAGTAATTGGTGGTGATGTATGCATCCCGTCTGGTCTCTCTGAGGCGATCTGGAGATGGAGGCTTCACATAGATGATGTAGGCTCTTAGCTCATGGGTCCTCACTGCCTGAATGGCCTGGAACAAAAACATCAAACAATTCAAATAAGACACTGCAGGTGAATAGGGTAAAATGTGTAACTTAAAGATATCAGCATGAAGAATGATTATGAAATGATAGTTGATGTAAGTGCTTTAGAATTTGAGATCTTTGGTTTAGAGTATCTAAAAAAACTCATGATGAGATAATGGTCGTTAAAGATGGTTGCATAGGAGAAATATACAGACCCAAACAGATAAGGTTTAGTCAAATAAACAGCAATATGTACATTTTAGACCTTTTATTTACACTAGTATGAAATAAGACATGTTATGGAAGCAAAAATTACAAAGAAATTGACCAGTGCTTGAAAAAACAATGTTTTTTGCCTGCAGTGTCTCGCCTTTAATACATAAATGACCTTTTAATAGACATTTCCATGTTGTTCTTACGTTGGGCTCGATGTCGATGATGCAGATCTTCCCGCTGTTTAAAACTTCCCTCACTGACTCAACACTGGTGCCGTACAGATTCCCTTTGTACTCGCCGTACTCCAGAAGCCTACAGCAATTACAAGTGTTTCATATTTTAACATGAACGTATTCATTAAATTAGTTATGATTTAATTTAGTGTTAAAGGTAGATTATGTTACAGATAGAATGAATTACAATAAAAATGCTCAATTATCATATCTATGTTATTATATTTGGTAAAGCAGTATCTCCACTCCAGTCATTTATTATTGATGGCTTTGTACCTGTTGTTATAAACCATGTTGTCGAAGATCTCCCGTGTGGTGAAGTGATATTCTCGGCCTGGCTCCTCGTATCCCTTTGGTGCTCTGGTGGTGTCTGCTCAAGGAAAAGAGAAGCTTTTTATTCATATTTCATAAAACATACTGTATGTTATTTTGTCTTATTGAGACAGATTTAAATATGATTAGACACTGTCATTGTCAAGAATAACACATGACTTTTAAATTAATAATCGTTTTGTATGACAAAAATAGTAACGTACGAGGTATGGGTCCCTGGAAGAGGTTGGGGTACATATCAATCAAACGCCTCCGAAGTTCATTTACGCCGACACCAGACGGACCTGAGAAGGAAAGAAAAAAAAATGTTATCATAATCATATATTTAACTATGTGGAAACAGCTATTGGGAAACTTTGGCTGCATTCCAAATTGCATATTTGGAACGCAACGAAAGATCATGCTGATTTCCACAAAAAAAAAACACGGGATGTAGTAGGGCACCTGGTTATTTTTTAAGCATGCTGCATCTGACCACAATAATTCTCTTCCATTAAAGCCAGTGTTATTGCAGCCAGGAGCTTGTTGTGTACCTAGGAGTGCGATGAGGCGGTGCTTGTCTTGCGGGTGGCGCTGGTAGCGTACCACCTCTTCATACGGGCTGTTGGTGGTGCTGTGGCAGCTGCTGGGGCAGCGGGCGTGGCAGGATGGATGGATGTTGCCATGGGAGCGCCGCCGCCACAGACGCATGCTACGCCTGAAGCCCACTGAGAGACAGGAGACACAGTTCAAAGACTGATCAACATTCAAAACATACAGAACATAACTGATAGAAATGATCAGACTTTGAATGGTATTTGTATGGTAATGGCAGGTGAATAGGGTAAACATTTTTAACTTATAGATTCCATCACAAAACTTGGCCATTTGATTACTGACATAAAAACAATTATTTTTCGTATTGCAATGTTTTTAGAAATGTTAAAATGAATAAGCAAATTTGGCAATATCTTTACTTATTATGTGTACTTTTGCATCTTCTTAAGAAACAAAAATCAACATATTGGATAAAGCCAGCGTTACAATCTGTAGTTCGTTTTTACAACAAACTAGTGTCCAAGGTTTTTACAAAACACATTTTAGATAGAGCTTTTAGTTTTTAATTTAGTAAATAAAATAATAATATGTACAAGTCTTAAAATGCATTTTCTGCATGCTTTTCTACTATTTTATAGTTAGAAAAATGTATCCTAAACAAGACAATTAACAACATATGAACAAAATCTTCTGTATTGACCTTCAGAATAGTGCTAAGAATGATTATGGACAGTTTTGTGCATGAAAGTGCTTTAGAAGTTGAGATTTTTGGTTCACAGTATTGAAAAAACTAATGTTGGCTTTGATTTATACAAGTATGAAAGAAGACATATATTGACCAAGTTTTTGCCTGCTGTGTCTTGGCTTAATAACATACAAAGTGATAATACCATAACTCACCTACGTAGATCCCATCAGCGTTGGTGCTGAAGTCATCCCCCTCTGTTTGACGTCAAGATGCAAATAGAGGATTAGATTAGTAAAAAATTAATAAAAAAATAAACAGAAATTAATAATAAGGATTCATAAATCATTTAAATAATCTTCAAAATGCAATTCACCACGTTTGAAACAAGGGTGAGATTATCCAATTTGACTTTATTGACAGTGCAGAGAGACAGAGGTGAAATGGGGCAGAGAGGGGAGTGACATGCAGAGAACGACCACGGGTGGGAATCGAACCCGGGTCTGCTGCTGGGCCCGGCCCGGGAGGGGGACGCCTTACCAACTGAGCTAAAGGCGCCCCCTTGATTTATGAATGTGTCACTTTTTTTCCTCCTAACCCCCAATAAGTTTAAAGCATTTTAAAGCAGTTTTTTCTCACCTTCTCTGAGCTCCTCTGACATTCCCAGACAGATAGAAGGAGATTTAGGGAGAGAAACAAAACCAAATGTTTCAGATAGAGAGTATTTCGATGGTATCCAACTTTATACTCCTCCACTACATCTCACAGGTAAATCTTGTCCATTTAACAGCTCTACATTTGTCTAAATTAGTTTTTAGAGATAAGCGGTTCTCACAGGACAGCCACGCTACAAACATATGATGATCTTATAGAATATTTTGCATTGCTATAGATTGTCTCTCTTTAAATGAGGTATCTGAATACAAAACAAAACAATGACTTACCTACCAGATTCAAAAGCTTCCTCGTCTGACAGTTAGAAAACACACAGATGAGGGAGGAAATTATTTAAAAATCTTTAAAAAACAGGCAGTTAGTTTGATAAATAAATGAGGCAGCTAGGTAGCTAGATGAAGCTTTACCTGCTTCCACACATTTCTCTTCCAAGGCCATCATGTCTTCCTCTGTAGGAGAAAAATGGAAATATAACAGAAAACAATTATCATAGAGTTATTAATAACATTTGCCTGAAAAATTAAATTAAATCTCCTTCCTTACCTTCCTCTACAGTGCTCACTTCAGTTAAGCGTGGAATGAAACACAATTGTTAATGATTTAGTCATATATAGGGACTGTTAATGTTGGAAATGATTAAAAAAATATTAGAGCAAACTCACAGGTCTGCATGCAGGCGTGTGGCTGGTAAGGCTGAGACCACCAGAACTCCCTCTGCTTCCTGTTACATTCAGGTTTGTGAAGTGTAAAGCGAAAACAGGCAGACAAATGAATTGCATTTAAAATGCTTAAATTATGAATAACAACATGGCAAGTAAAACCTCTTCCATGTTAAGACTTTTTCTTATTACAACAGTTTCCAATCACAGAGAGAATGTTTCAAGCCAAAGTTTGTGGTTCCTGATGCTCAAATACAGTATAAATCAACTCTAGTTGTTGTAAGTAGACACTTTCCCTTTGCAGCAAAAAAACTGTGCAATGTGTGAATGAAAAAAAAATCTCCAGGCATATCAGTAAAAGCTGTTTTATTCCTGACCGTTTCAGTAGGTTGGTGGATGGTATGAGTCCAGCGCAGGTGGTGTTGCTGGGCAGTTTCTTGGCCTGCCACCAGAGGGTGTCTGTCTGGTCTACTATCTCCAGGACTTCCCCTTTCCTGAAGCTCACACCCGCGTCAGCGCAGGGGATGGTGGGGTCCTGCTGGGGGCTGTAGTCCGCCATGGCCCGCACATACAGCTAACACCAGACAAATGAGCTTATTATGAGGACTTCAAATAAATTGCAAAAATGATCAAATTAGGATTTACCATAGTCTGGTTGTGGACTGGCCTCTCTGTGATAGGAATGACCTTAAACATGATGGTGCCTTGGGACCTCGCTTGCTGATTGGTTGTAGGTAAAACACAAAGGATTAGTAAAAGATCTTAAAGATCCCAAAGGGAAATTATATTTATATATAGTATGAAAATAATAACATTTTACCTACCACGACTTGTATAACTTGCTCAGGCTCAAGCCCATCAACCGGAAAACCATTCACCTCTATGATCCTGTCCCCTGCATGGAGCAGACCTATACACAAACACAGACATACATAATAAAAATAGTGTTTAAACTTCTCGTTACAATAAAGAATCCAGCATAAACCGTTGATCAAAATCAATAAACATTGTCCAACTCACCACTTTGGTCAGCGAGCCCCCCATGGATCACCCGGGCGACAAAAATCTCCCCTGTGATCTCGTTTCTCTTTATAGTCGCTCCCTAGGAACGGAAAACATAGAATGAGTAAACCTGCTGTGGTGTGGAGAAGAAGCTAGTTTTATAGGTCATAATAAAAATCAAACAAATGAAGACAAATGATGGGAGGATGTAAACACTCATAGGAGGAAATTATGCTGCGTTCCTTTAACAATGGAAGTCTGAGGTCAGCATAACACAATGACACTGATCAAAGTCATCGAGCATGTGAGGAGAAAGCAAGGGTGCATTTTATGAAAGGATGAAATGGTCCAACACGATGGAAGAAGAACGATGAGAAATGCTTCAAAGAGTAGGAAATAAAAGCCAACTACCGCTGTGTGTGTTTTGCAGGTCGGACACTTGAAAAGGACAGAAGACGTCCACTCTTTGGACACTCTAGGGGAGTCTCTTATTTGGCCTTTTTCTTAGTCTTCTTCCTCTGGTTTGAACGAACTCCTTTCAGGGTCTGCTTGGGCTCACCGCCGTCACGAAGTCCGTTGGCTTGAACTTGCGTCCATTTCGTTGAGGGCGATTCTTGGGTTTTATTTGGCAAGCCACGGCAGGAGAGCGACAAATGTCTGTGTCCCTGAGATGTGGACGGAGCGGTGTCCAAGGAACCAGAGGAAGAGGAGGAAGAGGAGCACGGAAGAGAAGGGAAGGAACATCTGGACTGGTGCATCAACAATGGACGATGTTCAAGGTTCTTTGGAGTTTTCTTCTTGGGTGTGATACCTTGGTGCTCCTCTTTGGGGCTGTCCATTTCAGCCCTGGTGGAAGCTAGAAGCGCCTGTAGCCTGTCCACTACCTGCGTTAGAAGGACCAGGGCCTGCGAGCTGTCTTGAAGAGTGTCCGACATGCGCTCCGTCGTGGCAGCCATCTTGTCCCCGAGGAGCTTGATGTCTTTGGTGCTGTTCTCCATGGAAGAAGCTGCCAGTTGCACCGTGGTCCTAAGCTCATCAAGGCTCTCCTGTTTGGCTAGCTCGACAGGAGGCAAGTTCACCAAATGTCGAGGGCGCAAGGGGCTGGATGGAGCCGTGCGGACACTAGGGCTTTGGTTTTGCAGCCTAAAAGGAAGCCCTGGATGGAGGTAGTTGTCTTCGTTAGAATAGTACGGTTCGGCGAGACACGGGGGAGACATGGTCCAACGCCGGGCTGTTTGGAGTGCCGATTCATCTTCGTCCAGGTCTTGGACGAAGTTGTTGTCTCCAATGTAAAAACAGACATTGTTAATCCGTGGAAAGCCACGAGTTGAGTTGATGTGATGTAGGATGTATGAAGAATATGACGCAATGATTGATGATGGAACAGATCTGTTCTTACTAGGGGGTGTGACGATATTTCATGACACGAAGTATCACAATATTTCTTACCAATTAGAAAGGAGCTGTAGACCGAAGGTGCAGAGCGGTGCATGCTTTGCTGCCAGGTGTAACAAACTCTGCAGTGTCTCATCTGCTGATAGTTACTCGTTAGCTTATAGTGATGCAAAGGGTAAGGCCGGGAGACTGCTGCCATTGCTGGCTCATTTGGCGGGTAGCTTCCACGCAGGCTCCCGGGAGCAGACCTCATCGCCCCATCTCGGTGAAACCTCTGGTGGGTGATTCGACGCAGCGTGTCCCAGTGACTGTGAATGCACCCTTTGGAGCTCTTTGCACCTTTGGGCGACGCACCGAGATGAGGCAGCCCGGCTATCTGTCGATCGCAGAGCTGTGACACAATAGAGTCACTCAAAGGTGGGAGGGAAACGTTCAATACAGGGAGCAGAGATTGAGAAATTCCATTGGAAAAGAGCGAGGTTTAGAAACACTCAAAAAACCCTCTTTCAATAATCAACTCTATACATTCTGTTAAGGTGAGACACAGCAGGCAAAAATCCAATGTCTCAACATTATCATTAGTTTAATTTTTTTTCTCCGATTTATGATATATGTTGTTCTTAGAATCATGACTAGAATGCATTGTTGTTAGGAAATTATCTGAAGCATTGGCATCACAAGTACTGAAATGAGATATTATAACATTGAAACGTGCTCTCTGTTGGATTTATATTTAGTAACAACAACAAAGCAGCTTAATATTAAAATATCACCACAGATGATTTACAATGATGATTTCCAACAATTTACACTCTTTGTAGCGACCGCTTAATAAGGTGTGACGGACGGGTTTCTCTAATCCCAGGAAACCCTTTTCTGCATAGAGGGATTTAAAACGACTTTCCTGCGTCACAATGGGGGCTGCGTCCTTGGGTCACAAGTGAATTTGCAGTTTTTTTTATATTTAAACAATAGTTAGTGAGAGACTTTGGCTGTGTGTCTAACCAGAGGCTGTTTGTTCTTGACTAGGCAGACGGTCCTGGTGGCGTCCTCATCGTCAGGCAGCTCGTCCGGCATGGGTGGAAGCACCGGGTCATAGTCCTTCTGGGCCACCGTATCATGAGCCGAGAGAAGGGCCTACAACACAGGGAAAACTGATGAGCTACTAGTGAAAATAGTGAAGTAGCACAGTTAACTAACTTGTCAAATAAAGACTGCATACTTTGTCATGCCAATAACTGGTGGTTTCTCACCTGCATGTGTGGCTGCCTCAGGAGGCCATAGAGCTCTTTGGCCTCTGCGGAGGAGTTTTGCAAAGACCTGATGTCCACCAGCAGCTACAAACAAAAAACACACATATCAAAAATGAATGCAAGGGACAAATGTCAATAAATTATGAAATATAAAATTCACAATATGAGTATAACCTGCAGTGAAAGTCCTGATGCGTAGGGCAGAGCCGGAGCTGGGGAATCTCTCACAAACCTTTGCAGACGCTCATAAACCTGTAAGAGACAAATATATGAAGATTGCATTATCAAATTATCCTCAATCTTAAGGCATTGCATAGAAAAGAATAGAATCGTTAAGAAAAGTGTTTTGAGACCTTGAGCAGCGACTGCATCCAGGAGGCGTTGAGCAGACTGTGGAGGACCTCTGCTCCGTCAATGTCTGCATTCACCGACTGCCTCAGCTCCGCGATCACGTCTTTCAGGATGTGACGCAGACCTGAAGCACCAACACACACACACACCCACACAACTTAGTGGACTACTATAATGAAGAGTGGCAACAGAAAAGCAGTACAATAAAAAAAAAAATCCCTTTACTAACCGTGTTCTCCAAGTTCATAGTGTGGGTTTAACACCTGAGCCTCCACCGCCTGCTTCATGGTCACTTGGCCCCCCCTCCAACGACCTTTGACCCCAACCACGGACTTCTTACAAGGGCTGGTAAAACCTGAAAGAGTTCAAGAACAGTGGTGCTCAGTTTTTTGTTATACATTTGCATACAGTGTGTAAAAATTACTGTTTTGTAAATGGACTTTGCCTGGTGTTTGCTGAGTGAGTCCTCATCCCTACATCTACTGTAGGTGGTCCAGCACATTGCACCGCTCCTTAAATGACTGCACTGGCTTTCTGTGCACCAGAGGGTAGATTTCAAAATAATACCACTCACACTATAAGGTTGTGGCCATGAATATATATCAGAATTGTTGATGATGTTTAGTGCAGCTTTGAAATAAAGTAGTTACATAACTCCCTTTATATCTGTAACTACTTATATACTTGCTTTGTTCTATTGCATTTTAGGCAACTTAGAGGTAATTTGATTCAACAGAACTTTAAGCATGAATATGCACCATGTTAGAACAATGTAAAATAATATAATGAAAGGCCTAAAAGTTAATTTTTGCACAGGGAACCTCATCAGTATCTGCTTTAGTTGCAAAACAAAAGAGAGTGACAGTTCCCTGGCTGTTAATCCAGGCGTGAGCGTGCAGTGGGATCAGGTAGAGAGGTGCAGTCAATACTACATTAGCAGTGTGAATGGGGTCAGTGGTTAATGGCACACTTTCACAGCAGCTCTCGATGTAAATACAGAGACGTGCTTAAGAGCATAATCTCCGGTGTTGGAGTAAGCAACAAACAAAACGTGTCGGTAAAAGGATTTTACCGACACAGTTTCGGTAGGAACAAATTCGCATTTGTTGTTATTTGTTTAACCTACACTAAAGGTGGAGTCAGCTATTATGGAGAATGCTTGTTGTCAAAATCAGTGAATATCTATGCATGTGCGCTGAAAAACCCAGTATTAAAAGACAGCCTAGGCTCTGTAAATGGGCATGTTGTTAGCTACGGTGGGCCTCCTTTGTTTACATAATAAAATACCCTTTTTTTTGTACATGCCCTTTAAGGAAGACATTGTGATTGAGCAAAACAACGAGTGTTTGACAGCCTATTTATCTTTAATCATTGCTGTAAATAAATCCTCACATTCATATTTGAAAGCTGCAAGTGGTGCAAAAAGGTTTTCCTTAGTTAAATTTTGAAGCAATTCCTACCTGAATTCTTTATGGTCTGCCAGCAGCTTTGATATTCTAGGTCCTAGAAGTGCAGGAGAATGTTTCTATGATGGGAAACGATTTCCCTGGGGACTAGAGAGAGAGAGTGAAAGAAAGAGAGAGAGGGCTATAATCTCCCCCAATCCCATTTAATCCCAGGGCGAGTGAGCCGCCTGCCTGCGGCCACCGGAAGCCACCGGAACCCCTCACCGGCTGGCTGGCTGGACAAATCTTCTTAACTCTTTCAGCTTTCACGCAGGAGCATATCCAACGTATGTCACAGTCCAACAGTGGGCAAGTGTCCATTTCATAAAGACAGGAGACTTAAAGTTAGACACACACGCCTGCTTTGTCACACAGTTAGAATCACTACTTAAGGTTGTAAGAAAGAGAGAGAGATATGGAAGGTGAAGCAAGACATAAATGTCCTCTAATCTGCCTCCAACAGCTGGATTTAATGGAAAGTGGACAGAAAAAGACAAATAAACCTTGACGTTACTGAAGTTAATTAGGTATAATCTCCAGATTGTTAATCTAACTCTTAAAGGAAATTACACAAAAATCCCACAACTGTAAAGGACACTTAGATTATCTCGTTTGCACATGATAATAGTTGCAGTAACCTTTGACCTCTAAGATCTATTCAGTTCATCTTTCAGAATCTGTTTATTGCCTTTTGTTATTATTCAAAAGGTACAACACATTTGACTACATGTAAAAGACACACAGGTGGAAGTAATGTCAGCCATCTGAAACAAAAAAAATGTCATATTATTGAACACCAGACTCCATTGAGAAAACAGTAATTTCCACCCACAATGTAACACTATGACATGTGTGGGGCGTTTTTTGAGGTACAGTTAGTTTAATGAACAGTTGTAAACAGGTTTTTAAACCATTAATCCAAAATGTGTTCATGAACATTATCTTCAGTTTACATTAATAACCATTCAGATTGTTTTTAAGTTCCACTTCATGTACGAACATTACAGTAAATGTCCAGTTGTGCCTTTGCTCTGTTTGATTTGAAAGTCAGTTTTGTTAAGTCCTTCCTTTTTAAGTGAAAAAAAATCATAGTTTAAAGAAAGCAATGAAGCTTTGCTTTGTCTCCGGTTGACAGAATAATGTCGAGTTTGTCAATAACCTACTCCTATAGGACGACAACATTGCTTCACTTATTCTAAGTTCCAGGCACATTTGGTCTCACTATTGTTTACTACACCTGTGCAGACAATATCTGTTGAAATATGAACAGTTTGAAGCTTTGCTTCAATGGAAACTGTTTGTATCCAAACCGTCCTTATTTGCAGCTTTAAATTTCCATTTTGTGATGCAACATTTACAAAATCCTGCAGCTTAAACTTAGTGTGGTCACTTCTTAACAACTGTTTTTTTGTATTGTCCCCCCCCACTACTTATTCCCCCTCTTAAGCCTTTGTTTTTTTTTTAAACTGACGTTTGTGATGCACATCTCAAATAAGCATCAATGATGGTCAGTGCTATAAATGGTTTAAAACAAGAACAGTCAGCATTAACAGATGGCGCAGGGAGTCAGCTTTGAACATCACATCTATAAAAAAACATACAGTATTTGCATTAAGCCAACCGCCTCTGCTTAAACGTCACCTGCAATAAGCATTATCTGATATTTATAACCTTTTTTTGCAGCCATTCCTTCACAGATGAAGAGATTTTAAGACATTCAAATGTTGGTTAGTTTCATGAAAAATGTGTAGTCTGAACACTGATATCCACAACAATACAATGAAAACAGACTTGTTTTTTTCTTTTGCTTTGGATGACAGTGGGAATGAATGATCTCTGTGCTGATGATTGCCGTTCACAACAACACATACAACAATAACATGAGCACATTACGAAAAAGTCCTGTTTTTTAACTTTCTGATGATACATCTTTCAGAAATATCTGCTTGGTTTTTAAATGTTTAAATTATCTTGACAATAACAAGACGTTTTGCAACATATAAACAAATACTTTATGGTTCAGTTAATCTGAAAAGTTTACCTTTCGAGATGTATATTTGCAATTCAACCGTAACAATGTATAATGAGGCTGAATAATAATAATAATAGTAATAATAATAATAATAATATATATATATATTTTAATTTTTTTCCGTTAATTTCTAAACTCTAAAATACCCCAATTTGAACCCAATACTATTTTGCAGACATGTGGCACCGTTTATTATTCTGAAATCTATAGAGGACTGAAACTGCCAAAATCAAAATAAATTAATGACTCAATAGATACATTAATATTCCATTTCATATTTACCCAAAGCATGCTGCACATTGTTTGTTTTTGTATGAAAACAGTATCAAACCCAACTAGCTATGTTGTTTCCAATCGGAAAAAACAGTCAGTTCGACTTCATGGTTTGAGTCTACTTTTTAGTAAAACTGGAAAAATACTGTTTGCAAACACTTCTGATGCAATAAGCAATAATCAAAGTTTTATGTCAAGGGAGTTTCTTTTAGGTCAAGGAAACCGTCTGTAAAACATAGTGATGTCCCATCGGATAAAGTCACATAAAAGGGTTTGTCAGAGTATTCGATGCAGATGATTTCCTTGTAATGTCCGTTTTTTTTGCGGCAAAATGATTTTAAAAATGGCAGCAAAAAAAGAATACTTTTAATCCCCCAAGTTTGTGTTATTTTCTTTGATGGCAAAAGGATTTTTTTTATGCTGAAAAAATCCAGATGTTCAGGGAACAAAACATTCCATTTGATCAAATGAAATACGTGTAAGAACCTTTGAATTTGCTCCCAGGTAACAATGTCGCCTGCGTCAAGATTTTCCACAGGAAGTCACGTCGGCCAAGTCTTTTCTGCTGTTTTACACTGGAGGGTATGAAGTGGCTCATCGCTGGCAGTTTAACTAAAAAATATTCACATGTGCACCTTCATGAGGATTAGAAGTCAGAGTGTGTGTGTCTTTGTGTGTGTGTCATCTCCACAACAGCAGCAGATGGAGCTGTCGGCAACCTGTATGTTTGATCCTCCGCCCTCATGGAGTCCTGATAGCGCTTCTGGCTCTATGATTGGCTGCGATTGTAGAAGGGGGTGGGGCTTAAGTGATTTTCTCGTGCTGGATCTGGTAGTAACAAGCCTAGGAGGTGGAGAGGAATATACACATATTAAACCAGTGCTGTGCCATACAAGTGATTTTAATTGTGTGTTTGTGTGTGTGTGTGTGTGTGTGTGTGCGTGTGTGTGTTACCTTGAGCGTAGTGAACATGATGCCATGCTCTCCGTGCTGCACACAGGGGTCCATCAGGTCTTCAATCAGGCTGACCTCTGAGCCCAGGTTCCTAATGCTGGACCACCAAAATAAAAGTCGCTGTTAGTTGAATGCGTCTCCTATAATTTAGTGGCAAATTAATAATACAAATAATAATATATTACATTTAATATATAAATATTGAAATTCCATTTAGCTATAGTAAAATAATCAGAACATGTTAGGAAGTGTGTGGGAGTGGGTCTGGTTTGGGGGGGCTGACCGTGCACGCAGCACCACATAGAGGAAAACGGGGAAAAGCTCGTCCATGGACCACAGGAAGTCCTGTTTGAGCAGTGACATCACTTCCTGTGTGATCTCCTCGAAGGTGAGCTGGATCACCTGCAGCTTGTCTGACGGGGTGAATGTTGTGCTGCAGACAAACAAGGAATATGGACAATTTGTGTGTAGCATGGAGTAAGCTATATCTGCATTTAATAACACAATAAAGCTGCACATTGATTGCAGTATGCACTCAAAGGTTGTGTTCCTTTGTCACTTCAAATAAGATGACAGTGTAAAATGTTCAGGTACCTGATCTGTTGTAGTGTTTCCACTGCGGAGGCAAAGCAGGCGTCCTTGGTGCTGGTGAGGACCTAGAGGAGACAAGGTTTACTTTCTACTCATGGTTCATAGTGGTCACTGTTGAAGACTCACTCTTGCTTTGTTTCATCTAATCAGCACAGTTCAGTTTGGCGCGGTACGGTTTGGCAGGGCACTGTAACCCTAGATCTGGCTTGCGTTTCCACTACAGACAGCACTCTTACTTGGTAGGCGGGGTTTATGCTGAATGGAGATACCCGCGGTCAGACTTTATATAGTCTATGGGTCAGAACTGTTGGACAGCACTGCCGAGCCGAGCCACATCGCACCAAACTACTAGGCTTTTGTAACGTGAACATTGTATATTTACTGTATTTCCACCAGGAATTGATGCTGATGCAAACTTTCCAGAGTTGCATAATCTTTTAGGATTACTTTAGAAACTGCGGTTGAGTGTTTTATGCACCTGATAACTCATTTTCCCCCTCAAATTGTAATGTTTTTCTATTTGACAATTGCTCAATCAAATGTCAATGTGACAAAGTGAATAACCCAAACATACCTGCTGCTTCTCCCCTAGTGCAGCAATTGAGGTGGTGAAGGAGACAGGCCAAAACTTTCTGAATGGGAAAGAAATAACAGAGGAAGTAATTGTTATTAATGCAATAGTATTGCAAAACATTAAGGCAAGACACTGCAGTCAAAAACATTTTTTTTTCAAGCACATTCTACCCTTACAACCTGCAGTGTCTCGCTTTAAAGCATAAAGCATAAACTATCTTGTGTGTGTTACTCACTGCTGGATGCCTAGGAATGCGAGCAGAGCCAGGTCTGGCTGCTTGTTGAGGCGGAGTACACACTCCCAGTAGAGGTCGTCCTCTCGCTCTTTGTCCAGAGCGTAGAGTGTGAAGAGAGGAGGGTAGAGACGAGGCAGCAGCACCGGCAGCAGCAGACCACAGCTGCTCACCACACGGCTGAGGAGACACACAGGAGAAGTGCATGAGAAACCTTTTCTCAGGGCGCAATCACACTTGGCCCACTTGCCCCGTACCGTGCCGTGCCTAAGCAAGTTTGAGGCGTGTCCTGTTTTTTTACCCGGGTTTGGGTGACTCTAGCTGGGCCTCAGTTGACCCTGGCACCTTCTTATCCAGGGGGCTGGTGGTCGGCTCTGGGATCAGACCGCCCTCTTCTGGCAGGTCTGGGAAGAGAAACCTTAAAAAAAAAGAAAATGTATAGAAATGTTTTAATGTGTAAATGCTAGAGATGGGCAAGAGTATGGAGTACTAGTGTGTTAGAACGCACCACATCTGTCTGCAGGAGTAAAAACAGTCGCACTTACATATGATATATAAAAGATTTATTTTTTTAAATTCAAAACCATTTATCCGACCAAAAAAGTAAATAAAGTTCATTTGAAAAAATGGCTATTTGAGGAATCTCTTCACTGACGGCCATCCCTAGTAGATCCATTTGAAATGAATCTATAAGCAGGTTGTTGCTGTTCTGTGTGTAAACTAACCGGACGATGTTGAAGATGCGATTGAGGTAAGACTTGATTTCACTGACAGCCTGTTGCAGCAGCCGGCGGTTGGCTCCAACGCCCACGTACGTCATCCTGTAAACAGCCACTAGGGTCTCCAGCAGGCGGCCCAGTGGGTGGAGGGGGGTGTCACACGCCTGCAGGGAGTACAGAGGAACTGTTTAATAAGAGGAATATCACCATCAACAAAATTTTATATATTAGAGAATATAGAACCCAGATATCAGAATCAGGTTAGAACTGAAATATAGTGGAACTGTGCATCTGTACTTAATTCTGACCAAAGTGAATGTGTTGTTTAGAAGTGAGTACCGCTAAGTGGGCTCACCTTGATGAGGTAGAGGCGGATGGCGTGATATCTCTCCATGGTAACGGGCCCGACGTGCTGCGGGATGACCTCCAGACTCTCCAGGGTTCTGCTGTGACTCCGCGACAATATCTCCGGCCTGGAACGCACACGGAAAAACACACAAACATCACACAATAAAGCCTTCTGGAAAACTGGTCTAAAATAGTGAAAATCAATATCTGATATCAAAGTGAGGTGTCTCAATAAGCTTTTACAAAAAGCTGATTGAAAATAAATGTTCATTAACATTATAAAAAAAGGAAAGAGGAAAAAATGTAAAGAGGAAAAGCTTTTTTACTTTCTAGACCATTTGACAGGAGTGTGTGGGTGTGGCCGTACCAAACGTTCTCCATGGCAACGGTCATTGTTCTTTAAATATGCCCCTAACTTTTTTCAGATGCTGAAAATCATGCAACTAGCCCCCCAAATGACACAGTTAGAAGGATTTTTGGTGTGTACCTGTCCTGGATGTGTTTTCGGCTGGTGGTTAGAGCCACAGCGATGTTCTCCCACGCTTTACAGTTCTCTCCCTGTCCCTGTGCCAAGCAGCCCAGCTGAGTCCAACACTCCTCGAACACGGCCTGCCACTTATCCTCCGCACACACACACAGACGGCCCAGCTTCCTACCACAGCACACACACACACAAAGTACACAAGTCATGAAGTATAATAATGAAAAAGTTAAGTTTGTTTTTGTGTATTTATTTCGTGAGCTTACACAGTGCGGGTCTTGTCCTTGTCGGAGTCGAAAAGGTGAGGTTTGAAGTAGGACCCCGTCACCTTGAGTCCAGAGCCCCATTCGCCGTTAAAGGAGCCCTCCAGGTAGTCTCCATTTGCCATGGTGAGAACTCCCTAAAGGAGAGCCAATCAGTACATTTAACAAGTAGTGGAAAGTAACCATGTACATTTACTCAAGCACTGCACTTAAGTAAACATTTGAGATACAGTATTTGAGCTACAGTACTTCTGCTTTACTTTAGAATGATCCTTTTATGTTAATTTATACTTTTACACCAATACACTTCAGAGGGACATTTTTTATTCACTACAATTATTTGGTCAATGCAGTTTTTAGATACTTTACTAATTTAATTTTTTAAACTTCCCAAAGGTTCATGCAAGTACAGCTGAAACATTAACCCATTAATTGATTGGTCATTTGACTGAAAATAAATTGGCTATTGACTTTATGTATTGGACAGTTGTGTGACATTTTTATGCAAATGTGCACAAGATTTCCTTTAAGCTGAGCTCTGAGTCAAGCATAACACCAAGGTTTGAGTACGTAAGTTACTTTTCCATTGAGCGTCCAGTCGTCTGAGAAATCCCCTTCGTATGTGGTGTCGTCCTCTGACAGGAGGATCCCAGTGCCCTAAAAGAAAAGAAAGAAAAATACCTGCCATCAGTCCCTAAACATGCCCATCTTTTAACGCGCTGTATTGTTGTAGCTGGAAAATAAAGCTAAAAGTGACTATGAGGAACATTTGGTGTTATATATGTATATATTATATTATAATATGTGTGTATAAGAGTGAAACAGATGTGCTAACCATCATCTTGTTATCTTTGAAGGTTCCTTCGTAGTAGAGGCCAAACTGAGTGACGACAACCCCGGTGCCCTGCCGCTGGTGGTCCTGCCACATGCCCATGTACTTCTCCCCTCTGGCAAAAACAAAAAAACAAAAGACTTATTTGACATTTGCACATGCAATTTCTACCGTTGACAGCCACTTAACAGAATACATTTGGTAGCCTGAGGTGGCTACAGTGATCGTACTTTGTGATATCGTCAAAGACCCCGTAGCCGGTCTTCTTGTCCTGCAGCCAGTGACCAATGAAGACACTGGGGGAGGAGGTGTTGAGGCTGCCGCTGCGCAGCATGCCGTGGCCGTGACGCATGCTGTCCTGGAACGATCCCTCGTAAACTTCCCCGCTGGCATACCTAAGGAAGGACAGAGGGAAGACGGATTGTTTTTGGTAAAACAACCAACTAATCTTCTCTATATTTAAATCATGGTTTATTCATTGAATGACAAAGTGCAAGAGTATGGATAAATTTGTTCTTACATATTATATTTGTATCCATTTTTCCCCTAAGTCCCACTGATGGCTAACACACAGACACAACACACAGAGATGCATAGCAACTAGCACAAGACAACAACCTTTACATATAAAATGTGTGCTCAAAAATAAATAAATAACTGGAAATGCAACGATTAATATACAGTAGACAAATTGAAAAGATACACAAAAAATTACCGATAAATATAATTCCTCATACACACACTAACCTGTATGTCCCCAGTCCATGCATCTTTCCATCTTTCCAGTGGCCTTGGTAGACATCGTTCTTGTTTAGCGTCTTATTGGGAGCAACAAATTCCCCAAAGCTAAACAAACACATTAACATATTATAAGCTGAAAAAAAATGCATGACAGAATTACAGATGACGATCAAGTACACTCACCCATCTTCCAATCCGTTCTTGAACGACCCTGTGTAGTTTCTCCCATCAGGCCATTTTAACACTCCCCTGGAAAACACAATAAATCCCAATCATTATTACATATCATATCAATATCTTAAATATAATATAGAATGTGGTGTCAGCGATTCTGTAGTCAAAATCACTTTTTGTCAAACAGTGAATATCTCTTCACAATCCGCTACCTGTCCGTATTGTGTTTGTGCTGAGAAAATAAAATAAAAATACACAGCCTTGGCTCTGTAAACTAGCATGTAAACAAAGGGGCCCACCGTAGCTAGCAACATGCTCATTTAGAGAGTCTAGGCTGTGTATTAAGACCGGTATTTCAGCGCACACACAGCATGAACAGGTTTTATCATGAGGAGATATTCACTGATTTTGACAACAAGCATTAACTAGAAACACTGACTCCACCTTTAACGTGCAGACAGACATTGTGTGTGTGTGTGTGTGTGTGCAGGACCGGATCTAGGCATAGGCATTCTAGGCACGTGCCTAGGGCCCATTTCCACAAGGGGGCCCAGTGAAAAGGAAAAAAAAAAAAAAGTACGGTATGTGTTTGATATTAACATCATATTATGCAAATGTAAGTTATCATACAAAAAAAGGAATACAATTTTTTGGTCTGGATAGTTAATAGCCTATTAATTTAGTCAGTTCATCCGAGGTTAACTTATCACTCGGTATTGAGTTTATTTTAAAAAATTGGAAATTGGGCTGCCCTCAGTTGCCCATGCACTGTGTATACTGTAGACTATAGCCTATTTCAGCCTCATCTGTGGAAAAAAAAGATAGCTGGACAACAGAGTTCTTCTGCTTCGTTCCTCTCACTGCATTTAAATGCATTCATAATATTAAAGAGAAATATGTCCCATAAAAGAAAAAAAGCACCATCCCAGAGGACACTGAATTATATTTTTTATTTTATTTATATATTATATTTTTTCTATATTTTTATTTTAATTTTAATTCTACTTCATTTCGAGCCAGTATCTCCAAATTATTTGTTCACACAAAATTCCTCAGATTTAGCATTTTAATTTCCCTCTCAAAGTGCACCAAATTCATGCATTTCACTTTAAAAAGGTAAAAAAAATCTCCCAGGGGGGCATACCCCCGGACCACCTAGGAGAGTCAGGATCTCGGCTGGCTACTATTTTCACTAAGCTGGACATTGGAGGCAGTAGGGATGAACTGGGTGTGTGAATGACATTTAACAATAGTCAATCATTTGGCCACGATAACATTGGAGAGGGGGGCCCTAATCAAATTCGGCTTAGGGCCCCATGAAGGCTTGGGCCGGCTCTGCTCCCCAGTTATAATTTTAGTCGTCAAACCAGAGTTTTTCTGTGCGGCGTCTCACACCGGCGATGTCTCACTGTGAATTTCGCCGTTACCCACCACAGAGTTCCACGCCAGGTTTCACCAGGTGAATCGCTGCTTCGCTCACGCAAGGCTTTTGTGTTTAGATCAGGCTTGCACGAGCGTTTTAAATTTATGCTGAATAAAGCATTGCACTGCACTGTTTTTCATCCAGTTTGAAAAATTGCTCCCACACTGGACTCTGCACGCACCTTACAGAAATGCTCCTGCAGTGAGCTCACAGACAGACGTAAACTTGCACACTCGGTTACGTTTCTCTTTACTCCCGTTTACAAACGCGCAACTCTTAAACAAATGAATGAGCATAATACTCTTGTGGCAGTTCAAATGTTTGTAGTTTTTTTACCTAATCGTGAAGTATCCGTTTGGAGGGGGCCCGAAAAAGTGCGGTATGCCTAGTGTAATCTTTCCTCTTAATCCGGGCCTGTGTGTGTGTGTGTGTGTGTGTGTGTGTGTGTGTGTGTGTGTGTGTGGACCAACCTGCCGTTGGGCCTGCCAGCTAGCCAGCGTCCCTCGTACTTGGCCTCTTTCAGTCTTCCGTCCTTGTAATAAGTGTATGACGCTGTCCTGGAGATGGGAGGCTCCAGTTTAAGCCCCGACCCTGAGCCGCATGACGCAGAGTCCTGGCCCGCCCCGCTCAGAGCGTGGTCCACCGCTTGGTTGATGGAGCGAAGCCACTTGGCCTAAAGATAACAACAAATACATTGTGCAATCTGATCAAGGAGATCAAACACAGTGGTCAAAGTTTTGTTTGAGCTGCCGCAAATTGAAATCCCTTTTTATTTATTTTTTAAGTGAGCATCGTGTACCTTTTCCATGGCAGAGGAAGCTAGCAGAGCGAGTGTCTCCTCCGGTGTGATCACCTTTAGTCCAAAGCTACAGACAGACACACACACAGACACACAGACACAGACACACACACACACAGACACACAGACACACAGACACACAGACACAGACACACACACACACACACACACACACACACACAGACACACACACACACACACACACACACACACACACACACACACACACACACACACACACACACACACACACACACACACACAAATTTGAAGTTATTCTAGTGATTCCATATCAAAACCTGTAAAAATGTTGATGTGTGTGATTAAGCAGACTTACAGGCCAGTGTTTTCCTCTGGGATGGGCTCTACCCACAGAGTGGCCAAAGGGAAGACGTGATGAGTGGAGAACTGAGGAAGAAAGACATAACAACATTACTCTTATTAAAACATTTTTACCACACTGAGACTGTGACTCAAACACAGACAGAACATGAACTACAGTAAAGCCACTTGTACAAACTGATCACTAATAATCAACAAATTGAGACTTTAATTTTATAATGATACACTTTTTCTACCAGCAGTGTACTTTCCAAGCTGCTGCCATTTAGATTGATTATTGTTCACATTTCAGCCACTTACCAAGAACAACATAATAATAATATAGTTGGAGTAAAAGAAACAGAAAGGAAGAAGAAGGAAGGAAGGAAGTCGGTGTGTTTATTGCTACAAGACATATCTAAGTTTTTACCATACAAATCATTTTGGATATGGAGAATAATCACAGACATAATGTAAAGTTATATAAGAGGATAATAATTTAAATTATACCTTACATTTTAGGCATACAACATTGACTAATCAGGTCATGTCAATGCCATAAAGAAAAGGGTTCAAGTTGAAGATCTGAAAGGCCCATTCATGCAAGGCGTTCAAAATGTAGCATGCAGGGGGCAACGAGACAAACGGAGAAAAAGGAAGGAATCTGCTTTGAAGATGTGAACCAGAAACTCTTGGTGCTAATCAATGACATGTGGCCATCAACCATTACATGTGAACGAACAGTCAAAACCAAGGCTTCTTTCGGATATCATTATTAAAAAGACGTTATAGGTTTTGCTTGATTTGAAAATTCAACACAAAACAGTGGCATATGTTAAAATAACTAAAACTGCATTAAACCCATTAGTTTCAGTGAGTTCATCCTTCAATGCAGACTGGGTGAGGTAGAGAGCAGGCAGAGGTAAGCTGTCGGGAAAGGGCTCAGTATCACTGGATGTATTCATGTAGTTATGCAGCTCTACTCAGACAAAGAGAAATCGAAATGAAGTAAAGGCGAAAAGTAACGAAAGAAGTTGAAATCACATAAAGATAGAAATGAAGCAACAGGGTAAAGAAAGAAAGTAAAGAAGGTAAACTGAAATACAGAAGTGAACAAAGAAGGAAGTTAAAAGTAATAAACAAACAGTGAGGAAGAAAGTAAATGGATTTTATCTGTTGCCAAACCCCATATAGTTCAAAACTAAATTAAAAAGATACTACAGCTAACATCTCTCATCTCAAGTATAATCTTCTTTTTACATTACTCAACAAAATAAGATGATTTAATGTGGAGATACTGTACTTAAATCAGGAAATGGCAACACCTCATTCGTATTTGCGTTTTTATTTGTTTGAGCCCTAAGCCCTCCACACACACACACACAAACAAACACACAGACACGCAAAGGAATAGAGGGGTCATGGGAGCGTTGGGGTCTCTGTGCTGACATATTGCTTCTGGCTTCATACTTACAAGATTTTTACAAGGCGCCACGCCCTGACAGCACGGAGGCAAGCACATACAAAAGCTTGAAAAACACCAAGTTACAGTGTCGGAAATGATAAAAAGTAAGAGGATGTGATGGGAAGTGTGTGTGTGTGTTTGTGTGTGTGTGGTTACCTGTGCGTGAACCAAAGTGTCGGTGAAGAGGATGAACCAGTTGACGGAGAACCTGCCAGCGTTTTGCAGCGTCAGGGCTTTGTTGCTGCTCTCGCAGATCAGCCGGCGGTGAGGTTTTCTTAGCGAGTCCTGACCGCAAACACACACACACAGACATACACACACACACACAATGACACTATTGAGCCGCACGGGTGACATCATGGGACACCTCGAGGAATCCATATAAGAAAAGGTTCCGCTACGGTTAAAGAATGGAACGCGCGCACACACACACACACACACACACACACACACACACACACACACACACACACACACACACACACACACACACACACACACACACACACACACACACACACACACACACACACACACACACACACACACACACACACACACACACAGTGAGAGTACCGTCATTTTGCCAGGAAAGCTTTTCCAGAAGTTTACGGTGTAGTCGGCATCTTTCCTTTTCCTCTTCAGCTGCACCACCAAAGCTTCAAACCTGGAGCAGCTGTCCTGCAGCTTCTCATAGTCACCAGAGCTCTGACAAAACACACATACACATTTAGTTTATGGAAGTACAGAAAATACGTAAAACGGAAGTAAACAGAAGAGGAGCAATAAAGCAGGAAAGAATGACAGATAAAAAATACACAAAAAAATCTAAAATCATTGCATTAGATGTTACATATCGGCCTGTTTCGGTTTGTTTAAACCCACCACTTCAAAGCATGTTGCCAGTTTGAGCAACAGCCGTGCGTACTCGTGCAGGTGGCGCGTTGGGAGGTAGAAGAGCGCCACTAGGAGGTCGGCCATGGCAGGGTTCTCCTCGCTGCACTCTGACAGCCTCTGAAGCAACTCCGGACTCTTCCCAAAGAAATCTCTGCAACAAAGACATTATGGGTGGGTATAAAAAAGAAATCTAAATAATAAATTGCTAATAATCAGTTGCTCTTTTTATTATTTTTCATTTTGAATGCTGGTGCTCACAGTGAGGGTTTGGTCAAGCTCTGGAAACCTCCCATCACTTGGAAGTTCCCCAGGACGCTGCAGTACCTACATGGAAGAACAGACAAGCAAAAATAAATAAATCTATCGGTTTAAAGTTACAGTGTGTCATATGGGTGTATTTTCGGCATCCTCTAGTGGTGGAAAATTCTAGATTGCAACTTCTCTTCTACAATACGAAGTGATGAGGTGAAGACGCATTTGGTTATTTAATCTATAGCACTTCTTCTACATCTTCCAATAGATGTATGAAGCTGTATGAAGTTGGCGGTGCAACATGGCGGCCTCAGTGCCACGCTCCTATGTAGATATATAAAGACATACTCGCTGTAGCAGTCGAGGAAGATGCTGGCGTGGTCTAGGACCAGCAGGCTTTTGACGTCGCGGCGGCGGCGCAGGTTAGCGGTGAGGCTGGCGGCGTGCTGCCCGGTCAGGTGACACAACAGGCTGAAGCGACCAGCAAGAGACTGCAGGAGCTCCAGAACCACAGGGCCCACGGCTGCACTCAGACACTCTGCAACAAAAACATGGATCCTTTAGTGTTTTAATTATAGTGTTTCAAATAATAATTGAATAAAGTTAAATAAATTATATTCAAAAGAATCATACATCTAATGAATAAGTCATGAGTACATTTAGTTTTCTAGCATGTCTTATGCATTCATTTAGTGATTGTAGGTTCAGCCAATACATTTGTTTGAAGGACAGATCTGATTAAAGGTGGAGTTAGCGATTCTAGAGAACGCTTGTTGACAATATGATTTTTTGTCAAAATCAGTAAGCATCTCCTCTTGATCAGCTACCTGTCCATACTTTGTATGCGCTGAAAAGAATATCTGGTGTAAATACACAGCTTAGGCTCTGTAAACTGGTACGTAAACAAAGCCCGTTAACAGAGCCTAGGCTGTGGACAGGTAGCTGATCGTGAGGATATATTCATTGATTTTGACTAACATTATGACAAAACACTTTACCCAGAATCACTGACTCCACCTTTAAAAGTGAAACTCTTTCTTATGTTAGTGTTTTCTTTTTATCAGTCTCACCCAGCTCCAGTAGGGGGCGTATGATCTGTGTTTTGATGTTGCACAGCTTGCAGTAGAACCTCCTCTCGAGCGAAGCCAGCTCGTGGAGGCTGGCGATGAAGCCCATCACGTTCTGGTCCGAGAGCGCCACGCAGCGCTCGCCGCCCGCAAACACATTGCTCACATAACGCAGCTGCAACAACACCAAACAAACAGACAACAACAAACTCAGGCTTTTCCTTTCATTTTAATTGTATTTAACAAAGAATCTGCAAATACAACTAGCAGTGTTTTTGTCCTTACGTTCATGCAGAATGGCAGTAGTACAGGTTGTTGGGTGTAGCCACCAGCGCGCTGCTCCTCTTCCTCATCTCCCTCCTTGCCGGGGCTCTCCTGCGCTCCTTCTCTAACCTGCTGTCCACTGTAGTAGATGATGGGCTGGATGCAGTCTCCGTCCGCCAGCAGGACACTGTGTCTCTCTCCAGCGCTCACGTCCCACACCAGGATCCCCTCTGACAGCTGAGAAATGGGAGTTATTGAACGTCAAAGGCCTTTTCTCAATCTGTTCCGTGTGTGTGCGTGTGTGTGCATGCGTGTGTGTGTGTCTCACTTTTGCGAGGCGGGGGACAGTGCTTGGTGACTCCATGTGTCCGAGCTGACCATAGCTGTTACTTCCCCATGAAAACACCTGGAAGAAAAGACACACCAAAATGAAGCAGGAATACTGGTCATTCAAACTCTGCCTGTTCCATGCTTGTTACTCTAATTTATTGATTTTTTTTTGCCCCTGTGGACACAGATACAATGGGGCTTATTCAAGGCTTCATTTCTCACTGTATGACGGTGAGTATAACTGGCGACGCATGCTACCTGATAAGGTCTTAAGGAGTTATATTTGAATTAATCTACAATTTCTTCACATTGGGACTAATATGAAATGTCACATACAGGCTTTTGGGACAATGCTTAACACATTGCTGTTAAATGTTAAGAAAATCAAAAGAAGAGCTGAACCAGCGACTGACCTGGGACTGTGCAGTCAGAGCGAGGGAATGATGAGCGCCGGCCGCCACCCGCACCACCTCCTTATTGTTCAGACTCTTGATGCACAGCGGCTGTAACCTGCAAACACATTACACATGATTCAGAACATGTGTTGTAGGATCACAACAGCTGTGTGTATTAATGCATCTTATTACTACATCAAATTGCTATAAAGGGATAGTTCAGTATTTTTCAAGTGGGGTTGTATCAATCAATCTGTTAATACACAGCCTTGGACCCCTTTGTTTATGGAGCCTATGCTGTGTATTAACACTGGTAGCTGATCTAAGGAGATATTCACTGATTTTGACAAATAGTGTTTGGACAACCAGCATTCTCCAAAGTCACTGACTTTCCAGTTTCAATATATAGAATTTTGGATATATACTGTAGAAAAAATATCCCAAAAAACTCCATCTATTTCATTGTGCTATTGGGGAGCGTATTATGCAAGAGGTCTTTTCCCCACCTGTCCAGAGTGTCTCCGTGTCCCAGCTGTCCGTGCTCACACTGTCCCCAGCTCCACACTTCAGTCTGCAGGGTGGGAAAGACGTCCTGGGCCTCAGGCAGGGGCCCTCCCAGCGGGGTAAGGGCCACGGCACGCATCCTACCACGACCCGCTTTCCTCAGCAGCCGCGGGGACACTGATGATGGCACACACACAAAGACATTATTCCAATAATGTCTTCTAACTCATTTTGTCCACTGCAAGAAATTTAAGGCGAAACGTGGCAAGAAAAAACATAGATGGAACAGAGATTATAAAAAAAAGGTCCAACATGTACATTTAAATGATTATTTGTCTGAACACACCTGTTTTGCATACTTCTCCTATACAACCATCTTTAATGGCCATTATCTCAACATTTGTTTTTTATCAATACAATGAACCAAACATCTCAACTTCTCAAACCCTTACATCAACTTAACATTCCGTAATCATTCTGAGCACTATTCTGAAAGTTATAACACAAGGATTTGTTTGTCTGTTTGTTCATATACGTGTGTGATTTATGAGTAAATTTCTATTTTACACGCCATGATCCTTTACTTTTGCGGTTCTTTTCTCTGCTAATCAAGATCCTCTTGGTATGCGATAACCTATTTGGCAATACACCTAATTCTGATGGGAGATAGAAAGAGCCGAAATGAATCTAAGGTGCAAAGTTCAGCAGCAGAAATCAATGTGTGTTATCAACAACACAACAGTGGACAAACAGCGAGGAGGAGAAGCCAGCTAGAAGCCCAACACACACTCACTGATATGGGGCCACACATACGCTAAGACCTTTCCCAGAATGCACCAGGCTCCTTTTAAAGACCTTCATTCTGCCCTGTTCAATCGGCTAAATTCTTCTTGATCAGTGAAAAAAGCTCCATGTTTGGAGGCTAAATGTCAATCTGCATTCCTCAGCGCTTTTAATCAAACAAAGGCGACGGGCTCAACCTCGCTCAGAGTGGACTTAAAACTCACATGCACAAAGCAGTACAAAAAAAGCATTAACACTTTTTAATTTTCTCAGACCTGTCCTGAAAAAGGTTTATGACCCCTTCACAATGGTAATAATTATTAATAAATGTTGTGGTTGGAATATTCTTGAACGTGAATACTGCATGTTTATCTTGAATGCAAGTATTCTAAATTAATGTTTCTTGTTTGTCTATGTTTCAGGTAGCCCTGTTTATCGTGAGAAAAGAAAAGAAAGGAGCATTTCATCTATATCTGAAGCTATGAAAGTGCAGTGTGTCAAGGGAATTGGCCTTTTTTCCAGCACATACTTGGTAAAAATGTAATATAATATTCATAGTAATGTTTTAATTAGTATATAATCCCTTGACATTTTTTATTATTATAAATAAACAGTTGAGTAGATGTATCAACATCAGCAGTAGCAGCCCTATACAAAAAAGTGAAAGCATACCTGTACAAATAGAAATAGTTACAGGTTTTAAGATCTTCTAAGAAAGACTTTGAGGGAAGAATGTTGTCTCCACTTCCTTAATGTAAATACTGTTTGCCACTGGCTGCGGTGCACAAAGTGTAACTAGGAGAGCAGCCTTATTGCCATGCTGCATGAAGAAGCCTGAATCACCAAAACACAGACACATGGACCTTGCAAAAAGGCCCCATGCCATGCTTTGTACTACTTACGCAGCAGCAGATAGTTGTGGGTTAAGAAGAGGTGAACAGCGTATCTACCCTGTGAGAGCAGTCCGGGCAGGGAGAGGCGTCTGCGCAGACCCTCGGCCTCCTCTTCGCGGATGTCCCCCGTGCTGGAGCTCTTCTTGGCCTGGATAGAGTCTTCAAGACGGACTCGCTCGGTGCTGGTGTCCCCCACTACACCACCGGGCCTGTTGGAGTAAAGGTTCATCATCTTCTTAAGGGACAGGGCCTCGTATGTGGAGGCAACCCGCTCCCCCACTGCAGACGCACAGCTGGCCACCAGGCTGTTGAGAGTGGTACCGGGGGTGAGGCCTGCTGCTGCGGAGGGCTGGAAGGGGAAATAAAGCAGAGAATAGCATGGTCAAATTATATGCAGAAGTGCCCTATCTTGTTGCTGAAATGTTTTCTTCTGCCTTAAACTGAATTGATAACACTCATGAGGATAATATGAGATGGATGAGCGTCAATCCAGTCTATTTCACCAGCTGATATACCTTTAAAAAAAGGACAATATAGCACCTTTGAGTTGTTTTTCTTTTGCCAGAAATTGATCCGAAGCCCTATCTTGTTTCTGAAATGTTTTTTTCTGCCTTAAAAGTGAATTGATAACGTTCATGAGGATTATATGAGATGGATAAGAGCCAATCCACTTTTAACTATTTTAAAATATTTCAATTCCCTTCTTTATTGCATTAATAAACGTTTGTCTCTACCTGACAAAGAGCCAGATTGGACTCATGATTTTGTATTTTTTATTCAGTAATAAAAAAATATAATTATGGAATGGAAGCAGATGCCAGTGTTGAAGTCATCACTACTGGTTACAAAACTATATTTTCATAAAAGCAGGCACCAAAAGGTTCCCCGCAATTCACAGCAAAACCTGACTGATGCACAGTTTGAAAGTTATTTTGTCCTTTTACATGTGATTCAGTCCATGTCCACACATACCCAGACTTCCCTGCTATTTAGAATGCCAAAGAAATATTTGGGGTGTCCCAATACATGTGGTGAGATACAGTATGCTGAAAAATACCCGGATGCCCTATTCATTCTTAGTGTGGAAATCAGTATGCTTTTTTGACCAATCGACGGAATCGCAGCGTGAAAATGAAATATGCCAGTGATGCCATGGATACATAAGCAAGTGGCAGGTTCAAGGTGCGACGTTAGGATTAAATAAACAAGTAAAAGTAAGTCCAAATTGTATACCTACTGCATGCAAACCATTTTGTATGGTCAGCTGTACTATTTAGAATAGTAAATACTGTAGTACACATGGACTAAGTCCCACTCACCAGCAGCGTGTGCAGTCCTCCGGTAGTGGCGGCGGCCTTCTGCTCGGCGTGTGCGTTGTCCGCCAGCCGTTTAAGGTAGTCTTTGACAGCCTGCTCGTCTGGATACGGTGAACCGGTCTTCACCCCTCCTTTGGACTGAGCCTGGGGGTCAGAGGGGTCTGACATCAGTGCTCCATTCAATAAGGCTGACTCTGATTCTTGTACAGAGTCAGTTAAGGTCTGGGCAGCTCGATCAGGTGTAGAGGGGATTGGGGTGGAGGTTTGTGAGGGGAGCAGGGGCTGGGATGGGGATGTTTTGAGCCCTTGTGTGGGAGCTGGGGCCTCCGGTGGCTGGGGTTGGTGGCCCTCGTCTTCGGTTAGCTCCACCCCTAGTGGGCAGTAGTGGCCGTCGGAGATGATGACGTGGTCCTCCTTGTCCGTCATGGTGTACAGCAGCTGGTTGCACTGGCGACATTTGTCCACGGGCGGCCGGTGGAGGTCCCGTGGCCCCAGGCAGCGCACCAGGGCCAGGCTGTGGGACCCGCCGCACACCACCTGCAATACATACCTGGATGGATGGATGAAAATATTAGTTCATATTTTCATCTGAGACATACAGTGTCGTGCGAAAGTTTGTGAACCCCTTGAGCCTTTTGGAATTTTATTTATTTTAACCATTATTGATTCATTTTTTTCAATACCAGTATTTTTTATATGAAATAATAGATGTTCGTTTATCAATTCAACATTTTTCTTTTCCAGAAATCAATTGTTAAAACAGTTAAAACAAATTATTTGACAAATGTTGTATGTGCAAAGGTTTGTGAACCCTAAGCTGTATTGCTTAAATCGAGCGAGGTAAATACAATCAGGTGGGCCAAACTGATTGATGAAATAGACCAATGTAATGAGAGATCTTGAGGGAAGAAATTGGGCGCCACTAGATAAAACAAAGATAAAACCAGGTCAGTTTAGGCCCACCAAACTGAACCCATACAGGTCAGACATGCTCAAAGGGGAAAGAATCTCAGAGGATCTCAGGAATAGAGTTGTGATGCTGCACATTTGTCTGGGGACAGCTATACATTAATTTAAAAAAAGTTTGAGCTCCATCCATCAACCGTGAGGCAAATCATCTACAAATGGAGAGCTTTAAGAGTGACTGAACATCTGCCTAGAAGTGGACTTCCTTCAAAAATATCCTCAAGCGCCACAAGAAAAGGGATTTTTCAGGTAAAAGCCAACCCACACATTACATCTGGAGATTTGCAGACCATTTGCCACCACCATTCTTCACTTGGGAGAAGGTTCTGTTGGTGGTAGGCAGAGTTGCGTTTTTGCCCAAACATGGCGGTTTTGGTTATGACCAAACAGATCAATTTTGGACTAATATGTCCACAGAATAGACTTCAGGTATCTCCAGGTGCTCTCTGGCAAAGCTGTGACAAGCACTTTTGTTCTTTTTTGAGAGCAGAGGCTTCTTCAGCAACCCTCCCTTGAAAGTCATGTTGACTGAGTTTTCTTCTTATTGTGGAACCATGCACATCTGTCCCAAATGTTGCAAGAGAGGTCTGCAAATCACTAGATGTAATGTGTGGGTTGGCTTTTAACTAAAAAATACTTTTCTTGTGGCGCTTGAAGATATTTTTGAAGGAAGTCCACTTCTAGGCAGATGTTTAGTCACTCTTAAAGCTCTCCATTTGTAGATGATTTGCCTCACGGTGGACCGATGGAGCTCAAACTTTTTTTTAATTAATTTATAACTGTCCCTAGACAAATGTGCAGCATCACAAGTCTATTCCTGAGATCTTCTGAGATTTCTTTCCCTTTTAGCATCTCTGACCTGTATGGGTTCAGTTTGGTGGGCCTAAACTGACCTGGTTTTATCTTTGTTTTATCTAGTGGCGCCCAATTTCTTCCCTAAAGATCTCTCATTACATTGGTCTATTTCATCAATCAATTTGGCCCACCTGATTGTGTTTACCTTGCTCGATTTAAGCAATGCAGCTTAGGGTTCACAAACTTTTGCACATACAACATTTGTCAAATAATTTGTTTTAACTGTTTTAACAATTGATTTCTGGAAAAGAAAAATGTTGAATTGATAAACAAACATCTGTTATTTCATATAAAAAATACTGGTATTGAAAAAAATGAATTAATAATGGTTAAAATAAATACAATTCCAAGGCTCAAGGGGTTCACAAACTTTCGCACGACACTGTATGTAGCCCATTTCTTAGCATTAACATTTTTAATTTATTGTTTAAACGCAGATAGAATTGAGATATAGATAGATGGATGGATGGATGATAGATAGATAGATAATGAAATAGATAGATCGATAGATTTTTTATTATTATTATTGCATATAACACACAAAAATGTTGTTTGCAGCACCGCTCCAACTACAAGCATTTGAAAAGGGCATGAATAGGTCGTAATAAATAATAATAAATTATAGAAATCAGTCAAGTCAGTCACCTTCCCGCCAAGTGCTCCACTTTCTGGGGCTTCCACACAGGGGTGGCGGTGGCGGTGTTGAGGCCCAGCTGTGAGCCGCTGCCCCAGGCCCAGACCTCGTGCTGTAACGACAGGGCTAGGGTGTGGCGCTCTCCACAGGCCAGCTCCAGCACGGGCAGCGACTGTGTGGGAGGAGAGCTCCTGTCACAGTCCAGCAGAGCCACAGGCGTGGGGTTAGGCACGATGCTGCTGAGGCCCGACAGGCCGCACTGACCCCAGGCATTGTCCCCCCACATGTGGACACCGCCGTCCTCCGTCACCGCCCCGCTGTGGAAGCTCCCGGCGGCCACAGACACCACGCGCTGCCCACTGAGAGCGCTCTCCAGCCAGGGTTTGTCCGGCTCAGGGACTTGACTCTGCTTCCAGGGCAAGTCCCCAAAACTGTACACCTGGCCTCCTAAATCAGGGGAGGAAGGAGATAGAACAGTGCAGACTTTTTCATACAAAATAGTACATCTCTATTTAGTCCATTTTAGTTTTTTTGTCAATAGTTTATAGTATAGATTTCTTTGTTTTTCAAAAATCACAACTATAGGCATTTAAAAAAAAGAGATATACAACAATGTCAGCAGGATCTTTCACAATAAAAATTAAATAAACGAATAAGAAAGTAAATTAAAATAAATTATACTTAAAAGAATTATAAATACAACAAAAAATTAAAAAATAAAAGAGAAAGGAGTAAGAAATAATCGTTTTAGTCCACTGTGTAATAGACTACTACTTACCTTCCACCATCAGGACTCCATGGCGTGTGCCCAGGGCGACCTGTAGGACAGGCCTGGGGAGAGGCAGCCTCTCTGGGGTGACGCTGCAGGAATAGCCCCTCCAGGTGTGGAGCAGACCGCGCTCTGAGTCTGCACCATCCTCTTCTGTAGAGCTGAGAGATCCATCAGGAAGAAGCAAAAAGACCAAGATTAGAAGGCTGATATTAAATGATTTATTTCATTTATCAAATTGCTTTAGGAATATTAACGATATTGTACATGCATACAGCATTTCATCTTATACATACATGACATGCCAACCATTTCCATTGTGGATAAACAGACTAAAAATGCTAACTACGATTACAGAAGTGAATCCCTGAGGGTTGAAAACAGAATTAATCATTCCAACTAAAGCCAATTATACAAATACTAGTTCAACAACTGAAGTTTTGTGGGTGAAAGGCAGAAGTGAGCACAAGTCCCTCTGTAGGCGGTGTCACATGCTGGTGATCACATCCAGACTTTCAGCCACAGAATTACCAGTAACAGTTTAAGCAGAGAAGAGTCTATTTTGGGGGGTAGACGGGGGGCTTTTTGCGTACCTCCTCCTCTGGGTTTCCATCGGTGGGGGTTTATTCCTCCATCAGCATGTCACACCTACAATGCAAACACAAACAAAACTGCTGTCAGTGCAAACAAGAGTCCTGCAAGTCTTGTTTTCCCCGCAGGAACTAAAATCCCTCAAAGCAGACGAATAGCTAAATGAAAGTAGCTTTCGTTTCACTTTCACGCTTACTCTTTAAAAACGACTTCTAATCTAATCTAATCTAAAAACGGCATTGCATGACCTGCAGCTTCTTTCAGGTGTTACAGGCTGTTACATTAATCTCGCAGGCCAGTATTAGCTATTAGTCCCGCCAGCTAGCCAAAAAAAGCACACAAAGTCTCCTCCGTGATTTCTTGCAAAAAGAAAGCTTTTTTCTTCTTACCAGTTGGCTCCGGACACATCTCCTAGAGGAATTCGCCCACACAGAGCAGGAATGATAAAGGTCCGTGAGATAGTTTAGCAGATAAAACGGTGGGAAATGTTGTTCATCTCCTGATGTTGACACAGCGAGGAGCCGCTACTGACCAAAGATCCTGTATGAGACAGGAGGGCTCACTCAGCAGCGGGGCTGCGCGACCACCGCGAGGACGCGCCTTAAAGATACACTTCTCACGGAATATAAATTAGGAAAAACTAATTATTTTTAGATTATTATAACTCATACATTAACCCACAAAAAAAACTTGGTGTTGCAAAAGTAGGAATTATCTCCAAAAATTAACAATTTCTCATTAATTTCCAGCGTCACTGAATAAGTACAAATCTGAATTTCTCTCCAAATTTCCAAAGTTTTCCCCCCTCCCAATCCTTAACAGCAGCAGAGTGACACCTCTTCCCTTGTTTCCTCCTATCTGGAGCCGCTCAGCTGCTGCTCTGTTGTTGTGACAGAAGCGACGGAATCCGAGAAAACTCATAATTCCAATAGCGCAAAGGCGTAAAATCACATGCAAACCCAATATGCGACATATAAAGTCTTTAAGTCAGCTTGAGTGTTTCAATCACAATGAAAAAAGATGTTTCTTCGTTATTTCGTCTTTAACATATCAAACTACTACATTAGGCGACATTTCTCCACTATAGTAAATTTGCAGATTTATATAATAAATCATATTATATAGCCTGTTATAATCAGTGACGTGCGGTGAGATGTCACACACACACACACACACACACACACACACACACACACACACACACACACACACACACACACACACACACACACACACACACACACACACACACACACACACACACATATACACAGATCAGACCTATATGAAATGATACGACGGAGACTGCGGGTTCTGTTTGCACGCACAGTAGATTGGCCTTTTTTTTAACAGGCAGCAAAGGCACTGCTTATTTTCACGTAGGCTAACTAACTGCCACATTTCTCATCATAACGTCTAAACTTTCTTTAAGTAATATAACAATTACATATACAAATCACAAGAATAAACAGTTATAATACAAAAACAAGTTTATTAAATACAGTTATTATTACTATAATTATTTTTTGGATCTGGCAGGGTAGGCAGTCAGCACGTCGCTGGCAATGTCTATTTTCAGTGATTTATGTCAAAGACATAAATCCGTTTTTAACTATGCCTCTATACTGCCTTCCTGTGACCACAATGAGGTACTACACCTACAGATTTTTAATGGAGTCAGTCAATTTGTTCTCAATCAGTCAGTAAGGTAAATCCATGGACCTATAGGTAAATCCTATTGAAAGCATGACTCCTGGCGCCCCCCTGTGGTCATACATAATTCCTACAACGACACTGGACGCTAGGCGGCATTACATTTTTGCGTTAAATTGTTGGCTGTGTTACTAAACTCGCGTTGTTAAAATGTATTTTACCGTTTCAAAGCACCAACGTACTACGCCGGTGTGAGTACCAGATCTGCACGGGCTGCCAGATCTGCACGGGGTCCTGCGCCTACTGATGACGTATCGACACTTGACGTTGTCACCATAGATACCGAGATACCGCTACGCTACGGCAAAGCAATGTGGACATACACAACATTTGAAAAGATCGCGATAGCTGATGGTGCGATAGCTTAGCGAGTAAGCTAACTATAGATAGTTTATATTCTATCTGTGTGAAACTCAAACAACATGTAAAAGATCGCGCTAGCTGATAGCTTAGCCAGTAGGCTCCATAGATAGATCGATGTATTTATTGTATATACTATCTGTGTGAAACTCAAACAACATGTAAAAGATCGCGCTAGCTGATAGCTTAGCCAGTAGGCTCCATAGAGTGATAGATTTATTTATTGTTCTGCAAGGTTTAAAATGAGTTGTTACGTTTGGCTTATAGTAGTCATCTCTCATTATTAAGGTTAAATTACATTTTATTTTATACGAATTTATAGTTTAGCAAGGTTTAACCCCCGGTTTGAACCCTGTTTGAGTGCTAAATTAAACATTTATTTAATAATACTTTAAACATTAAATGAGTATTTTAGTTTAATGTACTTCTAGCATGTATTTTAAGAAATAATATTTTATTAAAAGAACAACTATCCCCTGGGTTCACTGTTATTTTACATCACACTGAAAAACAATGTGTATAATGAGAGTTTCATAATGATATTTATCAGTTAAAAAATGTAAAGGTGTGGCTCTGATGTACAATTTCCAGCCCCTGGAGCATTTGTAGTGTCTTGCATCACTGATAAATAGATTCATTCATTCAACCTTCATTAAATAAAATAAAAAGTACATCAGATTTTGTTTAATCTGATTTGTATTTTTCTTATTCAACCACATATACCACCTTTTGTAGTGTCCATCGACTGTCCAAACAGCAAACTAGCCTACTATTTACAGTGAGTCTCTGCAGAACATTTCTCAATGGGAATAGTTCACTTAATGTGTGACACAGCAGGTGAATAGGGTACACTTTTGGAATAATAGATATCATGAAGCTCTGCTAGTTGATCACATTAAAACAATACATTTTTGTATAACAACTTTTGTTTGAAACATCTAGATGTTGAATAAAGCCAGTGTTGAATCTTAATTCTCATTAATTCTTTTTATTATTTATTTTCATGATTGATGGGGTCCAGGATGGGCTGCACGATGGGGTCCTGATAACAGACAGGAAACAAAGTGTTAAAGAGATGTTCACGTTCCAATCCCCATACTTCCCTAACATATAGGCCGTTAGAAAAACATTGAGTTTGTCCCCATTATGAATATACACCATGTTAAAGTAAAATATGTAAATATACTGTCCTGTTAGTGCTGCTATAACATTCAGCAAATAGTAACATTTATTTTTTCAAAGTTTAAGGTTCTGGACTAAGGACATGCAACGTTAATAAAGACTAACAGATGATTAATGGTAGAAGAAAAAAAGTAAGACGGGATATATCCGAGCGGGAGAGATAGCGGGATATCCGGATAACCATAGCGCATGCGCATTTAAAATAGCGCATACGCATTTAAAAGACACCGTTTACAGGAAGTGCGTCATCATCACGCATCTAGGACCCCGTGCAGATCTGGCAGCCCGTGCAGATCTGGTACTCACACCTGTGAATAGCCTATCTGTGATTAAAAGCAGACAAAATGCTACCTTTGTTTTTACAAGGCACACTTTAGAAACATTATAGAAGGAGGAAGGTTGGCAACATTTTGTTAGCTGCAATAGCTTAAGCTAACGGTTTATAGTCAGCGAAACTTCAGTCAGCATTAATCAACCTATTATGATCGAGTCAAAAAAGTCGGTATCCTATTCAAAGCACGGACGTTGTCGCCCCCCTGTGGCCACACACCGTAACTACAACCGTGTATAAAGCCAGATGCACTCACATACAAGTAATATTCCCGGTTAAACCCTTCAAAATAAAACGTCAGAAAACTAGACATTCAAATACAAGCAGTTTTTCCGGTAGAGAAAAAAAACAAGTTAAACGTATTCACCTGCCAAGACACACCTAAAGATGTCTCTTTAGTGTCTATAGCAACTGCTGCCACTCCTGTGTGTGTTTAGTGAAATATTAATACTTCAGACATAGCGTTTGTGATAATATTTAAAATAAAAACATTATCCATCTATTTTATTTATCAGTTTGTTACAACATTAATGTCTGAGCTGAAATCTTTGCATGTAACAAAAACACTCACAAAAAATGTGAAATAAATGTATTTTATTGTTTTCATCGTCATAGTCATAATTGTTGCTAAATATTAAGCTTATTTAGCCTATAGACCAAAGACTGAAGGGAAACGGCCAGTCTGCCTGGCTCAGTATAAAAGTTACTGATAGATTTGGTTACCTTTTATGATGAGATATATTCAGATATTGTTCTTAAGTTAAAGTACAACAGTTAAACAACTATTAAATAAATGAAGTAGAGTAAAAAAAGTTAAATGTTTGCATCGAAAATGTGTTTAAAAGTGGAATAAAATGCCCCCCCAAAATAATATTGATAGAGGTGTGATTGCATGCTGCTGACAGGAGATGGTGATCATGTATATATTTATAGAAATACAGAGGGGGCTGTGACTATGATGGTGCATCCAGCTGTTTGAAGCCAGAGCGGGACAGATGAGGTGAAAAGAAAAAGGCTGTAACCCCTTCACACTGGAGTCTGTTTGTGTTGCTTTGTATTTATAATGGACAACAGAAGAGATTCAACGTGGACTTCAGCTCTTTACTGCTGGATCCTCATTAACTCTGGTCAGTTCTTTATCTATCTATCTATCTATCTATCTATCTATCTATCTATCTATCTATCTATCTATCTATCTATCTATCTATCTATCTTCTGTACAGACTTAATAGGGTGAAGATTTTATTAATTTTGTAATGACTTAATAACATTTGAGACATGAAGTAATTTATACGCACCCGTTGCGCAAAAATATACTTGTCCTTTCCAACATTCTTATAATGGTACAACTTATGTTGAATGATATTGGGATACAAATACACAACAAAAATATAAAATGTAATTACAAAAAACCATGTATGCAATTAGTGAGTGGCAAGTGCCTATCACAGTTAAGGGTTTACATTTGAAGTTATTATTTGAGTGGATGTCAAATGTTTGCACTTGTACACGTAACTATATGCTGCATTTCCTAGTTTAACAAATCAATAAAAAAATGAACACATGATATTTGATGTTTATGTGATGTAAGAAGGGTCCTTTGTTTATTAAATATTTCCAAATTGACTTCTTCTGCTGATGCCACCATGAAAACAAGCACATCTCAACCTTATATCCATTTAAAACTTAATTTAAATGACTGATGACTTAATAAACGTCAAAATGAGCTGGCATACAAAGTCAAAACTTGTAATAGCAGCAGCAGTTTAAAGGAAAAACACATACTTTTAAGTAAAAAAGGAACACGTAAGTGGGTTTTTTTAACACCTGAAGCCAGAATAATCAGTGATAAAAAAGGTGCATGATGGTAATAAATATCATAAAAAGGGTGTGCAGATGTTAGTGCAGAAAAAAAATTCTCAGTAGGCTATTTAATCCTGCAGTGGCTTGTTCTCCACTAGTACAGACGAACCTGAAACATTGCTATTGTCGGTTATAAAAAGCCAATATAATCACCAGAACTGGCATGGCACACATTTGAACAGTTTGTGATGTTGGCTCGCCGTATTCCCTCGCTGCCCAATCCTAAATTGCTTGCCAGATTGCTTGAAAGACAGATTTTGCCCTCCCAAAAAAAAAGTGAATAGGGAAGATAAAGAATATGTTTGTCCCATGTGCACAATCACACTCGACTCAAAAGCTGGTACTTTAGATCTGTTCCAAGCATACAATCGTGACTGATGATTGCTTGGAAACATCTGGTGTTGATCAATTATCTAAAATGACTTTTGTGTCACACAATTAAATCAGTAGATCAAAATCTGAATCTGTAAAGTTTCTATGAACAATACATTTCAGCTAATTGCCTTTTTTTCTCCAGAGTGGATATGATACTTCTTTCAGTGTAGCAAGAAGAAGGGAATAGGACATGGGGGAAGGGGGTGAGAATTGCAGAATAGCCCTTTAAAAAGACAATTGGAAATCTGCATGGGATAGAAAAAACTGTATCTGATTCCTTTTGCACTCAAAACATTTTTCATCACACGTTTGGATGATAACCATGTGATGTCTGCTCCTCTCTCTGTCTGTCAGTACTGTCTGAAGACTGGACTCGTGTCCACATGGAGGACGTCCTCTTCAGGAGTCTGTTTGGGGGCTACACCAAGTGGACACTTCCAGCGCGAAACACCACCGACGTGGTCATCGTCAAGTTCGGCCTCTCGATCGCGCAGCTAATAGATGTGGTGGGGACAAACACTGTTTTCTACATCTGTAAAAGACAAATAAATCACACACAGCTAATTGTTTCTCTGCATTGTTTGGCTCCGAAACAGGATGAGAAAAATCAGATGATGACAACCAACGTGTGGCTGAAACAGGTATGGAAGAAAAGTTAAGAAAATACGGTTTTCCTGTGTTAAACTCTCTTAAAACCGTTCATGTGCTTGCAGGAGTGGACGGACTACAAGCTGCAATGGAGCCCCTCTGACTTTGACAACATCACGTCCATCAGAGTTCCTTCTGAGCTCATCTGGGTGCCTGACATTGTGCTGTACAACAAGTAAAAACACACACTCAACACAAATCTTGATCATTTCTAAACTTGAAGACAGACTTTCTTAAGGTGAGACACTGCAGGTGAATAGAGTAAAACAAATTTACTTGTAGATATCATCATTAAACGTTGCCTATCATCATTAAAGTTGATTCCTTTCATTAAAACAATAATATATTTGTATTGCAGCGTTTTCTGAAATATTTGAATAAATAAGATAATTATGAGAACATTTGCAACTTTTAAAAAAACTAAAATCTTGTTTTGGTTTTTATGCAAGAGAACAGTTTACTCTATGGAAGCCTTGTTTTTACCTTGGTAAAAGATCTTCTCACATCTACAGACACACAAACTTTATCTGAAACAGACTCGACTGATGAGTTTCTGTAGGTGGAGCTGGAAATAATCTGTAGTGATCAATTACCCACTTAATCCGTAACAACGTGCTCATCCCCTGAAGGAGGAAAAGGTCATGTACGTTGAGACCCAAAGAACTTGATTATACCTTTGCATACCAATCGGTGGAGAAACATGCAAATGATCCTGTTGAATAAATGACTCTGTAACTGTCTGGGCTGCATCTTGCATCACACGGTCTCAGACTGATAGTTCTCCCCTTTGGGGCCTGAGGAAGCATCGAGACGAAAGACTTTCTCCTCCTTTGGCATTTGTTTAAATGAGCTTGCATCATAAGTACAGCGTTGTCAGCATAGAGGGATGAATTATTAAACGTTGTCTTATGTAAATTGGCATAGCTCGAGGTTTATTGTCGGCTCGAGACATAATAAGGCGGAAACTGGGGACCCAAAATACCTTTTATCCAGATTAGAACTCCTGGCATGATTTCCTGTCTCCATGCTGTGCCTCTTCGCCTAATTTTTTCTTCTTGCATTCTCCAGTGCAGACGGAGAGTTTGCCGTTACCCACATGACCAAGGCCCACCTGTTTCACAACGGCCGCGTGCGTTGGGTGCCCCCGGCCATATACAAGTCCTCCTGCTCCATAGACGTCACCTTTTTCCCTTTCGACCAGCAGAGCTGCAAGATGAAGTTCGGCTCCTGGACCTACGACCGCGCCAAGATCGACCTGGAGCCCTTTTCGACCACGGTGGACCTGAAGGTGGGAGCAGAGTGGGGTTTTGTTTTCTCTTTACCTCCTCATTGTGTCAAACAGTTAAAGCTTCAGTGCGCATCATTTCCATAGAAATAAATGTCGGTTAGGTTATATTCAAAGCCAAATTAGTTGCCATTGCCAAATTAGTTGACAGTTGACATCAGCTCCACAAAACTCTCTGTATTTCACATAGAGTTTCTTTTGGCCAAGGAGCTCAAGAAATGTTTCAGTTGTTGATCCTACTGCTGAGAAAAAACCTGGACGTACAGCAGAAGGTACAAATCCATGCGCGATCACGGAAAGGCTTGTCTCTTGTAGATGCACTGACAATGTTGTTGTAATTAGGCTACTCAGAATTTCTCATGGGGGCGACAGCAGAATTTACGCAATAGCTTTAAAGACAACAAAACGTTCCCAAAAGTCAAGATGTCATTCGCAGGATTACTGGGAGAGTGGAGAGTGGGCGATCGTCAACGCAGTGGGCACCTACAATACCAAGAAGTACGACTGCTGCCGCGAGATCTACCCCGACATCACGTACTACTTTGTCATCCGCCGGCTGCCGTTGTTCTACACCATCAACCTGATCATCCCGTGCCTGCTTATCTCCTGCCTCACTGTGCTGGTCTTCTACCTGCCGTCCGACTGCGGCGAGAAGATCACGCTGTGTATCTCCGTGCTGCTCTCGCTCACTGTGTTCCTACTTCTCATTACCGAGATCATACCGTCCACGTCCCTGGTCATACCGCTGATCGGCAAGTACCTACTCTACAAAGCAATACAAGTCAGAAGACAAAAAGAAAAACATAGATTGAAGGTGGTTTCATCATTCAGTATTAAAGATAAAGCAGTTTACACATAATAAAATAGCCAGTTAGAATAAAATAAAATAATAATAGTAACAGCAGCGGAGTCAAGCAGTTAAGTAGCCTATCTTCCAACAATCTCAAAAATTGGTTTCCACTCCGTACTGAAACTGTCTTGTGAATTCCGTTTGTTAAAGCAAATATGTTCCATCCTAGCAAAATATGTCGTTTCATTAAGCCACCTCCTGAGGCATGGGGCCTGAAGAGACTTCCAGTTAAATAATAACTTTTTAGGTGCAACCATGCCAATTTTAGGCACCTGCTTCTGATGGGAGGGGAGAGCCTTTGTATTTTTCAGAGGAATACAATCTTGACAAATTACAGCCTGGCTAAATTTTAACTTTACATTGCTTTGACAGTACCAAAATAAGTGTAACAATGAGCCTTCAATGGTTCCACATCTGTCACATAGGCGAGTACCTGCTCTTCACCATGATTTTCGTCACCCTGTCCATCGTCATCACCGTCTTTGTGCTCAACGTGCACCACCGCTCGCCGGAGACCCACACCATGCCGCGCTGGGTTCGCAGGCTTTTCCTATCAGCAGTGCCACGCTGGCTGTGCATGAGGCGTCCAGATCATGGTCGCAGCACACCAGGAGGGTGAGAAAAATCACTACTGTTAAGATGAAAAAAGTTTGGAAAACTCCAAATGCCTACCTTTAAGCCAACTGATTCTCTTTTGAGATATAACTTATCATTCATGTTTCATATGTATAGAAACTTAAAAAAACTTGAGTTCTACATACAAATATTTTCAAGTAATAACTGTTGCTGACTAATTATTTATTTATTTATTATTATTCTTCCGGACAATTACACACAATACATAATTTTCTCATTGCATATTCATACATATTACTTTGTGTTATCGTCCGAAGGGAAGCAGGAGAAGCCAAAGGCTTATCGGGTCCCGTCCCCACTGTTATCTAGCCTGGTGCTACCAGACCATCGTACTTCCTTTCATTTGTACAGAGGGTCTGGCAGTGCTGTAATTGGCAAACGTTCACTCATGGAGGCGGGTGTCTGCTAAAGTTTAAAACTATTGGATCTGCCCAGTGCCACTCTGGATTAGCCAACCAATCGCATAACGTTTGGTCGTCACGTGTGTCATGAGCCGGCTTCTGGCAACTGAAACTGGAGCGCGACTTCGACGTCATCGTTCTCAGCCACTCGCTCTGTTCGCTGATTGGACCGGCTGTCGAATCTCCGGCAAAACTGGGAAATGGGCTGTACACCCAGACTGACTACTGAAGGGAAAATAAAATTTGGCCGGAAGTAGGCGGGCGGGCGGAGCCAGGCTAACTGTTATCTACATGACAATTATTTGTCATGTAGATAAAAGAAACAAAAGCAAGTCGGTCAAAATGTTGATTGAAACCTCACAGTGTTAAGTCTCTCAACCAAAAATAAGAATTTGCAACAGAATTTCGGAATTCTTAGTATGTAGAACTCAAAACTTGCAGTTACATATGATGTTATCTCAACAAAAGATAATTAGTTGGCCCAAAGGTTTTCCTCCTAACACAAGCTTTTTAGTTTTAGCCTCAAAACTACTGATAAATCATGCTGTTGATCTAAATGTGACCTCACTGTCCCAGGCGGCACCGCCACCCTGTCCGGACCCCGGGCCCTTCCAACAGCCCGTCTACCTGGACCACTCAGGAGTCTGATATCGATCTCCATCTTTACCAGGGCGATGACAGCATCCACAACATCGCCTCCTTGGATACTCGGGGTAAAATTCACCGATGTGACCTTCATGATCACCCCAACAGCTATCTTCAGGGGAGGTTTGGGGTGAAGCTATCTGGTCGACGGAGGATTTCTTCCCTCTCTCCTTCTTCCCCTCCATGTCTTGGTTACAGCCGCCTCCCGCAGAGAAGCTCTACACTCAGCCTGGACTGGGAAGCCCTTCCTGGGGAGCACAGTTCCACCCAGAGCCCCTCAGCCTCCATTCTGTCTCCCGCGGTACTGTCGGCCATGGAGGGGGTCATCTACATCGCAGAGCATCTCAGAGCCGAGGATGCAGACTTTTCAGTGAGCTCTGGTTATCATTGTTAAAATGATCATGAACTGATTTGCAGATATCTGGAGATTTGCTGTGTCCTCTTCTTTCTTGTCTCTGCAGGTGAAGGATGACTGGAAATATGTGGCCATGGTTGTGGATCGGATCTTCTTGTGGATGTTCATCATTGTGTGTCTGCTGGGGACAGTGGGACTCTTCCTGCCTCCGTGGCTCAATGGGATGTTTTAGCACCAAACTGAAAATCAAAACAAATTAAATTAATAAATAAATTATTCAGAGAAGGTGGGGAAGTTTTGAAAGCTAACTCACTTATTAATATGCAAAGTAGGATATTTACTGCTAAATAACCTCTCTTTCTTTTTTCTTTTTTTTTTTACTATAATACAACTAGGGCCGCTGGTAAGAATTTTACTTTCTAAATTATTAATTGATTGTCAAAATTGGTGCATATTTATTAACTGATATAATCAGCTCTATTTTTAAATGCTGGAATCACACAAAAAACAACTAAATTAAATTGAATTGTACCATTTTCAAACAAGTGGATTAAAACTTAATGTTGTGCAATTTGCTTCACTTCTTATGATACTGGCTTTCGGCTGATATCAAAGTTCACCGTACAAGTATCTGTCTTACTAGAGCAAGGCAAAATGATTTTCCACAAAAACAGCAAATTTCACATTAAGAATGAAAATCCAAATGTATAGCTGCAGAGTAGATGAGGAAGCTTGAACAAACTCAACCAATTACAACTGAAGGTTCAGAAAGTTCAAAGATTTAGAATGAACTATGAACTGATTGGCTAATTATACCGAATGAAAGTAGCTGTCAATCTTTACCTTGGTCCGTGATATCGAGTGTTCACCGTTATCATCAACGTGATATATTCAGGTCAGCATCTCAACACTTCAAAACCAATCCCATAAAATTGCCAGTAAATGTAATCGGAAAACGTTTTTTTCTGACCTCAATTAAACTATATGATTACACAGAGAAGATATAATAGAAAAATCACTGAAAAGACACCGATTATTTAAGTATTTAAAACTCATTGGATTATGATTATCTGATATCTTACTGTGATGATATTAAAAATACTTAATATCCAGAATCCTTCAAATCATTTGTAGACCTCAACAGGACATGTGGAAAAGGCCAATGGCATCATGCATAGACATCTTAGCTGCAGTTCTTTTATTTAATTTCAACTTTTTGTGTGAGTTGATATAATGGTATGACAGATCAATCATAAGTCAAGGCAATCAAGGAAAGATCATGTGGAGAAATATTACCTTCATAATTTTACAAATTTGCATAATGATTAAAAACAGGAAATTGTGAATGAAAAGGAGCATCTGATATTAACGTTTGCTTTATTTTCATGTAACAGGTTTATCTGTTAAAGATGACATCTGAAAAACAACAAAGACAGTCAACATTTTTGTGATTATTGTTAATTATCTAATAATTAAATCCTCCCTTTTCAAAATAAAATGAATAAATTGTATATCTATTTCAGCTTTAGGTATTGCCGTGTGATAAGTAACAGCAACATGAAACTTCACAGATGTGTAATCTCAATTAACAATGCCCAATATGTTGAAAAGCAAAAATACTTATTTTGATGCCAAATCGATGATGTTAAAACAGCGATAAATGTAATTCTAAGTTGTCTGACAGTGTGGTTCAAGTAACACTAAGATAAGTCACATAAGGTGGAGCCGTAAATCCTCCGTGTGGTCATTGCAGACAAATGTGGCAGTTTTATACACGAGAGGGGTAGGGAAATTACAAGAAATTTGAAAAAATTAAGAAAAATGTCCACATATAATTTTATATTTCTGAATCTCCTTAGCTGTTTTACATCTTATTTTATGCTCAGTAACTTATTTTCTCACTTACATAGGGTGTAGGCCTACAATCAGTAAATGCAATGTGCTTTTTTATAATAAGAAATAAGTATAAAAAGGCCAAAAGCTGTGAAAACAAATTGCATAGAAACAAAATATGGAAGGCAGATGTCCTTGAGGGTCAGATCACACAATGAAGACTATGGAGTCCATGAGAAGAAGAGACTCGCTATTTACAAATTGTATTAATGTGTCAAACATCCAAATGTAATCAGCCAAGTTTATTTCATCCTACTTTTGCATGATGATATCTATAAGTTTAAAATGTTTACCACATTAACCTGCAGTGTTTCGCCCTTAAAGTTACATTGATAAATGTATGATTGAGTGATTTGTCTAAGCTCCCACTACAGGTAAATGATTAGCAGTTCTTAAATTTTTGTTGTTGCTAGATGGTAACAACGCAACTTGTTTCTTACAAGTGTGTTTTTATGCTACGTGAAATGTGAGGATAATTAAAGAGCACAATAGTCCTACTTTCTATCTACATTTCAGTCTTTGATGTGACACCTCTGAGAATGATAAGGCCGAGAATATTAAGGATTTCTTTGTAATTGTCGGCAAATCCCACGAAAACACACAATGAAATACTTCTTCCAAAAGCCTTTTTATTGATCTATATCCTATGATCCATATAGCTACATTGTTGTCCAAAGAAACTATTAAAAGTAGGTCAATGAGTCACACTCGAAATTGAATTAATGTGCCTGCTAAAAATAGTCCTCAAACAAATTCAATATTCCCTTTCTGTTGGGCTTGTACAGATGTATGTATTCGAAAAGAATTAACGTTCCTGGGGGATTAGAGCCGCACACAGGAAGTGTTAAACTATTGAGGGATGGACTAACACATTGTTGATTTCAGGCTTTTCATGAGATAAGCAGACAATAATCAAAATATAGAACACAGAGATTTTCTTCTGAATTTCCTCCACAATATCATAACCTAGTTATTTAATGTAAGGCTTTTTAACGGCATGGACATACATTGGTCCGAATAATTTTCTTATTTTTTTACCTATTTTATTTATAGAAATTGAATTTAAACACTTGGCTTTTAATCTATTTAACTCTTGATTACTATTTAAGATCATAAACATTGGTTTATATCAATTAAATCAGTGCTTGATCAGCGGCGTGAGGCAGTGCTGTTTTTCATAGTAAGAAGTAAAAGCCAGGGATAAACTTCTCAATCTCAGTGTAATAAGGCAACTAATACAGTACTTCAAAACAGTGGTAGCGCTCTTGCGATTTTTTCTTCAGAAAGGTGCAACTGTTCACCGAAATCACTGAGTTTACATGAAAAAAAAATAAAAATCTACTCATGATGGTGACAACAGTTTCTGAACACAGTAGCTTCGTTTGCAGCCGGTCCGGTCTCCACAGAAACCCACAAGTTGGCAAAACTGTCCAATTGCAGAGCTTCTAAAATAGTCCAATCAGGTCTCCACTTTGCCGTAGGTGCCGTCGGGCGGCCGGTAGTGTTTGGGGAAGGCCTTGAGCTGCAGGCAATTGAACGCGTACTTTCGGCATCCCACGTTCTTCACAGTATTCTCTCGTCTGCAGCCCTCGCTATGGAGACAAAACAGGAGGAGGAGGGGGGAAGTGTTCACAAACAATATGAGGGCAAACAAATACAAAAAAAATGCAGGGTGTGTAAATTATTTTTTTCCAATTGACAATTGAATTTTTTTCTCTCTTGTTATGTTAAATATTCTATTTATATTCTTTATGGTGAGACACTGCAGGCGAAATTTTTTTTCAAGCACTGGTCAATTTATAAGTGTTTGTCTGTTTTGCTTCCATAGCATGTCTTCTTTCATACAAGTTTAAATAAAAAGATCCAAAATGTAAATTTAAGTTTTTATTTGACTAAGGTTTGTCTGTTTGCATCTGTATATTGCTCCTATACAACCATCTTTAACAGCCATTATGAAATTATCTTTTATTTATAACATGAAAAAAGACTGTATCAAAAATCCGTTTGGTGAAAAATTTGAACTCTAATACTGTACTCTAGCATTTAACAACATATTGGTTTTTAAAGAGAAGAAAATGTACACATGATCAGTTCAATATTTCCAAATTTGATTTAATCACCAGCAGAGAGCAGTGACGACTAAAACTGCTTCAAAAAGTGAATGAGGAACACAACATTGTAGAAACATGCAACAGCATTCACACCTAGACAAACACAGACACGGACACACATAGATAAACTCAGATAAAAAGGACTGTTAAAGTAAAGACTTTTTTTAAGAGATGCAAACGAACACCAGCAGTCTGTTTATATTCTGCAAGTGGAGGCAGAACATGTTTATTACAGCAGGAGCGTGGCATTCAGGGACACAGCAATGCTATAAAGCTTTTTGGAGATTTCAAGTGATGTGAAAAGAAAAATCACATGAATAAACTGACCTGGGATCTGTCGGAGGAGTATTATGTTTAACACCCAAAAACACCAAGCCAATGGGAGTCGAGACTTTAGAATTAAAAATATGCCCAAACCAACTTTTCTAGAGACACTTTCTCTGCAAGAAGACACTGCAAGACCAAAGAAATTAAGCAAGGAAACAATATTTAAAGTTAAAAATAACATTTTCTTTGAAATACCATATACATTTTGACACAAAACGCAATCGGTTTGTTCAGTACTAAAGGGAAACGTTCGATTAATAACTCAATTTTAACACTATAATACTTTGCAGTAGGTATTATCCATCCATTCTACTAACATATATTTCAATGAACATGGTTTAACAGTCCTGATTAACAAAAACATATGAACTTTGTAACAAGATCACTAAGACATATTGAGCTGTGACAAAAGCATGACAGCTATGGCACAAGCATAATAATATAATAATAAATATGTATCTATACATATACACACATACTCTGCTTTGGAATAACTTAAGACAATATATAGCAAACTTTTGCATATAGGCAAAGCAATACAAGCAATTAAATACAGTTCATATACAGCGATACAAATATATTCTCTGATATATCTGGACTCCTAAGAATAAAAACTGAAAAGGATTGGCAAAATATAGATTTGTTACTCTCTCTGAAGTGAATGATTTTTTATTTCTATTTTTAATGAAACACCTAAGTGTAATTACGTGTGTACTATATGTATGGGGAATCATTTCTAAGTTTATTGGAACATTGGACATATTGGGAACCTTTGTTTTAAAACTATAGTTTAAATATATTTTCATCATTGTACCTGAAATAATTCCTGTTTAATCACATCCCTGCTGCTTAGTGATTATGTAATTAATTACATATTTGTATATTACATTTATTCATGTATTAACTTTTTTTAAATATATATATTAAGTCCGACATTTAACTTCCGTCTTGCAGAGGTAGTTCTAATAGAAAGAAATAGTAAAAAAACAGCAACATAATAATTATAAGTGAAAAATAACTTAATCACACAATAGATAAACATTCAAGGAGAGTTGCTTTTTGTTTCATCAGACTCCTGATGAGAAAGCAAACAATTGCCAAAAAAGGTTAAAGGGCACATAATATGCAAAATGCACTTTTTAATGTTTTTTCAACATAAATATGGGTCCCCGGTTTTTCTAGAGCCTCCAAAAGTATGAGAAAAAACGACCCTCTTTCTTTTTATCCAACACCACATGTCTGAAAACATATGTTCAAAAACCCCAGTCAGGTTTTTCTCCCCTTATGACGTCATAAGTATAAAAAAATTCTCCAGTTTCTAGAAGTAATCCACATTACAATTTTGAACCTGAAAATGAACATTATATGTGACCTTTAAAATAATATGTTGTTTAATCATTAACATTAAAGTCTGATTCATCTCTTAATCAAATTATAAAAACTTATTACAAATTTTTCTTTTCCACTGCTTCATAAAAATGTCTGGGAAATTTTAATATTTGCATATAAAAAATATGCAAATATTTGTTTAATAAAAAAAACAGAACAATATTTAACATTTCCATCCCTCCTTTTTGGTTTATAAAGAGATTACTGCATTTACTGTAGGAGCACATGGATCATTAGAATTCATGTTTCAGTGGTTAGAGGTCATATCACAAGAGCATGTTCAACTCCTAAGGGAAGCTATTTTTATGTCCTATCCATTTTCCTTACTGGGTCGATCGTAATGAGAGGAAGCCTCAGAACTCCGGGGAGGGGACTGACGCTTTCGTTTGGTTTTTCAGCTCAAGATATTGATTTTTAAATCCAGGTTGTTATATGTTAGTAAACTACATACATTTTTGTTATATGTCATCTTTTTTTTTAAAGACAAATTGATTAATTGAAAAATGTTGAAAGGTTAATCGTTTTTTGCATCATTTCCCAGGAAAATTACCTGAAGCAAGCTAAACTCAATGCCTTTTCTTGCATATTTTCTCTCATTTTTGGGACGCATAAAAACAAACATGGAAATGGACTGCATTCATATAAAGACACATCTTTTCTGGCTTAATCTCTTTTCAAACACTGCTCCTAAAAAAACCTGAATTCACTCGATAAAGACCAGGCTAAAGCATTTGGCACAAGCTTGGAAGCATTATTCAACACATGAATTAAATAAAATCAGTTCCTTGACTCAATGCAAAAGGATTCTGTAATGCTGATATGAACAGTTTTGGCTGCAGACTGTGCCAGTATCGTCTGAATGGATGTTAACCGGCACATGTAAATGCGCTAAAGGACGTAGAACCTTTTAGTCCTACACTGCATAATAACACATTGCCCCTGAATATCCAATAATAATCATACAATTTCAGTGAGGGAAAACTACAGCTCAAAGGGTATCTAGAGCTGTGTTTGTATGAATATTGTGAATTTATTTATTTATTATGTAGGTGATAAGGTTTTCATCATTATCTACTACTATTTTCTTGCTTACTTCCCAATTGGAGCTATATATAATACTTTGTACTATCCGCTTCAACTTGCCACACAGGCACTACACCTACATTCAATCCCTTCAGTCACACGGCTCCTTATATCTGGGGTCATGTGTGTTGTCACAGGACATGATCCGTGGGCTTTCTGCTCCGAGGTATGCAAGGTATTTAAACTAAAATTATTTGGGGGGAGTGCAGAGGCTGTTTATGCACTAAAGTTTTATATAGGCCCCCCATTGTTTACATATGGTTGTGTTTACATACCAGTTTACAGAGCCTAGGCTGTGTATCAACACTAGGGTTTTTTTTTTTTACCACGGAGGAGGTAGCGGATCATAAGGAGATATTCACTGACTTTGACAAAGACTGATTGTGACAGCAAGCGTTCTCCAGAATCACTGACACCACCTTTAAGTCTTCAATTGATCTATTGTGTGTCATTCTTATATTCAATACTGTTGGTTAAAAATGTACTTGTAACATTTTAATGATTACGCTGCATGTAAACAGAGAGGGAATCCTTAACCGACCCACATCTACTGGAAAGTGCACAGGTTGAAGTACAAGCAAATAAAATATTCCATCTTCCACAAAGAAAGCAGGAAGACTTAAATCAAAAATAGCAAATACGGTCTGTTAAGTAAATACATATAAATATATAGTTTGCTTACCTAAATTTGGCACCAAATAAAAAACATTGTTTATTAGCTTATAAAATGTGCAGAAAGTGCAGAAGCACATGGAAGACAATGATAAATCAAACAAGCTAAATGCATTGCACAAAAGAAACAAGCTTTTCCGTTCGTGCACAGCTTATTGCAGAATAAATTAGGTATGTCTTTTTACATTATAACGGCTACCATAAACTATAACTCTTTCCTGAAAGCAGGATTTACATACAATCTGCTTATTTATTTTATACATATTCACAACTTAGGTGTAATATCCGGTATATATTATGTTTCACACACTTTGTATTTTCTAACACATCAAAATCTATCCACTAGAGGGCACTGTCCACAAAGAAAAGTGAGATTTCCTTTGAGGTGATATAATTTTTCAAACAGACATTTTGGAAAGTGTGGCGTAAACTTGTGTTTTTAGGTTTCTAATGTTAGATCGAATGCAGTTTCAATGCAAGATTGATTGAGGGATTGAAAAAGAAGACATTGGGGGCGCCCTTAGCTCAGTTGGTAGGGCGTCGCCCCCATGGGCCTCGGCCAGCAGCGGACCGGGGTTCGATTCCAGCCCGCGGTCGTTCTATCAATAAAGCATAAAAAAGCCCAAAAAAAAAGAAAAAAAGAAAAGAAAAAGAAGACATAGACATAAACTCATAGATAAGAAAAAGTTTGGCAGGTAAACTGTGCAGTGTTTTTCAAAAGCTGGCAACGGAAATTTTCTGTAAACAAACAAATTGGGCAGGAGGGGGCTTGCCTGGCATCAATTGTTGTATTGTTTGAAGCCCTTGTTGATCAGGGTGGGACAGCGTGTGCACATGAGTTTCATATACACTCAGTCACAGGACGGTGGCACCGTTTCAGGAAAAAAAAAACATCCTCGGGAATCATTGTGAAGTATTTTCTGACACCCCTCCCATTTCTGCTCATCAACCAATCAGCTACAGCGCAGTTTGGCCAGGAAGTAGGCCACGCTGAGGAAGATCCACACCACCAGTAGGTTGGGCGTGAGGGCCAGAAGGGGCAGCGAGTAGAGGAGGCTGGGGTCCAGGCGGAAGTCACGCACGGGCAGCAAGCCACTGAGGTTCTTCTGGATCACCCCCTCCCTCGTGCCAACGCTGCCCAGTCACGGCAAGAGGAAGTAGAAGGGGAAGTGGATGTGGAAACAGCCAAAAAAAGGGTTGGCGCAAAAGGGAGAAAAAAAAATTATAAAATGGAAATAAAAAAGAAGACGGAAAAAGTGTTGGGAGGAAATCAAAAGGGATAATGGAAGAATTGCATGATGGGAAGTGAAGTATAGAGCAAGGGAGGAAGCAGGAAGTAATAAAGCCAAAAATAAAAAGCCAATGGCATGTACAGCATGTTCACAAGCACACATGTGGAAATGGCAAAAAATAAAAAGTGACACCGGCGGATTAAAAAAACAGCGTTTCCATGGTAGACGGAAAAATTTATAGGAATTGTGAAAGTAGTTTTTTGAAAAATCAGGTGGCAGTCACAAGGAAATGGATACGAATCACAAACCGATGAGAAGATGAATTCATAACAAGTCGCACACACACAGAGGAAAAGGAAAAAAGACAAAGAGGAAAAAAGAGAGAAATTAAGAAAGTATGTATTTCAGCAGAAAATAAATAGGAAAGATAAGATAAGGAAACACAGCAATGGCTCTCCATGTTTATAACGCTCTAAGACATGGGGTGAAGAGAGAGGAATTAAATGGATTTGGTATCATTTTGAAGTAGTTTCCACTCTGGATCGGGAACTTTATACAAAATGCATGCAGCTAGTAGGGCTGGGTATAGAAGTTTGATAGGTTTTTGGTATTGATATCGGTATCTGTATCAATATAGAAAACTTTAGAACAGTACACAGCCAGCCCTAGCAGCTAAATATGCTAACAATGAAAACATGCAGTAGAAAAGTAAAAATTTATATTTAAGAGTATGGATAAGAGGGTCAATGAAAGGGAATGTTTGGAGGGGGTGGGTTTATAGTATTGCCAAGCCCTTTTCCCATCATGCACCACAGCTCAAACAAAGCAATTACTGTAAATATGATTTTAAAATGCTGCGTTCATGCTCATCGACTGAGGAGAGCAGAGCCAGAGTAGGAGAGAATGGAGAGAAGAGGTGAAGAGATGTCGTAACATGCCAGGATCAGTGTAAAAGACTGCAACTTTATTGAGCACTTGAACAAGACAGGGGCAGCCTAATACAGCTTACTATATATACAACATCAAAATCACATAGATAGTTCAACCCCCACCGCAAAGATACAAATACTCAAATTTCTTGAAGCTTTTTCTGTCCCCGCCGAGAACAAAATCACATTTTCAGAAAAGCTTTGTAACAACATGGATCAATAACTATAAAAGCTCTGTGTCTGAACATAAATTCCCTCATGTGCACTGTAATTCCTCTCTTGTCTTTTTACGATACTGGACATATTATTTCTTTTTTGAACCCGATGTAGTGATCTTATTTGCTGGTTTTACCTGTTTTAGTGTGTTTTTATCTTTACTGTATCTATTGTTATTGTGTGTTTTTGCGTTTCGCAACTTCTAAATCAACTTTACTTTCCATAATCATTATGGATATTTTCAGCAACATGCCGAAAATGTATTTTGTAAGACCTGTAAATAGTATTCATAGATTTGTAAAATGAAAAAAAAAAATCTAACTTGTACAAGGTAAACTAAATCTTTCTTTATACCCTTATACTAAGCAAGGAAAGGAGAAAATCGGAAAGTAAATAATAAAGAACAAGTAGCATATCTATCCCTCATAGCCGGTTGGCAACTCAGGCTCTGAAACGGCTTTGAAGAAAAGGAAAGACAAGACAAGACAAGACAATGTTGGGTGGACAGACATAACAGATTCATGGACAAGAGGACGTACAGACGGACAAAACAAGCACACAAGGCAAAGTATGATCCCCGCTGAATATCTATCAGTTAGGTACCTACCTTCTCTAGACCCAAAGTCAACATAATGTGAACCTTTTTGACAAGAGTCTGGTGAAGTGAGTGACCAACTGAATATCCAAATATTCAAGTATCCCCCCTACCAATCTTTGAGATAAACTTACAAGATCTAGATAGTTTATATTCACAGAGGATGCAGGCAATGATGAGAGATTACAAATCACACGTGGGCAAAACTTCACTTTCCAAACTTTCTATAATCATATAACTATAATTATAATCTATAAAAAAAAATATATATATAAAATGAAAAAAGGTTGCATCCAAAATCTGTTCTGTAAAGACTTTGGACAAAACAATTAAATAAAGATTTTTAATTGTGGCCTTATCAAACATCTAGAGTTTTTGTTTATAAAAAAGATAAAAGATACACATAATTATTTAGATATTGCTAGATTTGCAAATTCATTAAAACATTTCTGAAAAGAAAAACACCTCAAATAATTGTTTTAATGTCAGTAATATAAACTGGCAAAGTTTCAAGATGATAAGCAACATATTTGACCCTATTCACCTGCAAGAAACTATGTGTAAAATACTGCCAAATGAAAAGAATCAATGGGTAAATAATATAGTAGACAAAAAGGAACCAATATGAATATATCTTGGATGTTTTTGACCTGTCTGGGAGATTCTTTTTGCCAATGTGTGATTTTGATTTGCATTCAGGCAGTGTGAGTGGGTCCTACCTGCGCATACAGTCGAGGGCCTGGGTGAAGACCTGTGGGGCCATGCCGTGCTCGTGCTGCAGGATCAGGCACTGCTCCAGGGTCACAGACATGGCCGTGCGGTCTTTGGCGCTTTTGCAGCTGGTGAAACGCACGCCGTTCAGCCGCCGACAGATCTGAGGCGGAGAGCGATTAAATTAGATAGATAGATAGATAGACAGACAGACAGACAGACAGACAGACAGACAGACAGACAGACAGACAGACAGACAGACAGACAGACAGACAGACAGATACATAGATAGATAGATGGATAGATGGATAGATAGATGTGTTTGATACACAACAGAGCAGAGAGGTCACCTCGGCCGCCTGCCACAGGATGTCCACGTTCTTGTTTTTCCTGGCGTGGACATTCTGCCCCAGAAACCTCAACAGCTCAGGGAGACACGTCTGAGAGCGTGACCGAGGGAGGCCTGACAAAGGATGAAAATGAAAACTGATGAATAAATGAGTAAAAGTATTGTTGTAGATTCGAATAGCCTCTATTCACCAGAGTTGCTGAGCAAATAGAATCTAAAGGTTAAGGTCAGATCCCTGTAAGGACATGTGCTTGACTTGTTGGTATGAAACGATCTGTCTATTTGCAGATATTAAGAACACATGATACACCCCACACACAGATATAAACGGGTCCTCTAACTAGCAACGAGAGTGCCATTGCGGCCTCAGCCTGCTGCTATCATGCTCACTCTGAAATCCTCTGTATGTCTGATGGAATCTCCTTCTGAATAAACCTGATCACTGATGATAAGTCCAGTCTACTACCTCTCGTCTTTGTCAAGCCACGGGGAATTCGGCTACCACATTTGGCGTCACGATAACGGATATAACAGGAACACGATGAATCTACCTGTACTTGGACGGAAATCATCTGATGAAATGAGAAATGCAGAACAAAGTGGGAATCCCGGATGAACGTCCAAGTTGAAAGGTTCATGTCTGTTCCAGTATCTAAAAATAACTGAGAACTGCTACGGGAGATAATGTGAACTCGGATGAGAGTGCTCTGTGTCAAAGTTCAAGGTCACGGCGTGAGCGTCCGGTCTGGGGGACTAAACACAGAGGCTCCGTTATGGCCAGGTATCCAGTAGTTCCACTGTTATAACAAAGAACCGTGTGCACGTTTTATTGACTAAGACTTTGGGAAAAAGGCTGGACTGGATTCGAGCTTGTTAAGTCGCTCTGCGCTTTATGTACGCTAAAGAACTTGAGGAAGTAGATTGGAGACCAACGTCTGTCATCAAGTAAGCTGAATGCTCGGGTTACGGCCCCCGCGCTGTCGCAAGTGCATTCCGTGGTCATGGCTGATAACGGAGATGGCCACACGCATGCCAACCGCATACCATCTTGGACTTTCCTGGGCGGCTGGCCACGTCTGGCGGAGTCTGCCAACTATGTAATGGAGGACCCTCCTCTGTGCCAAAGTTGGATGGACTACATTTCCCATGCAAGCTGACCATGGCTAAATATATCTGAACTTGAGACTCTTGAGATTCGGCTGCAGAGGGCTCTCGCACCCTATTCTCTTTTTATCTTCGTTCAGTGTTTAAGCAGTTGCTTTGTTGGTCCCTTTCTTATGTAGTTTACTGCAGTAATGCTTTCATCTATGCATTGTATTCTACTTCACTCATAAAGAGTGTTTCTGTGTTTTGTTGGAGGTTTCTGTTAGGCTATTCAAATATGTTTGGTTACATCTTGTTTTGGTAGAATTATTTAATTCTAAATGGAGGAATGTTGTAGATTCGAATAGCCTCTATTCACCAGAGTTGCTGAGCAAATAGAATCTAAAGGATAAGGTCAGATCCCTGTAAGGACATGTGCTTGACTTGTTGGTATGAAACGATCTGTCTATTTGCAGATATTAAGAACACATGATACACCCCACACACAGATATAAACGGGTCCTCTAACTAGCAACGAGAGTGCCATTGCGGCCTCAGCCTGCTGCTATCATGCTCACTCTGAAATCCTCTGTATGTCTGATGGAATCTCCTTCTGAATAAACCTGATCACTGATGATAAGTCCAGTCTACTACCTCTCGTCTTTGTCAAGCCACGGGGAATTCGGCTACCACAGTATCACAACGTACAACAATATCTGATGAATGTACTTGTTGTAATGTAAAACATTGAGGAAAAGTACTCTATCTGCCTAAATTCGGCCCATTTCTAACTTAGGTTTTTGATGGTCTTTAATACTCACAGTCCTCAGGCAGGACTTCTTTGAACTGTTCGTAGTACGAGTTCAGCCTGGACAGACTCTCCACGTTAATAATCTCCTGCAGGGAAGTGTCACCAAACCTGAAGAAAGACACACACATTTATCTCCCATGAAGTTACAAGAGAAATCCAAAATTGAAAAAACAAAACAACAAAAAGACGCTTCAGAAGCCCCCTCACTTCTCAGCGAGCGTCTGCTGCTCGTTGATGCCCACGTTGAAGTGTACCGGCTGGACCCTGAGCAGCATGCCGCTCTGGATCTCCCGCGGCAACGCGTCAAACATGGCGCCCGGCAACGGGATGCGCACGTTGAAGCCGTCTCTGTTCCCCGTGATAATGGGCAGCATGTCTGGGGCCGAGCTGCCGGTGGCCTGGGTCACCTTTCAACACGCAGGGAAATGACCTCGTTTTATTCAATGAACAGTCCTAAACTTCAAGATACTCAGTTTGGTATCATACAGTGTCGTGCGAAAGTTTGTGAACCCCTTGAGCCTTTTGGAATTTTATTTATTTGAACCATTGTTAATTCATTTTTTTCAATACCAGTATTTTTTATATGAAATAACAGATGTTTGTTTATCAATTCAACATTTTTCTTTTCCAGAAATCCATTGTTGAAATGGATAAAACAAATGATTTGACAAATGTTGTATGTGCAAAAGTTTGTGAACCCTAAGCTGCATTGCTTAAATCGAGCAAGGTAAACACAATCAGGTGGGCCAAACTGATTGATGAAATAGACCAATGTAATGAGAGATCTTGAGGGAAGAAATTGGGCGCCACTAGATAAAACAAAGATAAAACCAGGTCAGTTTAGGCCCACCAAACTGAACCCATACAGGTCAGACATGCTCAAAGGGGAAAAAATCTCAGAGGATCGCAGGAATAGAGTTTTGATGTTGCACATTTGTCTAGGGACAGCTATACATTCGTATAAAAAAGTTTGAGCTCCATCGGCCCACCGTGAGGCAAATCATCTACAAATGGAGAGCTTTAAGAGTGACTTAACATCTGCCTAGAAGTGGACTTCCTTCAAAAATATCTTCAAGCGCCACAAGAAAAGGGATTTTTCAGGTAAAAGCCAACCCACACATTACATCTGGAGATTTGCAGACCATTTGCCACCACCATTCTTCACTTGGGAGAAGGTTCTCTTGGTGGTAGGCAGAGTTGCGTTTTTGCCCAAACATGGCGGTTTTGGTTATGACCAAACAGATCAATTTTGGAGTAATCTGTCCACAGAATAAGACTTCAGGTATCTCCAGGTTCTCTCTGGCAAAGTTGTGACAAGCAGTTTTGTTCTTTTTTGAGAGCAGAGGCTTCTTCAGCAACCCTCCCTTGAAAGCCATGTTGACTGAGTTTTCTTCTTATTGTGGAACCATGCACATCTGTCCCAGATGTTGCAAGAGAGGTCTGCAAATCACTAGATGTAATGTGTGGGTTGGCTTTTAACTAAAAAAATACTTTTCTTGTGGCGCTTGAAGATATTTTTGAAGGAAGTCCACTTCTAGGCAGATGTTTAGTCACTTGTAAAGCTCTCCATTTGTAGATGATTTGCCTCACGGTGGACCGATGGAGCTCAAACTTTTTTTGAATTAATTTATAGCTGTCCCCAGACAAATGTGCAGCATCACAACTCTATTCCTGAGATCTTCTGAGATTTCTTTCCCTTTTAGCATGTCTGACCTGTATGGGTTCAGTTTGGTGGGCCTAAACTGGTCTGGTTTTATCTTTGTTTTATCTAGTGGCGCCCAATTTCTTCCCTAAAGATCTCTCATTACATTGGTCTATTTCATCAATCAATTTGGCCCACCAGATTGTGTTTACCTTGCTCGATTTAAGCAATGCAGCTTAGGGTTCACAAACTTTTGCACATACAACATTTGTCAATTAATTTGTTTTAACTGTTTTAACAATTGATTTCTGGAAAAGAAAAATGTTGAATTGATAAACAAACATCTATTATTTCATATATAAAATACTGGTATTGAAAAAAATTAATTAATAATGGTTAAAATAAATAAAATTCCAAAAGGCTCAAGGGGTTCACAAACTTTCGCACAACACTGTATACAAAGAAGAATAGCATCAAATATTCTCTCACATTTCTTATATAAAAATACAAATTTCTATGAAAGTGTCTACCTTAAAGGTGACGTTACGAAGATCCATGATGCCCACGCTCATGTCCTCCAACATCGCCAACTCCTCTCCTAAGAACACATACATAGTCAGCGTGGATAATGTGTGTGTGTGTGTGTGTGTGTGTGTGTGTGTGTGTGTGTGTGTGATTGTGTACCATAGGTGCTGAGCAGAGACTCGGACTGAGCGAGCAGGCCGATGGTGTAGAGCTGTCGGAGGAAGCCGTTGTCGCGGAGACAGTTCCTCAGTTTGATAATGAAGCCACAGATGAGAGCGGTGAGCTGTCACACAAACACAATCACACACACACACACACACACATCAAAATCAACTGAACTGAACAACATATGTCATATGGACAAAATGAGTTACTTAATGTCTGCCTGACAGAGTGTCAAAGTGCTGAATTCCCGGATAAAGTACAAAATAATAATAAGAAAAAAGTATGAGTGGACACAAGACACATTTACATATATTTCTATCAAAATTCATTTGAAAGGATGAAGAAGGATGATTAACAATTAAATAAAAAGTAATATTTAAGGCATCTGAGTACATATCAACAGTGGTAATGCAAGATGATCACATGTTGCGGTCTAAATAATCTGATATTGGTTGACTTTTTTCTCCGTGTCCAAGAATCTTTGCTATTTTTTACAAGTGAGGCAGCACGGATCTCTAATGTCAGTGAAATATTACTGTAACTGAGCCAAACGTACACAACTAAAGGGTTGTAAGAATGAAATCCAGTGGGAACACATCCTATTTTTGGCCCAAAGACCAGACATTTTCAGTCTAACCTTCTTTTATTTATCCTATTTTCTTTTACATGCCCTTACTCAAACCTTTGTCAGTGATTCTGGAGAATGCTAAGCTCTATAGAAGGGCATGTTGCTAGCTACTATGGGCCCCTTTGTTTACATTTAATTTGTCAAAATACCAATTTACAGAGCCTAGGCTGTGTTTTAACACTTGATGTTTTTTCAGAGCACACACAGTAAGGGTAGGTAACCCAGGATCATGTGGAAATATTCACAGATTTTTTTACAAAAAGTGATTTGGTCAACAGGTGGAGTCAGAATCACTGACTCCACCTTCAATGGTCTCATTAATACTGTAAAAACCACTGACTGCTGGACAGTTATACCCTTGCTGATAAAGCTGCAGTGAATGTTTGTGTGCTGGTACCGTCTGGCAGAAGACCACATCGCGGCGGTACTGCAGGGACAGGTCCATGGCTATGGTGGGAGCGCTGTCCTGCATCAGTAGGAATACCATGGACTTCTTGGCCGTGTCACTCATCATGGCAACGCACTCAGTGAGCGTGGTGAGGAGTGGGTACAACGCCTCGCTCCACTCGCCTAAAACATACACAGGCGCACACACACAGAAAGTGTTAATGGTTTGCCGATGTTTAACAAAACAAACTCTGCACCACTAATCCCTAACCATTACCAATAATGCCACATTCAATGGATTTATGAGCAAAATTTTATCTTTTAAGGCAAAACATTGGATTGTTTTTTCAAGCACTGGTCAATTTTGTCTATTTTGCTTCCATAACTTGTCTTCTGTCATGCTAGGATAAATAAATTGTCCAAAATGTTAAATTAAAAAAATTGCAAACAGAAATATTACCGATGGAACAGAGAGACAACAGGGAAAGCAAAATAGCTGACACACAGAGAGAGAAAGCTCCAGAACAAGTCTTGTCAAATTTTTTTTTTTTATTATCCAATATTTTCCCACAGGACAATTTCTACTAATCCAGCCAGCTGCCACTTCTCTAACGGACACATTGTTTAAAAGGAAAGAAGAATTGAAACTATTACATGTTCCCTTGAGGGAAATCACTTCGCTGCAGCTAAATAGAAACCAAAAATGTTTAATAACTGGTCAATTATTGTTTTTGTACAGTCACTTCACCATGAGTCTGTATTGTGTAGGACCTAAGGGTGGACGAGGCAGAGAAGCTATGGGTGGGACAGCAGCTCTTACCTGGGTACGCTTCCTCAGCACTGGGGCTCCCATCTGGAAGAGGGGATGGAGGTGCAACATGCATGATTAGCAGGGCGCTGGAAGCCACACGGGGCAGCAAAGACACACATAGAATACACTAGGCACACCGGGGGTCAAACATCTTTCCAGAACAAACATTAAACTTATGTGAAAAGGTTTGTCTTTTAGGCAGTGAGACACGGCAGGCAAAAACTTAATTTTTTTAAGCCCTGGTAAATTGAGATTTTTGTCTATGTTGTGTCTCGCCTTACGCCTAAGTAAAGGCGTGGATAGACATGTGACCCCTGGTCCAGTACAACATGTAGAAAAAGCACAAAAATCTCAGATACAACAGTTAGCTGGAGGACTGGGCTGTGTTCAGCCACAAAGCAGCAATGGCAGCACTTACACCGGCAGAGATGGAAAGTTAAAAGCTGTTTTGCAATGTTCTGTTCAGTAATTCTAAAACATTATGAACTGTAGTGTAGACGGACTCGAGGGACAAAAACTATTACGATTAAAAGATTACACACCGAACACGAAGCAGTTTTCCTGGAGGAGTCATTTAAAAAATACACATTTTTGATGAGTTACACAAGAAAGATATGTTTATGACGTCTTATCTTGAAGTTAATAAAACAATGCAATTAGAAGAAAAGTGATGTGAAAATAGGAGAGGAAGAAAAGAACGTAAAGTATGAAATTAATGAAACCTACAGGATTCTTGTTGGGGGCTGGGAGGACGTGCAGTGGAGAGGGCGGGCGGAGAAGAGGAAGAGGATGGAGGTGGTGATGATGATGATGATGGTAATGATGAAGGTTCCTGTGAAGAACCTTCTGGGTTGATCCAGAAAGCTCGTCTTTTTTCATCACCTTGTTAAAGCCACACATGGCAGTGTTTATTTATACTTCTAGAATGTATTCAATGTCAATTCCTTTCTATAAATATCAAGTAACGTTGAAGTGAATTTCCTTTTTTTGTTTTTAATTAAAAAAATTTATGGAGGTACATACCTAAGTGAACTGCCCCCCTTCTAAAGGTGGAGCCGGTGATTCTGGAGAATGCTTCTTGTCAAACTCAGTTAATATCTCCTCATGATCCGCTACCTGTCAGTACTGTGTGTGTGCTGAAATAAAAACCTGGTTTAATACACAGCATAGGCTCTGTAAACTGGTATGTAAACAAAATGGGGCCAACCATTGCTAGCAACATGCCCATGTACAGAGCCTAGGCTGTGCATTAACACTGGCTGTCTTTTCAGCACAAACACAGTACGGACAGGCAGTGGATCGTGAGGAGATATTCACTGATTTTGACAGAAAATAGTTTTGACTACAAACATTATCCAGAATTTCAGACTCCACCTTTAAATGTTGAGGCCAACAAAAGTTATTTCCAACATATTTAAAACAACTAAAGCATGCAAAATGAAAAGCAGATAATTTAAAGAGTTTGTTTGAATGTGTGTTGCAAACATTTGGATTGCGTCACAGAATATTTTGGTCTGTATAAAAAAACAAAACAATGCACTGCCATCCAGAACATAGAAATATGAAAGTTTTGGTCAATACCAACAGGTACAACCTCTGGACAGAAGATTGTCCATGACATCCCTGCCAAACCTTCCATGTTTAGGCACATTTCTGCCTTGAAAAGTAAAAAAACAAAAAATAACAAAGGCAGAAACACAAATTTATATTCATAGTGTGTGTTACCTTTCTTGCTGGCACCGCCCTGCGGGTCAGACTGGGCACTGTCCAGGCTGCTGCAGCTGGGTCTCCTCTCCTTCTGCAATAGCTTGTCGACACGCTCGATGATGCACTCCAGAGACTTATCCACATTCACCCAAACCTTCTCCTGCATCAACAATTACACATGAGACCAAATGAAAGGGCTGATAGAGAAGTTACAGCAGGGCTAAAATAATGAGGCCAGAGGAGGGTAGAAGATACACAAAAGATGAGATATATGCAAATGAGGGGGCACGCCACAAATTTGCTTAACAAAGATTTATGTAATGAAGGGAAATGTAGAGCAGAGGCTTTATTACATAACTACAAACTCTTTATGGACATATTTACAGCTATACTATAATATCAAGTTTGAACTAATAGGATTATGCAAAATCATTTTAGTCTTGCACAGTTGAGACTCTAAATATAAAATATTATAACTGGCAAAAAAAACCTGGCCAAAAGACCTGCTACAATGCACTAACATTCATTAAAAAGGGTATATTTATTCCTAACATACCCACTCCTCTTCATGCCAGTCTACCGCCAGTGAGGACCGACTGGTGCTACTGCTACCGCTCCACTTAGCGAGCAGCGTGTCCTGGTCGTTGCGGAGGACTACTTGTTCAGAGTCGGCGGAGGGAGACGCTTTGGAGGCAATGTACTCGGGCCGTGCTGCGTTCAGTGCCTGGATGGCCGAAGCCAGCAGCTTACAGTCGCACACCGTCACCAGCTGATGAGTCTGAGAGATGGGGAAACGGGAGTCAGTCCAAAACAACATTAATGCTGGGAAAAAATCATTTCCCAGCATAAGTGCTCCTGAAATACATATGGCATCCTAACCTTGTCAGCCAGAATAGCGAGCGTTCTCTCCAGCCCGCTGGCAGATCGGTCTTTGGCGGCTCGGGACAGCCTCTCGGCGTAGTAGCTGACCTGCGTCTTCAGTGTGTTGATGTGGGCAATGATCTCTTTTGCTCTGACTATGTCTTGGGGTATGTAGACGATGGACTGCGAGCTGGACAGAGCGCTGCTGCAGAGAGCAAATATGCCATGGTTTAGCGGCATATATGGTCAGAGTGTATGCAGATGACACTCTATCATATCCTCAAAATTCAAAAAAAGTTGTAGGAGCCAATATAATTTTATTCCCATTGAGGGGAATAATACAACCCTACTTAAATGACAACTTTGTTACAGACATTAACTGACAAAGACAGCATTTTTTCATGCACATGCCTGTTCTTTACAACAGTCCTAAACAGTGCTACATACACAAAGACAAAAATAAACTGACTTTAGGGGGTTTTGACACTGTTCACTTTGGACATTCAGATGGATCTTTAAGATAATTTACTATGTTCTTAATCAATATTTTGATGTTTTATAAGTGTTAATATGTGATAGCAATGAATGAATTTACAAAATGAGCAGTATCTCTACAGACTACTATGGGTTCCATATATTGAGAAATTTGAGTGTCTTTTTAACAACACTGTTAATACCAGATGCATCATGTGTCATTATTTCTTGATGTGAGCAACCTACTCACCAGTTCATCCAGCGTGCTTGTTAAACGTTATTGACAGCACAAAGCAACTGTATTTTATATGTGGCAGTGAGAGGCAAACAATGTACAAACAAATGAAAAAACACGCAAAGCCGTGCAACAACTCACCATTCCTCCTCATAAACGCTGATCAGAAAAGTAACAAAAACAAAATTAAGAAGGAGGCCAAAGAACTGAACTGTAGAATTAAAGCAATAGTTGAAGAAACAATGCATTTATTCATATCTTAAATGTAAAAATGACCACAGGGAAGCAAAACTTTGATGGTAAAATAATTCCATAAGAATCAAAATAATCCATTTCCATTTTCAAAAAATGAATAAAGCAACAAGAGTAAAGGAAGGGAAACATGCTAATATGATTTTCTTTCTTTCATTTACCTATTAGATGGTCATTTATGTTCAATAAAGACCGTTTTCAAACTTACTGTTTCTTTGCCTCCTCAAACTTTTGGATGAGTTTCCTCAAACCGCTGTTTTTGAAACCTTGGCAGTGAGCCGCAGGAGCTCCGATCGTTATGACATCATACGTGTGTTCTGCAGAGTGGAGATTTCAGAGATTTGTTTAAATAGAAATGACAAAAAAACATTGAGAATCAAGAAT
>CM049418.1:4462500-4480000 GCA_026929865.2 Hyperoplus lanceolatus | reverse complement strand
AATAACATGCATGTGCGTGATTGTGTGCCCCTTTACCATTCACAACCAGAGAGCCGCGTCAGGGAGTAGGAGGGGAATGTAAAAAGGATTAGCAGCTCCAAATTAATACGTGGAGAATTGTTCATGCAAAAAATGCATTGGCACACAAAGTGACAGACAATGCACATAGAAAACATATACACACATGTATTTCAACTTAAATAATCCCTTACATCTAGTTACTCACCCTGAATACAACATCAGTCGTAGTAAACTGCTACTTGCCACACTCGCTTCTCATATATCCTGACATCTCTAAGGAGAGCAGCGTGTCACTTTTCTGAACACTGCGGGAAGATTTCTGTTAAATGTCAGTCTCCAACAGTGTTTTGCTTCATACGAGTACAGTATGCCGCATGCCACATTGTTAGGGAGGGAACGGCAAAAAGTTCCAAAAGCGTGGAGAAGAGATATCCAGCAATGACACCTAGCCTAACAGAAAAAAACACAACATTTAACAATTACCTATTCTTAAGACTTGGTTTGAAACTTAGCAGTTTTAAGATGGCGAACATACGAAGAAGACATCATAAGACGGACCTTGAAAGGCCACACATGCTAATAATTGCTTAGTTCTAGTTCTGTACATTAAAAAGGGTTTGGGCGTTCAAAGAAGTGAACATTTTGCCTAATAAGACTCACATGTTGACTTGGATTTGCCCTTAAAGACTTATCTCATCTTGAAACGGACTTTGCTCTTTATAATATAAAATATATCTTCGCCTCTGATGAAGTGTTGAATCTTTTCCGACCCATCTAATCGTCTGCAACAGAATCAACTTTGATTTCTGGATCATCCGAATTAGAAGGAACTGAAAGAGTCAACTGCAAAATGCCCATGAATTATATATTTTTTTCAGCGCGAGAATTTCAGCTTGGAAAATATAAAGTATACATATAAAAACAGTAAGAAAGTGCATCTGTCTGTGTGTATGTCGGTACAGTCGTCAGCATGTCAGCCGTGAAAGGCCTCTACACGCCGTTTGAGCTCTCCTGAGTGAGAGAAGTGTGACAAACAGCTCAACAGGCTTTGGCACGCCAGCTGTCCAGAGGGGACACAGGCACACACACACACACACACACACACACACACACACACACACACGCTGGAAAATTCACTCTCACAGGTCCATCCATCTAGCCATATAAATGATTGCACATGCACAGCGCACACACAAACACACACACTCAAACACACACTCAACATGAGGAGAAACTCACAATCAAAAACACACACACTGCTGCCAAGCGTGGCGCGGTAATCTTTAGTAATGCCATCGGTTCTGGGGGCAGAGCAATCCAAACGATGCCAACGGCCTCACAACATCAGAGCCTCGGTGTCCTGCCTTCCCACAATCCCCCTCTCCACAGGGCGGCCAATCCGCTGTCGGACAGCAAAAATTGACTTTTCCTGGCGGTGCGTTACATTCTGAGTTCTGAGGACGGAAGAGGCTGCTGGGGAAAAGAGAGAGAGAGAGAGAGAGAGAGAAACAGAAACACTTGGTTGGCATGATTACGCAGTGGCCTGCTGCTTTATGGTCGCCATGGCGATTTTTCATCAACAACCATTCATAATGTGTAAACCTGTTTGTTGAGCCTGTGACTGCTCGTGTTTTGCTTCAATGATAGGCTTCATTCAGCATGTATAAGCAAAAATGGACAAGTGCAGTCAAGTCTGCAAACTGAATATCCACTCTATACAGCTTAAGTGTGGGCCCCTCAGGGCCACCGTACTATATGCTACTGGTCATACCAGACCAAGAGATACTGAAGCAGCAGAACTGCAATGTATTGTGCAGTTCTGTGCAATGTGTATTGAATTAAGCTAGAGGTTGATTAATTGATTATTATGTCAGCTTTTAATTTATATCAGAAATGATGTTTCATCTCCTCAAGTTACACAGTGTATCTTTAAAGCTAGAAAATGCAGCAAAAAGCAGAATTGACTGTCTTTCATTTTTTTCTTTCTTTAATGAGAAATGTATTTTGATGATGAAATATAAAGAAGCCTGAAAGATATAAAGATTTTGAAAAAGCTGTGATGTGTTTTTCAGTAAGCAGGTATCATAAATGCAAAGTAAGCCGCTTAAAAATGCAAGAATGACCTGTGCATTGATTTGAAATGCAGCAGAGGAGGAGCCATCTGAAAGACAGATGAACTCATATTTATGTTTGCCTTTTAATTGCAGACTGGCCGTACTCTACTCGCCCGCTGCTCTGGCCCTGGGGCATGGACCAACCCATTCAAGGTTGACAGCTTGTCAAGTTGAGTGACAAGCGCCGGGGCGGGAACTCACCCACCAAATGAGGGGAAAGGAAAAGGGAAAGGTAGGCCCAGTAAAAAACACACACACACAGCGCTGGCTCCAGGGCGAAAAAAAGGGCTGCATATCGTAGCTGGAAAATCGCCTTCATCTCCTTTGTGTTAGGTCAGGAATCTCGCTGAGCACCTGAAGAACTGTCATCTTTTAATGTAAGTAAAGACATTGTAGCGAGGGGGTCGGTTAGGTTTTCACTTCGGGACCTTTTTGTTTCAGAAGGGGAAGATTCACCCCCCCATAGGGCTGGATTTACAACTGTTAAGCTATTTAAACAGTTGTAAATGTAAATCTAATGAGCTGACACAGCTGCAGCGTCCCTCTTAGCCCTCGTAGCCCACTAGAATAAATGACACCGAATTCACTAGTGGACCTACTGAAAATATCTCTTTTTGTGCGCTTTATAGAAAAGTAGCCTTTATATTATGCAGATGTTGTATTTAATGTTGGTTTTTTGTCTTAGTCCAGTTGTCTTAGTTGTTTAAGCTATTTGACTTCAACATTTTTTATTTTTTTAAAGATTATTATTTTATACTTGAATGTTACTTTAACAGCTCAGGGATGTTACATTTTGTGGAATTGTACGGCCTTCAGAAACGGTCAGATTTTGAAATAAAAATATGATAAAAGTTTACATTGCTATCTTAAAACCCTTAAAATATAGTGAATTATCTTAGGTTTAAACAGATGAGGTTAGAATAGATAAATATAATGTATTTACTTTTAATTGGTCATCCACCTTGCGCTTAAGCTCATATAGTCAAAAAAATAAACCTGGGTGGTCAGTTAGTGAAGCCATCATTGGTAGGAGGTTACTAGTTATTGTAGTAGTCAGTTAGAGGGGGTGGGGGGGTTTGAGGCATTCAGGCACCCATCGTCCGAACCGCGGCGTCGCCCACGGGGTGAACCTCAGCTGTTTGTTTCATCCGTCTGTCCTTTCAACGTCGGAGAAAAGCTGGTAGTTGGGGGTTTGGGAGGCTGTCAGAAAAATAGTGAAATGTGTGTGTGTGTGTGTGTGTGTGTGTGTGTGTGTGTGTGTGTGTGTGTGTGTGTGTGTGTGTGTGTGTGTGTGTGTGTGTGTGTGTGTGTGTGTGTGTGTGTGTGTGTGTGTGTGTGTGTGTGTGTGTGTGTGTGTGTGTGTGTGTGTGTGTGTGTGTGTGTGTGTGTGTGTGTGTGTGTACAGCCGAGGGAGGGGTCGATATGATGGGGCTTCGGCGTTGTCGAGATGGATTAGCCTTGTGACTTTGAGCGGATTGTTCTCTTGTCTTTGAGCACACACAGCCGACTCTCCGTACACTCTCTCTCCTTCTCCAAATCTTCCCCTCTCAATGTTTGTCTCTCCATCCTTTTTCTGTCTTTTTTTCTTCTTTAGGATACCTCATTATGGCTCTGCAGCATCACTCTACCCATCTCAACACACACACACACACGCACCAAAACAAAACAATTTTTTATACTTTGGGATGGCAAAACAAAATTGCAGTTTTTTTTAATGCAGAAAAGGGTTTCATACATTTATTTCCTGATTTGTTTTTCATACTTTCTGTCACTTCTCCTGCTCATCTTCTTGTTTTTGAATCCTCAAATTCTTCTCCCAAAAGTCAGGTATTGTTCATGGTTCATATAAGAAAGAGAATAAGCAATGGCATCTTTTTAGGGGGGATTCTTAATGGTACTATGTGAGGCATTTTCACACATCAATATATCACTAAGTCTAATTAATTGTTATACTTTGAGATAATGTCTTTAAACAGTATGTGACTATGTCAGATTAATGGTCATTTGATATGTTGAATTCAGGAAAAAGTCTTTTCTCTTATCCATATACAATACCCACATACAGACCACACGTTAACACCGGTGTAATGACTTCTTTGGTTCCCATGCTAACTAGTCTTTGAGAAGGTCAGGACTGATATGACGGATCTTGTTCATGTGTAAAAAAATCATTTAACCTCTGCAGAAAAATACAGTCTTTGTTGCCCTATTGCTTCAGACTGATGTCACAGGTCAACTTCTCGACAATTTCAGTACAGAGGCACTGTACTCTCAACACCTTCCACTTCTTGCCCTTTAGAAAAGGATATGTGGAGCTGTGAGTTTTTCCTGAAGTCAAAAGCCTTATCTTTAGTTTTTTTGGAAATGTTCAGAGTCGGAGTCAAAGGCACAACAAGTGTATTCTATCACTCAGGAACAGCAGACTGCTGCACTAGGGTTTTCTAATGTGCACGTTAGGAGTCAGCGATTCCTGGAGAATGCTTGTCAAAATCATTTTTTGTTAAAAGCAGTGAATATCTCCTCACAATCTGCTACCTGTCTGTACTGTGTCTATGCTGGAGAAAATAAATACATTGTCAATACACAGCCTAGGCTCTGTAAACAGAAATGCAAGCAAATGGGAATGTAAACATAGGGGCCCACCATAGCTATCAACATTCCCGTTTACAGAGCCTAGGCTGTGTATTCTTTTTTCATTGCACACACTTTTTTCATTGACAGGTAGAGGTAGCAGATCATGAGGAGGTATTCACTGATTTTGACAAAAAGTGATTTTGACAACAACAAGCATTCCCCAGACTCGCTGACTCCAACTATAAACGTTGGAACTTGCATCCCCCTATCTTTTTTTTTAATCAATATATTATTATATTATTATTGTTTTTTTCCTTTTTTTAACCAGAACAAGAACAATAAAACAACAAAAACAATATAAATATACAAACAATACTGACCAAATAATTAAAAGAAAACAAATAAAATAAAACGGGGGGGGTTCAGTTTTGGGCCAGGGTTGATAGAGAATTGAAATAATTTATAAAAGAAGACAATTTTTTTGTAAATTTGTTAATGCAGCCTTTCACTGTTAATTACATTTTCTCGAATTAAAAACACAACATCTTGGAACCAGATTTGAATTGATGGGGGATTGGGGGATTTCCACATGAGTAAAATACGGCGTCTTGCCAGAAGGGAAGTAAAGGCTAATGTTTCTGATTGTAAGGCTGTGATATGGGGTTGTTGAGATGGGGTTCCAAATATTGCAATAAAGGGGTCTGTTTTAATTTGGGCACCTTTGTCATGGTCATAAAAAAGTCATTCCAGAATCTGTTTAGTGTGGGACAGTGAAAAAAACATTTGGGTAAATTTCCGATAGTCTGGATTTGCTAAAATGGACTCTATGTAAAACTTTAAACTGTATAAGCTGCAGCCTGGCACAAGGAGAAGATGGCATCTTTGACATATTTCTTTCTTTTTCCTCTTCTGGTTTTGCATGCACTTCTCTTACTCTTCCTTCCTTCCTTCCTTCCTTCATACTTCCTCCCACCTCTCCGCCCGTCTCTCAGTGTGTGATGGATGTCGCCAGCTCACATTAACACTTCTCACGCTGCTAGTACACGGAGGAGGGGGGGAGGCCTCCTTGTACATCAACGATTGATTGCCTTAACTGCCACGAGCTGATGACTTCTTTAAAGATGGCTCCCCTTAAATCGATAACCAGGGCTTTTTATCCCCCCCAATTCTTCAAATCAGACACAAGCGGCTCATGTGGCAATTATGAAGGGAAAGGCTCATTTGCATACGGGAAAATAATTAAAACAAACAGAGTGAGCCTGGGACCCCCTGGAGAGGACGTGAATAATGTGGTCACAGAAAAAAAAGAGGTTTAATTGGTCCACGGCCGGGGTTGTGCCATTTATCTTTAACTCTCTCGCTCTGACGCCATTTAATTTTTCACCATATAGTACAGATGAGGCTTTATGTAGGTGTGCGTCGGATATCTGTTTTCAGGCCTACATACTGTTCGGTAGTATACCACATTTTATAAAGTCTTCATATGTGCCATGTGCAAAAATCTTAATTCATAAAGTAACCAGTAACTTAGGTTTTCAGATACCCATATTTCCCACTGAATTTTTGTGGAGTAGAAGTATAAAGTATAGTATGAAAAGAACAAATTGATCTACGAGTGCCTGAAACGTGTGCTTGAGTATACTTGAGAGTAAATGTACTAAGAGCTTCAGAGAAAAAACTTTCTGCTTGTTTGCATGTCTGTCTCTCAGAAACATTCATTATGCTCCTGGAGTTTCTACACTGAATACTTAGTTCCTCCTCCTCTTTACTGTGTGTGTGTGTGTGTGTGTGTGTGTGTGTGTGTGTGTGTGTGTGTGTGTGTGTGTGTGTGTGTGTATAATGTGTGTATAATGTGTGTTTTTGTGCATTCATCATCTTTATCTCATTGTTTGTGTGTGCAGTGCTTTGTAACAGGCTCCCCGCTGACGCCGCGGGGTGCAAGTCGTCACGCGTTGAGGGCCGTCCGCTACGTTAGCGCCGGAGTGGCTAAAAACTAAATTTTTGGAGTGATTGAAGCTAGAGGATGAAAGCCTCTCTCTCACTCTTTCTCTCTATCTCTTCTCTCTCTCTCTCTCTCTCTCTCTCTCTCCTAACGCCTCTGTTGGACTGAATGGCCAGCTACTTCTTTAATTCGAGGCACAGTCTGCCGTTTCTTCCTCAGATGAAAGTGTATTGACCTGATGGGGTTCTAGGCAGATAAGGGATCATGTCACTGAGTGTCACTGAACTCAGTTTAGTCTGTGTGCAAGACCGTGTGTGTGTGTGTGTGTGTGTGTGTGTGTGTGTGTGTGTGTGTGTGTGTGTGTGTTTGTGCATTTTAGCCACAACTTTTCCCCTATCCCTAAGCAAGTAGTTTATTTTTCTGAGCTCCTGCGCCAGATTCGGGGGGCTACACCTGTTTGTAACTCTGCCATACAAAGAAATACAAGGAGTGTTTTGTCCAGCTGATAGGCGTGTGTTGTATCGTTTGGGGATGGCTTGAATATAACCGACATTTCATTCATATGAAAAATGTACGCACTATAATTTTAAGTATCTGGTTCAAAACTTTGGACTGTTAAAGACTAATCTGAATGGATTTGTTGTTTACGTCAGGATAACTTTATCTTTATTTCTGTTGTGCCCAATAACATACTTTTTTTGTTAGACATGTTTTCAAACCTCGCTGCAGTTGTAATTGGGAAACGTGCTGCTAAAAATGGGTAGAGATGGAACAACAACATGTGTTTCAGGTGTTATGATGATAACCCCTTGAAAAATATTATCAGAAACTATAGTGGAATAAAAAGCAGGCAGGCTTTGGTTTACGCACATTTATAAATATACATCATCAAATTAAAATGATGCTCCTTTTTTCTGCATGAATAGTAAAGCTGCGTCCCTTTTGCTTTCTGAGCACAACAACTAAATTAGCTGATTTAACCAAAGCATTAAACGACCAGAGTGAGCCTACATATTTTCTTTTTTTCTTTTTCATTCTTCAGATATTAGTAGTCTAGGCAAGGCAGCCCTGGTAAAGGAACTCCACATTATCTGAGCTGGCTGTAGCTGCGGGCGAAAACAACGCAGCTTTAAATGCACCCTGTCGAAGAAGAAACGCTCTCGGTTCTCTCAGAACACGTTTTAATCGTGCGCTTCCTGTTTTTGTTGCTCTGTGTGTCTGTGTGTGTGTGTGTGTGTGTGTGTGTGTGTGTGTGTGTGTGTGTGTGTGTGTGTGTGTGTGTGTGTGTGTGTGTGTGTGTGTGTGTGTGTGTGTGTATGTATGTGTGTGTGTGTGTAAATCCCCTTCCTGTTTGTGAGCTGCGCGACACAGCACAGGGCGCTCTCCATGTCTGCTCTCTGGATATCAGGCACCAAGGGATCCTCTGAAGTAGGCATTACCAGTTTAATGCACCTAAGACAATTATACCACAGAAAGGGGTTTTGTGTGTGTGTGTGTGTGTGTGTGTGTGTGTGTGTGTGTGTGTGTGTGTGTGTGTGTGTGTGTGTGTGTGTGTGTGTGTGTGTGTGTGTGTGTGTGTGTGTGTGTGTGTGTGTGTGTGTGTGTGTTTGTGTGTGTTAGTGAGAAAAAAGTCAATGAGCTTTCTATGCCTTGGCGTAAAATACAATCCACGATTCAGTCCTTTCTGAAACAAAACCCCTTTCCCTCAACTCTCTTCTTGGTTCAAAACGTTTGAGGTTTATTTTCAGGACTTTGAAGCAACACACACACACTCACACACACTGTCTCGACGTCATTGTAAAAGAGGGTAACCTCAAATGATCTTTCGAGAATAAATAAAGGAAAATTAAATGAATGAATGAATGAACACACACACACACACACACACAATCAAACTTTTTCGAATCTGCTATGTCCTTTCAGGCAGGTATACCCTCTTGCATCTTCCGTCATCCCAATTCTTTTCTAGAAGTCCAAAGTGTAAAACCCACCTTGACCCAGCTGCTATAGGCTTTTGACCCATTCTGGGTTAAGCATTACATAACATTTGCAAAGTAATATGTCAGTAATTTTGTCAGGAAGCAAACAAATGTTAACGTTCAGACCAGTTCAAGCCAGCAGTTTGAACTAGGCCTTTAAGATGCTGCGTTCACTTGTACCCGGAATCAGGAAATTCCAATTCACATTGATCAGTAGGAAATATGATCTGGAGCACACACAGGTCGGAACTCGAGTTTAAAGTTGCTTACAAACCAATACAGTGTATACCATCGGGCAACCAATCATGCTATATGCTATGTTTGGTTGACTGTCAAGTTGTTTTTTCTTGATCACAAGAACAGTCACATGTATCAGTGATGTTTTAGCCAATACCTCATCAAATAAAATCAATACTGTCTCTAATATGCTAATGAAAGCTGTTCGTTCACAGCTTAACATACCTCCAATATGGCTGCCAGAGGGTGTGTTACATAACCTTTTCAAGAATTCCACTGGAATTCTCAGCGCCAAATATTATATTCAGGATATTCTATTTTGAAAAGTTTTGCTCCACTGCACCCATCTTCACTTTAGGACATGCCTTTGGTTTGAAGGTTCAGGTATGAATTAGGTTCAGGTTAGGGTTAGTTTGAGGGTTGGGGTTAGGCATTTCATTTTGATGGTTAGGGTTAATTTACGGGCCTAGGGAATGCATTCAATGAATGTCCTCACAAGTATAGCCGTTCAAACTTGTGTGTGTGGTGGGGTGGGGGGGTACTCAAGTCCTACTCCAACGTTTTTCGAAAGTCAGCGGTCCATCTCGCGCCACAGATTGCCTACGACAGCCGCGCTACTTCAAGTCCGGGGTTTGAGCTAAATTGGAGTGAGCAATACCACCTGTGCCTGCTGAAAGGGGGGCGCGCAGGGGTTTATTTTTGCACCGTTGCTCCACAGAGAGATAGAGGGAAGGGTGGTGATAGGGAGGGCTGCTACCTGCAACCATCAAAGGCTTCTCTGCTCTACATGCAATCTGCCCAGCTGGCTTCCCTGTGAGGACAGGTTAGCTGAGTATTTTCTCCTCTCTCTCTCTCTCTCTCTCTCTCTCTCTCTCTCTCTCTCTCTCTCTCTCTCTCTCTCTCTCTCTCTCTCTCTCTCTCTCTCTCTCTCTCTCTCTCCTCCTCACCTAGCTCTCTCTTTCTCTCTCTCGCTCTCTAGGTGTTCTACTTTGTCTCCATCATCTCATTCCCTTCTTCCCGGATCTTGCCACCTCTCTACCTCTCTTTCACGTGAAAGAAATGTGAAAGAAAAAAAACTCAGGTTGTCACACTAAAAATAAAGTGACAGATCCTCACACAGCCAGGGGTGGATTTAGTCCTTTTAGTGGGCCTAAGGCAAACACAGGCACGGGGCCCCCTCACATCCTTTTTTTCTTCACTTTTAACAAACGTTATATATCTAGGAAAGAGCTATGCGTAACTTAGTGTCTTCAACTTCAAATTCAAATGGCTTTATTGCCCATAAAGGTGGAGTCAGCAGTTCTGGAGAAAGGATTTAAGATTTATGGTTCAGAGTATTTAAAAAAATAGTGTAGATTATGTCTGTTAAAGACGGTTGTATAGGAGAAATATACAGACACAAACAGACAAGGTTTAGAATTAAAAAAAAACTTGATATACAGTATGAGAGAAGACATGTTATGGAATCAAATAAGCCAAAAATCAGCTTGAAAAAATAGATATTTTGCTTTGTCTGCTGTGTCTAGCTTTAATTACTGTCTCAGTTTTAGGGATGGAAGGACGGTCCGTGGTGTCGGATACGAGTGGAAAGTAGGTCAAGGCTTATTTTAGATTACTTTGTTATACTGTTCCCAAAATGTCACGAGGGAGGTGTGATGCTTATAACAATAATATTATTCTAGAACACTTGTTCAACTCTATTGTCACAAATGAGCAGTCACAACCTGCCTTCCAATACCCATACTTACCTGCTAATCAGTATGGTAGAAAAAGATTAACGATGTGCCAATTCTTGTGGTTAGATGCATGCTTAAAAATACAAACAGTGCCAATCAATATCCGGTCGAGATTTTTCTTAAAATCATAATGCTTTTTAGGCGATTCTGAACCACAATCCAATGGGTGAGATCACATCCTCTGAGTGAAAACAACCTGCTATGGGTTAGAAATGAAGTGATGAAATAAACAGGTAAAAAGCATGTCGCAATTGTATGCCTACTACATACTAACTAGATACGTTTCATGATCAGCTGTAGTATACACAGTAGAATAGAAAAAAGTATGTGAGTTCTTGGAATGCAGCCACAAAGTCCCTGGAAGAGAGAATTAGCACATGTTGGGCTGGGGGAGTTCAGCCCCCTCCCTCCTCCTCCCGGGCAGGATACAGTAGGCATCATTTAGTGGGGAGAGCGCTGGAAACAGTGTGGGGTCAGCTACGAGGTCGCAACACTTACTGCACAGCCGGGCTCATTTCCACCGCCGTCCAATGCACAGGCTTCCCCTCCGAGAGAGAGAGGGAGAGAGAGAGAGAGAGAGAGAGGGGGGAGGAAGAGAGAGAGCCAGTGAAATGGCTCATTCACTTTCTGATCACAGCCCACCACTCCACTCCTCTCCCTCACAAACTGACACACTTGCTTCACGCACACACACACACACACATCCCAGGCTGTCTCCATACCATGGTTGCTTGCTATTTTCGTCCCTCACTTCCCCCCGCTGTCATGAGGTATTTCCCCCAGATATATGACAGTCCGCTCACCAGATTTCATCCAACATTTAAGACAATTTAATACAAAGGTGTTTTTTTTGGACACTACACCATGAAAACTGTAGGAACCCGAATTATAATTTCAAACCTGAAAATAAGCATACAATGTGACCTTTAATGTTTACTTTAGTGTTTTTCTGAGCGTGTGTGTGTGTGTGTGTGTGTGTGTGTGTGTGTGTGTGTGTGTGTGTGTGTGTGTGTGCGTGTGTGCGCGCGTTAGTGTTTCTTTCTGTGTCTGTGTGTGTTTTTTTGAAGACATTACTCTCGACCAAGCACAGCTACAAATGGCTCCCACTCCCCGATTGATAACTCGTCTCACACACAGTTTCCCAGCATGTGTCTCATCGGGGTTGGGATCGATAGTACCACACACACCGAAGCCCTTTACTCACACTCCAGCCTGGCAGTAAGGGGATTGCAGGCAGCCCGGTTGGGTCAATGGCCGAGGTTCTCGATTGGACGTTTGTTAAAGAGCGTTCGACACAGGCGTAGCTTCGGTGTTAACTCTGTGTCAGGCCCTGATACTCCCACAGCTCTCTCCTAATGACCGGCCAATCAATAGCCATCTGGCCCCTCAGTACTGACCAATCAAATGGACAATCTCTTGCTGTTGACACATGGAACTCCCAGTCCATATCATTCATGAATGTGTGGAAGAGCATGATAGTGTTGTGCTGTTATGTTTGGTGATGCATTGACAGTTACACTCATAAGGTGTATTATTGATAAAGGCGAGACACGGCAGGTGAATACATTTTGAGCTCATAGTGACATTTTGCCAGTTGATTACTTACATTAAAAGATTTTATTTTATTTTATAACAATTTCTTAAAAGAAAATGTTTTAACATAAATCAGACACTTAACAACATATGAACAAATCCGTCTATTATAACCTTCGGAATAGTGCTATGAATGATTATGAAAAGTTAAGTTGGTGTGAGGGCTTTAGAAGTTGAGATGTTTGGTTCAGAGTATTGAATAAAACAAATTGAGATAATGTCCGTTAAAGATGATTGTATAAGAGAAATATAAAGATGCAAACAGACAAGGTTTAGTCAAATAAACACCTGCATGTACTGTTCATTTTTGAATATTATATAGTATAAATATATATATGTATATATAGTATGAAAGAAGACATCAGAAATCTCAAAATTGACCAGTGCTTGGAAGATAAAACTATCTTCTGAATTTTAAATGCAATCTGGTGGCGTATAGTTGTTGTTTTTTGTAGTGAGCAGGTGTTGATCCAATTCAAAGGCAAGGTGCTTTTTTTAATCATGCTTATGAGTTTTGTTGTCTGTTCTGTCTGCAATACCACTCTCTATCAGGCATATTTTGACACTTTTTTCTTCCATGACAAATTCACCTGTGTCTCTTCTGGTGAACTTGATAAGATATTTTTATCAGCTCTGTGGGGTTTCTTTCTCTCAGTTTGTATTCTAACTTCTCTTCTTTCTTTGCTGTCTTGTCAGAATTTTAATTTGGAAAATAAACCAAATAAACCAAAAATATTTATATATATTTGCGCTGCATCATGCTTCCTGTGTGTGTGTGTGTGTGTGTGTGTGTGTGTGTGTGTGTGTGTGTGTGTGTGTGTGTGTGTGTGTGTGTGTGTGTGTGTGTGTGTGTGTGTGTGTGTGTGTGTGTGTGAGGAGGGGACAGGAAGTTTGCAGAGATGAAAAGGGGTTCAGGCCCCACGTGTCGGCGGCTACACTGGAGCCTCAGTCCTCTTGTGTCTGTCGCTGAGTCGCCCCGTCGTTCATCTGTCCATTGCGCCTTAAAAGGGACGTTTGTCCTGCCACGAGGGTCATTCAGAACACACACGCGCGCACACACACACACACACACACACACACACACACACACACACACACACACACACACACACACACACACACACACACACACACACACACACACACACACACACACACATGTGAAAAAGAAAGCAAGACACGAACCTTCTTCTGACTGGACGAATGGACACTCTGTGACTGAGTGAGCCACTCCAGGACCACTTGTACAATGAAAGTGAAGGACTTTGTTCTAGTTTAATTTATAGACTTAGAGGTGATATGGAAACACGTAGAGGACAAACGAGACGGACAGCAAAGCTTCTGTTTATGGGGTATTTATTGTGCAGTACACAGCAAAGAAAGGAAGTAGTTCAGATTGCATGTGCAAGAATAAAAAATAAAATAAGCATAAGTCAGTTGAATAAAAACTCATTTAACTTCTGAATAAAAACACAGTTCAGAATTTCCTTCAAATACAGCACAAGTGAGTTATTTGACATTATTCAGTTGCAACAGTTGACATTTACCGTGACATTGATGTTTTTAAGCCCTATACAACCCTCCATTCACAAAAACAAAAAAAATCATTCATTTCAACACATTATAAGCATTTTATGTTTATTTTTATGAGCCCTGAACATCACATTTTACATGGCAGGAGGTCAAATTAACGGAACCATCATGTACGCTACATGATGGAGGCAATTTCCGGTTACATAAACAGATAAGTCCCAGCTCGGCTCTGTCAGAATACCTCATGAAACCTCGTATATCAGAGAGGGAGAGTGAGTGAGAGAGAGAGAGAGAGAGGAGCATTTTCAGTGTGACAATGTGACATCACGCTGAGGTGGAAATGAGAACGAGTAGAGAGATATATTCCTAAAAAAAAAAAAAAATCTACCGGCTCTATCCCTTGAGCTTCACTGAAAAAAATGTCTTAAGGTGGTGCGAGGGATTATGGATTAATCTATAATAGCTAGTGAAGGAGAAGAGAAAGGAGTGAAGCATACAGCCACAAGTTTACTGCATCATCACGCAATATTCCCAAAATGATATTGTTTAGACGTGTATCAGCACTGGAGAATGAATCATAATTTCTTCTGTTGAAAGTTCATTAAATAAACTATAAACTAATTTTTTTTTCTATTTGGTCCCAAACCCCACCCTAATATTCCTTGATAATCTGTGTATCCGTAAGTATCACATTACATTTGCAAAGCATGCTGGGGGGCTGGTGGTAGGGTAGTGGTGTGTGTGTGTGGGGGGGGGGGGGGGGGGGGGCTCGAGTGTGATTACCCCGGTCCCCGTATTTGGCGCGCACTCAGACTTGTCAAATCCTTTGATCTGAACTGTCTTCATAATCACTTCAAAAAGTCTTCTCCTGAGAGGAGAGCGTGAGGGCTTTACAAATGGGCTTCCGACTATCGCAAGGCTACACTCTGGTTTTCCCCCGTGTCTCTCTCTCTCTGTGTCTACTTTTCTATATGTGTGTGTAAGTGTGTGTTTGTCTCTTTCCATGTGTCCACGTATTTACTTTCTTTTTTAGTACTATATGCCTTCAGTTTGTATGTAGAAAAAAAATATTCAATTTCAATAACTTTATTGGCATGAATGCAATGCGAACATACAACATTACCAAAGCATAGACGATATTACAATTCAATAATAAACAGAAAAAGACAATTCATTAGTACAGCAAATGTGTTTTTGCCTGTATCAGTTCAATAGAAGCAGGAGTTAGTGGTAGTACTATTAACAATATAATGTCTCTATAGCAGTAGAGTTTAGTAGACAGTTGCTTTCTCTTCCTCTTAGGGACAATTGAAGGTTTGGGCTTGTGGCTTGTGTGATGGATTTCATTATCTCAATAGCTACACGTCTTTGTGTGTGTGTGTGTGTGTGTGTGTGTGTGTGTGTGTGTGTGTGTGTGTGTGTGTGTGTGTGTGTGTGTGTGTGTGTGTGTGTGTGTGTGTGTGTGTGCGCGTGTGTGTGCGTGCATGTCTATTATGTGTGTGTATCTGAACATTGGGTCCAGGAAAAAAAGGTCTCAATTGAACAGACAATTGTGGCCTTTCAGCAAATTTTTTAATATCCATCCCCTGTTGTCTCGCTCTCTCGCTCGCTCTCTCTATCTCTCTCCCTCTGGATGGATAGATGCAGGCGGAAGCGGCAAAGGGTGGCAGCAGGGAGGTGGTGGGGTGTAAAAGTAGCGCCCTCCCCTCTTTTTTCTCTGCTTCAACAATAGCATTTGCATATTTTTATACTCTGTCTCTCTCTCTCTCTCTCTCTCTCTCTCTCTCTCTCTCTCTCTCTCTCTATCTATCTCTCCCTCCCTCCCTGTCTCTCTCTCTCTCTCAAAGAAAAACAGCCCCGAGCGTGAATACTCCAGCAGCGAGCGTGCAGAGGAAAACGGAAGCTGGGGAGACGGCGTGTCCGCTTTAGCTGGGGGAAAAGAGAGAGACAATGCACAAATCACACACACACACACACACACACACACAGACACAAGCTAGCTTGGGCCCTTACCTCCAGTGGTTGCGCATCATGTGAGGATGGGGTGCAAGGAGGGGTGTCATTGGAGGTGTGTGTGTGTGTGTGTGTGTGTGTGTGTGTGTGTGTGTGTGTGTGTGTGTGTGTGTGTGTGTGTGTGTGTGTGTGTGTGTGTGTGTGTGTGTGTGTGTGTGTGTGTGTGTGCGTGCGTGCGTGCGTGCGTGCGTGCGTGCGTGCGTGCGTGCGTGCGTGCGTGCGTGTGTGCTGCGAGTGTGTGTACGTTACCAGGCGACTGTGGTGCTCCTGAAAGAGGAAGAGACAGAGAGAGAAACAGACATTAAGTCAGATGGATGCACTCTTAAAAAGCTAAATAGTTAAACAACAGTGTATTCAAACATTTTCCTGATTCAAGTCTTGCTTCCTAAAACTTAAGACAATCAGACAATTTCTGTTGTTTTGAGAAGAATAACTAACTAAACATAAGTCTAATTGGTTTGAGATTATGGCTTTAAGGGTGTGAATCTGCTCATGAATAAAGCTAAATTGGACTGTAGATAGATAGATGCTGACTAAATGATTAAAAATGTGCACAGCCTTGCAGAATGACTCTAGCCTGAACTCAAGATCAGCTGTACCTTTAAAACATTTTGCATATAAACAGTCATCTGAACATCAGAATATGGATCACAGCTCTGATAGAGAGTCCTATGGGTTCAGTTTTATCTGCATAGAAGTACTCAAAGACACAGGTGTTATGTAACATTCAGTGTCATTCAGAGTTTGAGCCAGAGAAGACACACGTTGGATAACATGTAGGCTAAACTAAGAGTTCCATGTGGCAGATACTGACAACGTATGGAGACGTTGTGTATTAGAAATCATCAGGGGGATGTGCATGTGTTTGTGGACTGCTAATCCAAAAAGGGGCAAACATAGACACACACACTGAGGGAGGACTGAATACAATTTATTTATTTATTTTTTACTCCAACCATAGGCGTATAACCGCTGAGAATTGGCCATGCTTTGCTAAGCTTTCGTCTCACACCTACAATGTGAAGGTTTACAGTCTGAGGAACAAGCGGCGCACAGCACTGTAGCACGAGGCGCCACATGTAATTTCATTTTAACATGACACCCGGCATTATCTCAGGTTCAGTCGTACAAAGGAGGCGTCCCTGTGGAAGACCTTGATTTGGTAGCTTGTAAGGAGTATAATACAAGCTTTCAGTGTTTTTTTCTGTCTCCCTATGAACAGTGATACTGTTTATATATATATATATATATATATATATATATATATATATATATATATATATATATATATATATATATATATATACTGTATATTAATACCAGCATGTGGGGTGCCATATGCCGCTTTGAGAAAAAGAAAAAGTCACAAAAATGTGTTTTGTCCCAAATTGTCGACACATGACGTGTTGGATGTGACACTGCCTCTCTGGCAGTGTGAAAAAATATTCAACAAAAAATGGTGAAAACTATTTTTATATCGAGACAGGAAGAGAAAAAAAATCGAAAAGGGACAGACTTAATGTGATCCTGCTCGGCTAAAAAACAAGTCCTGGTTTTAGTTTTGTTGTTGATGTTTTTTAAGAAAACACTAGCCCGACAACAGGCAACAAATGGACACACAGACACACACACACACACACACACACACACACACACACACACACACACACACACACACACACACACACACACACACACGCACATAAAGAGTGCACATGTTCACACACAGTCAACATCTCTACAGTCAACGACAAACCT
>CM049418.1:4367500-4457500 GCA_026929865.2 Hyperoplus lanceolatus | reverse complement strand
CACTCACCTCCTCACCAGCCGCGTGTGTTTGTGTGTGTGGAGGGGAGGGGGTTTGTGCCCCTGTGAGCGTGTGTGTGTGTGTGTGTGTGTGGTGGTGGGGGGGGGGGGTTGTGGTTGTGTGTGTGTGTGTGTGTGTGTGTGTATCATACAAGCACCTGCTGCACTAGGATACGGCCGTACAGATTAATCTTTTCCTCCCAAAGATCATTCACGGCAACTTTTGTAACCTTTTCTTTTTTACTAATAATTCACACCTCAATTGTAATTCTAAAGCCGTAATGCACATTCTAATTAATCTGTTGCCCATTCTCACTGTTCATCCCCTCCCCAATGCAAATTTATAAATACATTTTGGTGTAATTGAATTCCAAAGCATGTGCACAAAAGGAAAAGGCCTATATAAAAAGTCCACACTTGTCCTTTTTAAACTGGGTGTTTCACACCACAGCAAGCCTGTTGCGTTTTAGAGCCAAATTATGAAATCCCTATTGATTTCCAATGCAGGAATCAATTGCCACACTGTGCTGATACCAATCACACTCGCACCACTGGAGAGTCTGTGTTGATAACACACTCAACGTATAATCTGAACCTGCACGTCAGCCCAGTCACAAGCTGTTGGCCCACTGCACCGGCGCCGGCTAATACAGGCCAATTACTCACCCCACGTTGTGGAATAAGAGGTGTATATGACTCCATACTGGCCTTTATTAGTGGAATATTAATAAAGAGCCTGTGTCTCGTTTGAATGGGTTAAGGGAAAGAAGAAAAAAGAAAAAAAATCCCATTCACGTCTGAAATTGAAAGCATGCTTAATGCTTACACTGATATCCAGTGTGGCCCATTTAATTAACGGTATAGTAGCTACATTATCATTAAGTGCTCCAAGTTGGATTCGGCTTTAAATCAACGTTTGGCCTGACGTGAGACACACTCAAACGTATGTCGTCTCGGATTAGTGACTGGAAATAAATTACGTAGCCCACAGGCAACTTAAGTAGGCCATGATTAAAATGGCAGGAATGGCATCAATTTAATCTGAATATTGCAAAGAGTGTATGGGGCCGAATAGTGAAGCTACAGGCAGCAGGCACCTTCATACTGGGGTTTACCCACCTTTAGAAGCCCACATAAATCTGTGTCAGCTGTCATAAATCCACGCTGGCTACAGTAAGTGGAGGCAAAGTGATGAGACTATGAGGATGTTTTACTAGCGAGAGGGAATAGATTAATGTTGTGTGGGTGAATTGGTTTTGGTCCATATTGGATGCTTTTACTCGCCATTATATTAATATTTTTTACATATTTTTTAAATGTTACCATCTTTAAAAGTGTAGTGCTATAAAAGAAGCATCTCATGTGTGTTGGAGACGTGGTGGATTAAAGGTGGAGTCAGCGATTCTGGAGAATGTTTGTTTGTTGTCATCACTTTTTGTCAAAATCAGTGAATTAGCTACCTGTCCAGTGTTAAAACACTGCCTAGGCTCTGTAAACGGGCATTTTGCAAGCTGTGGTGGGCCCCTTAGTGGATCATGAGGAGATATTCCAAGTGATTTTGATTTTAACAATGGTTCTGTAGTATCGCTGACTCCACCTTTGATAGCCAATTAGACTATGTTTTGTTGTTATATAGGCCACAAATGGGGCTCTTTCACACTATAGTTACTGTATTGTAAATTCATCATTGATATGAGTGGTATAGTATCTGCCATATGCTTCTCATAGAAAGGAAATAGGAAATGACCCTTACCAAATGGAAGAGGACTATCTTATAATAACATTCAGAACTAAATCAAATGCATCTTAATTGATTTATACATTTCTGCCATGGTATTTGTTGCCTATATTGTTCTCTAAATAAGTAATAGAAGAAGAAGAGGGCCACTCCCTCACCTCACCATTTATTTAGTTATGTATGTATTTGTTCCAATTAGGTTGAAACGTGCAGCTCGTGATGTCAGCTTTTACGCGTCTGATTGGAGGAAACCAAGTTCATGACAAAAAAAGAGTGCCTTCATCATTGAGACTGGTTCCTGGAGGAATACACAAATGGCCTCCTGCTACCAATAAGCCTCATTGTACAGCATGACAGAATGGGCGCATATAATGTAGAGTAATAACGCGCAGTACTGCTGCTTTGATGCTTTGTCTCTGCTTACTATTGGTAGTGGTGATGCTGACGATAAAAAACAACGCTGGATGGTGCAAAAAAAAAGAAGCACTAAATTGCCGGTCAAGCGGTAGGTAGCCTAGGCTTGTACGTGCGCGCGGAGGGATTTCAATGCACTAATTTCCGGCTTGATTCATGACTCCTCTTTGGCCCAGCCCTCATCCTACTAATAGGCCTACTTCCTAAAGTCGCCAGTTAGTCATAATTTCGCTTCTACAAAGCCCTGCTGCCTCAGACGTATGGCAACTGAGCTACACTGCAGATGGCTTTTAAAAAAAACAGCGTGCAAAGGCCTTACTAATCGCAGACTATTTGCATATCAACGAGGGCTGCCATTGACGAGGCTGCTGTCACTGATCAATGCAATACAGGCACGAGTTTTCATTGGAATATGTGAGGGGGGGGGGTATGCAGCCAATGTATGTGCAGGTCTAGCCTTAACATCAAATTAACTGGGATATCTTTAAAAACATTGGTAATTAAATTAAGTTGCTTTAATTGACTCTGGGATTGAGGGATGAGCCCTGTTTTTTTTTTATTTGGATGAGTTTGCTCCTTGCTATTTATCCAACAGCTTACCTCAGTGCGTGCCATTGTGTGTGTGTGTGTGTGTGTGTGTGTGTGTGTGTGTGTGTGTGTGTGTGTGTGTGTGTGTGTGTGTGTGTGTGTGTGTGTGTGTGTGTGTGTGTGTGTGTGTGTGTGTGTGTGTGTCTGTTCTCTTTTCAGTGACCCTCGGAAATATGTCATTCCCCCTGCCTTCAGCTCCCGTGATATCGTAATTGCCAATCGTGTCACGCGACCATCAATTCATTTCGTGTATTATCTTGGTGCCATGAAAATCCCAAGAACGCGCCTTCGCACTGCCAAGAAAAAGCATAATAATATCAATAAGGTTCAAGTAGTTATCATCCCTTTAGTCTAAGTGGAATCAGTAGTTATCATCCCTTTAGTCTAAGTGGAATCAGTAGTTATCATCCCTTTAGTCTAAGTGGAATCAGTAGTTATCATCCCTTTAGTCTAAGTGGAATCAGTAGTTATCATCCCTTTAGTCTAAGTGGAATCAGTAGTTATCATCCCTTTAGTCTCAGTGGAATCAGTAGTTATCATCCCTTTAGTCTAAGTGGAATCAGTAGTTATCATCCCTTTAGTCTAAGTGGAATCAGTAGTTATCATCCCTTTAGTCTAAGTGGAATCAGCTCACCATATTAGATCGTGTCAACTAATAAATAATTATTACAAAAGCATGAAATTAGTTCAAAAATGTGAAGATGTGTAGTTTTTTTGCAGTGTAAAGCTATAGGCTATATACATGATTGCATCACGAGTGAGCGCGACACCTGGCGGCAGTTATGATTCAATTTTCCTTTTATTTATGGTCAAGCCAACACTGACTCTCCCACAGCAGCAGACACAACATGTTGAGGATGAGTAGACATAACTCGACTCGCATTGGGGGTTTTAAAGAACAAAATAATAATAATTTGCGATTGTGTGTAAAGTAAAACGTACACTTGCAAGTACTTTCCAGTGAAGCACCCCAGAATGAATTCGTTTATTCTCTTTTTGAAGCATTGTGATAAGTTGCAGTCATGATTTGGCACATTAAACCAAAACATACTAAAACGAATTATTTATTTTAAGGCTATATGTTGTTCTCAAGACTAAATCGTGAACATAATCTTAGCTTGTTGATAATTCTAGCATAAAATCACTAAAATGCAGTAATAGCAGACCGAAGAATTCTCATTTTGTTGCATCTACAAATGGAGTAATTTCTGTAAAGTAACGCGTTACTGTTGCTCGCTGGCCCGGGACGCCGAGGCGAGCTTTGGGCACTCTTTTCATCTCGATTCCAGTGCACAAACATACAGCTTAATGCGACTATAGTGTTCCCCCTTCTTTTATTGGTGCTCACCATGGCTACCGAGTGCTGGGCTCAGAAATGCAGCTCCCCATGCACCAATGAAGGGGAAAAGGGGAGTTAACCCGTCCGTGAGAGAGAGAAGAAAAAGAAGAAAAATAACCGAAAACCAAAAAAAAAATAAACTACTTTGGGGGCGGGGGGGGGGGGAATTAGTTTTAATGCGTTTTAGAGTCTTTATTGTTGGACTTTGAATTTTGAGCAGGGAGTTAGGACATACACTGAAATGGGATTTTCGTATTAAACAAGTGCCTCTTTATTGTAGTTTAAAGTTGAGTTTTCTGGACGTGTTCTGCTACTTTATCATAACATATCCCAAACCAGAACATTAAAAAACGAATAAGCACTCTTCAAATAAATAGAAATCGCTTGCTATTTTTAAGCAATCCCAAGCTTGTTCAATGTTGATGGCTGCACTGCAGGAAAGACAACGTCGGTGGTCGCCTGCATGTAAACTTTGAACACACTTTGCAGCGGCGAGACCGATGATATTAAACGATTTCATATTGCACTTGCCTATACGCGATCCCTCTGGAGGATTCAACCGATGGCACTCTCTCTCTCCCTCTCTCTTGCACTCTCTCTTTCTCTCTCACTCCCTCTCTCACTCTCTCTAACTCTCTCTCTCCCTGCTTAAAACGTGATTGATTGCACTTTTCTCCGGTGGACATTCACTACAAAACAAGCACAGCTTATCCATCTGCCCCGCTATTTCTATATAAAAAGGACACAAGAAAAGGAGAAACTGCATGTGACGCAAAAGGAAAGGACAAAGTGCGCGCGTATTGATTTTTACGCATTTTGGTAAAAGGAGAAATCGGGTTTAAATACAATATACAGAGAATGTGAGATTAAATATCGTTTAAAGCAGCGAATGGGTCCATAAGGACGCGCGTTTCAGAGCAGCAATGCGCGACAAGACGATAGACTCCAATCATTCCTTGTGCGTAAAAGAAAGAAAAAAAGAAATACGCATAGATAATTGTTGACTTACCTTGTGTCCAAGATGAAACAAATGTTGGAAAATAGCTTCACAGTGTTCTTCAACACGGAGGCTGTTATCTCCCTTTCCTCCCTATACGACTCTCGGTGCTCCCTAAGATTTTCTTTGCTCTGCCTCAACTGAGCCGGAGCGCTGCTCGGCACCCGCTATTATTTTCACTAAAATATATGAAAATTTATGCAAATGAAAATCAGCACTAACTGTTCGTCTCTTGTTATACTTGGGGATGATTTTTTTTCCCTCCTCTCCTCTCTCTCCCCCTTTTCATTCTTTTTTTTTTTGCATACAAAATAAATGAACTCCCCACAGCAGGGAACTTGGGGACCTTTTATAATAAGCAAATAAATAAATAACACATGATATATCAGAGAAGAGTGTTGGGTTTTTATATATATATCTCCACGTGGTGATTTCGGGAGAGCATTTCCTGAAACGCTTTTGGCTCTCCTTTTCATACCTATCTTATTTTTGTATTTTTTAATTTTGAGGGGTTATAGGAGCTATACGTCACTCCCTCGGTTGGTGTCACGTTTCTGCTGGCCGCCTGAGACGCCCTTTCTCAAAGCAAATGCAATATGGGGTTGAACATGCAGTAATTTAGACCCCAAATCCTCACTGTATATTAATGAATAGAGCAGGGCCACAGTGCGTTTTGGCCCCTCGCCTGCCTATTCAATGTAAACAAATGCTCGAGGCTCCCTTGGCGTTTGAGCCCAGGCCAAATGAAAACTACTGGGAAGAGAAGAGAAAGAAGGAGGAGGAGGGGGAGGTTGGGGTGTTGGTGCACTACTGGCATGGAGTACACAAGTTACTCCATCGCCTTATATTTGCCCTGAAATCCAATTTTTTGCAGTCAAATCTTGGTGTGTGTGCAAAATTGATTTGTGTCAACACTTAAATGCAAATACGCATAATCCTGCCACATGGCCTCGTTTTACGGTCAGCTGGACTCAACAGTTTGCAGTGGAAACGCTCAACTCAACCATCGGGGTGCAAGTGGGGACCTTAGCTCTATACCACCCATGGGTGCGTCCATGTAGGCGCAGCTCGGGGGTCAAACCACGCATGCATGCACCAACAAAAGGCCCCATCCATCTCCAGGCGATGTGTGCCTCATCTTTAAGAGATGGTGCGCCATATTAAGGGCTACACATCTCTATATTATTTTCCTCTCTTCTCTTAAGCAGACGTCTCCGATCCCCTTAGGAAACTGCTCAATATGGCCCCTTGTTTTGGTTGTTGCCACTTTCTCTTTCACTGTTCTTCAGTGAGGTTGCGTTTACGCATGGAAGCGTGCTCACAACCGTTTTTATTATTTTTATTTTACGAAGCCTTTTTGTGCACTTACCTCACGACCCTTTCACAGGAGTCGAAAATAACTTATACACACACAGTACACGTCATGTAGCCGCGTATGTTCATAGGACAAGATAAAGCAGGTCCCATTTAAACTCTATTATTATTTTATTCATCAAGTCTTTGCAGTATTTTTCATGGGTGGCCCCAGAGGGAGTTAAACCCCACCTATAACCCACTTTATCAATGGCAGTGTGGATTCCTGATTCTATTACACAATCAGATCAGGCTCGAAGATCATTCTAATTGTTTCCAATATATCTTGTTTAATGCCAAAAGGCACGTACATATTAGTCCTGTAAGAGGAAAACTACTTAAACACCTTTTATTAAGTACATTTAAGCTGTTATAAATATTTTTTTAACATTTACTTTCAAACAGGTGTACAAAGGAATACACATATTGAGACTTTCATGTATAAATAATAATAATCAAAGTTCACCATGATGGTTTGACTGCGAGGTCACAATTTATCGACCTTTTTATTTACTCCTTCTTCCTATATCTCTGTACTATTTACTACCAAGTTAGTGTTGCCCGTTTTGTTTGGACTGCAATTAAAAAGCAGCCAATCGGAACAGCCGGAAGGAGGGCTCGTGCGCCCCCCTCCGAAGCTGAGAGCTGTCAATCACACCGCGGGTAGCCAATCAACGGGGACGCACGGGGGTAAACATCCTCGCGTCGTCATGGAAGGGGGGCGGGGCTACGCGTCCTGTCAGGGAGAGCGAGAGCGAGAAAGAGAGAGATATAGAGAGAGGGTGGGGAGAGAGAGAGAGAGAGAACAAGCGAATGAGAGGAGAGGCTCGCGACCAGCGCCGTGCACTGTTCCACTGGATTGTACTTCAACGGGAGTTTGCGGTTGGCAGGTTTATATACATCAAAACAGAACAAAGAAATAGGCTCTACAGTGCTATAAAAGAAGAGAGTGAAAAGAATAGGCATCTCGGCGACTGAATTACAAAAGAGCCGAGGACACTCTGCTAATGTGTTTCTCATCCAAAGGTGGACATAAACCGGGACTTTGTACATTGTGGAGCATTTGCAATTTTTGTTTTTCTGCGAGCACCAAAAGTTTGTTCGGGACGACGCCTCTTTTCCTGTATATTTTAATTTTAATTTCTTCCCAGCAGCAGCGCAAAACTTTCCAAACGGGACTGCACATGATTTCGAAGGGCTTTTGAAAGAACCTGGATTTTTCTTTTTGTATCGCCGATAGCCACACAACTCATTCAAACTAGAATGTGCTAAATACATGCGGATTGTTTTCACTTTTCCTCCACTTATTTCTGAAGCTTTTTTTTTACATTTTTACGCGCGTCAATGGTATCGCCAACAAACCTACCTATATACTTTTAAAGTTCTGAATAATTCATGAGAAACAATTTGCCTGCTGCTCCGAAGAAGAAGAAGAAGTGACTGTACAAAAAAGAAAGGGAGGGGTGTGGGTGGTTTTTAATCCACAAACATATTCATAAGGGTTGACGGAATGGCCACCGCCGCTTCCAATCCTTATCTGGCCAGCAATAGCATCTTATCGGCGGGCTCCATCGTGCACTCTGACTCGGGAGGCGGTGGCATGCAGCCGGGCAGCGCTGCGGTGACCTCCGGTGGGGGCTACCGGGGAGACCCTTCGATCAAGATGGTGCAGAGTGACTTTATGCAAGGCGCCATGGTTGCAGCGAGCAACGGCGGGCACAGCATGCTGAGCCATGCACACCAGTGGGTCACGTCGCTCGGACCGCACGCCGCCGCAGCTGCTGCAGCTGCTGCAGCCGCTGCAGCAGCCGAAGCTGGCTCTCCGTGGTCGTCGAGTCCCGTAGGAATGACCGGCAGTCCCCAGCAGCAAGACGTAAAGAACCCCGGCAGGGACGACCTGCACACGGGCACCGCGTTGCACCACAGGCCGTCTCACTTAGCTCCACACCAGACGCACGCTGGGGCTTGGGGGAGCGCGACCGCTGCTCACATTAACTCACAACAACAACAACAACAACAACAACAACAACAGCAGCAACAACAGCAGCAATCTCTCATCTACTCCCAGTCTGGAGGGTTCACCGTGAATGGGATGCTCAGCCCCGGCAGTCAGAGCCTAGTGCACCCGGGTTTGGTGAGAGGGGACACGCCAGATTTGGATCACGTCGGAAGCCACCTGCACCACCATCACCACCAGCACGCCCATCACCAGCAGCAGCACCACGGCGGCGTCAACAATAACGGCCACGACCCGCACTCGGACGACGACACGCCGACGTCGGACGACCTGGAGCAGTTCGCCAAGCAGTTCAAACAGCGGCGGATCAAGCTGGGCTTCACGCAAGCGGACGTGGGGCTGGCTCTGGGTACGTTGTACGGCAACGTCTTCTCGCAGACCACCATTTGCCGTTTCGAGGCACTGCAGCTGAGCTTCAAGAACATGTGCAAGCTGAAGCCGCTGCTGAACAAGTGGCTGGAGGAGGCCGACTCGACCACGGGCAGTCCCACCAGCATAGACAAGATCGCGGCGCAGGGCAGGAAGCGCAAGAAGCGGACTTCCATCGAGGTGAGCGTAAAGGGCGCGCTGGAGAGCCACTTCCTCAAGTGTCCCAAGCCCTCGGCTCAGGAGATCACGTCGTTGGCGGACAACCTGCAGCTGGAGAAGGAGGTGGTGCGCGTATGGTTCTGCAATAGGAGGCAGAAGGAGAAGCGGATGACGCCGCCGGGAGTGGCGCAGACGCCGGAGGATGTGTACTCGCAGGTCGGAAACGTGAGTGCAGAAACGCCGCCCCCCTCCTCCATGGACTGCAAACGAATGTTCAGTGAAACATAGAAAAAAGAGTATTTTATATGATGATATTAACATAGACTATCGCACCAGGATAGCCCACATTTTTTTGATACTGTGATTGTGAGGGAATATGAATGAGACTGCAAAAATGATGTTATATTTTTTACACCAGAAAAAAGAAAAACAAAGAAAAAAAATTCAAGCAAATCGTCTTTTGTCCCCCCCTCCCCTCACTCCTTTTTCCAACCCCCCCAACACCCTCATCAGCAAAACAAACAGCCTTCTTCCAATGCTGGCCCTGAAATGTCTTAACCTAAAAGGATCCTTTTCTGCTTTTTTCTTTCAGGGGCATTTTTTAGTAGATTACTTAAAAGATGCGAGTGAGGCGAGCGACCAGAGGGTGACAACTACAAGTTCATTCCACCAGGTAATTTTGGCGCATTAAAAACACCCGCCAAGAGGAAACCAACGTATTGATTTTTTTTTCCTATAACTAATTTTTTTTTGCCCTTTTCCCCCCATCTCTCCCAAAAAGACAAACATTCCCTCCTTGTTGTGCTGTTTTTGATTGAAGAAACACAAAGGAGCAGCGGGCATTTTGTATATTTAGAAATGGGACTGAAGCGCCTTCCTATCACTCTCTCTCTCCATGTGATGCCTATATGACAATAACAGTGGTGGAAAACTGCAACAATGCGAATAAGAGTGACATCCACGAAGCTTCCATTGTGATTTCCCAGCAAATTCGATTTTAATTTTTTTTTTGGACAGCGTGGTTTCCTTTTCAAACACACACACACACACACACACACGAAACGGAGGATTATGGGATTTTTTTCATCCCCATCTCGAGGCCCAGGACTGATCTCAAAGATTTTGTTGGGGTTATTTTTTTAATTATTATTATTATTATTGTTATTATTATTATTATTTAATGGACTTTAATGACACCTTGACGTGAGTGGATTTTCAATTTTTTCTCCTCTCTCCAGCAAATAGAGCAAAAGACATTTGAAAAAGAAAGAAAGAAAAAGACTTCGACTGCACTTATTTGAGATGGAAGAAAAAAAAATTATGTTGCCAAGAGTGACTGACTGACTGAGTGGGTGCGTGCTGTGGATATACTATTATTAATGCTGCCCCTTTCTAAAGCAGCGTTCTTATAGGTTTTAATAAACGAAACACTCTGTAAAGACGGCAATATACATCACTAAGGTCAGATACTGATCTTGAGTTATTTACGTTCTATTTTTTTCATCGGAATTCTTACTTGTTTTTAATATTTTATTCGGGATACATATGAATTATTCCAAACGGTAATTTATTTCCCCCTCCTTCCTCCCAGGAATTTCTTGTGTACGATGCTTTCCCCCAATATATTTTTTTTCATGTTTCATTTAAATATTTTTCTCCTTTATCTTTCTGTTGTTTGCCCTTATTTGTGTAATTTCATTTTTGTATTATGGTTTCTAAGAAGGAGCACAAATCACCATAAAGCTGACATTTTGACCGTTGTTCTCTAGGTAATAAGGGTATATTTTGATGTGATCATTTTTTGGATTGTAATTTAATTTTCAGTAGTGGTTCCGTACGAGCTGATTGAGACACAATAAATTTGTTAGAATGAAATGAAAATCACGTTGTCTTCTGAGGTCTATGTTTGGGACATATTTTATTTTAATTTTTTGGAAAAGGGGGGGATGTGTTTGCATGCACAAGCAGCATGAGCTAATGAAGAAAATGGTGGACTATGTTGTCCCAGGTACGAAAAACCTCCGTTAAAATAATGCAGAACAAAGGACTCAAAAAACCTAAATATACTTATTTGAAAACGTGATAGATTTTTTTACTAAAATATATAAGAAAAAAAGAAAAAAAAGATAAGTTGATGTATTAACATTGCATTCGCCAATGACAGCTCATAACCCCCACTGTTATTGCCCGGGCTTAAATACATGTCCAGCAGCGCTGTTGTTATCATCACCAATCATAACTGTTTATTACCATTTAAATGCGGTCAGTTTTCAGGCCTGACACACACACACACACACACACACACAAGCACGGTGGCTCGCTGTTGTGTTTGTTTACATCTACTGCCTGTTGATGCAATATTGGTCAGGTCAAAATGCACGAGCCTCTACAACGTCAGACTCAAATTATATTTACCAAAAAATGTTAAATATATATATATATATATATATATATATATATATATATATATATATGATAGGATCAAAATAAAATAAATGGAATGGAGCATGAAGAATTCCTAAAGGGAGCAAATTTCAAACACACAAGGCGCGTCCATCCATGTTGAGTGGAGTTATGGCAATCTGTGCTAATGCATGTCATGTAATATTTACGTTGCAGACACATCCATCCCATACTACTGATAATATAATTATCAGGAGAGCCCTATTTACACACATGTGAGTGCAGACAGTTCAACAAAAAAAAAACATGTTATCTACACAAAAAAACATATATTTTTTTTAAATAAAACTAACAATTAATTCACTTGAGAGACAGCAAAATGGAATTAATAGCAGGCGGATGCAGCTCGCAGGTGTGCACTTTGCAGGTAGAGAGAGAGAGCAGCGTGCGTAAAGATGCGGGGCACAGGGTCACGGAGCTTATATTGATTGTGTCTGTCTGTCTGTCTGTCCAGAGCTGAGCTGAGTTGAGCTTGCTGCTGTATGAGACGCTGGAGAGCTTGTTTGACATGTCAGAGTGCTGCAAGATTCATATCAGGATTCTTGTTGTGTGAGGGAGTCTTGAAAGGATGGTTGTTTTTTGCGCGTATAAAATAATATCCAACAGATATCCTAAAGAGAATTGACACTGTTATTTTATCTAGATAATTCTGCATTATCTAGGCCTATAGTCCGTGCTGTAGCTATGGTGTTAGCAGTGTTATTGTTTTATTTCCACATAACATGACTATTTTTCCGTCACGGCTGCAAAGAGGCAAACGTGTATGAAACTTTTTCTCCCCTTTCTTTCATTCTTCTCTTCTTCTCGAGTTGTCTTTCTCGCCTATTCAGCAAAACTCAACAAAACGTGCCCCCACTCCCCCCTCCCCTCGCTGCAGGATTTGAATTTCGCGGATGATTTCCCATACTAGTTGCTTAGCAACTGAATTCAATGATATAGAGAAAGTAGGCTTCATTTTTCTTTGTCTCCATTAGTGGAAGTGGCAGCGGAGACGCGCCACGTCTGAACGCAGTTCCCCCCCAAAAAACTTTGTTATGTTGTTTATTTCCAAAATGTGTTGATTTGCCGTGTTTTGGAAAATGTTCCAATCCAGACTAATGTTGAGGAACATTAGGCTGCCGTTTATTTAGTTGCTATTGTTCAAAATTATAAAATGCATACTTTGCGTAAGCTCACAAAATAAGTAAAAACTGAATAATACGCTTTTAAAAATGCGTGCACTGTGAAGCGAGGCTCCACCGTGGCCTGTTAACCTTACGCTCTTTGTGCATTCAGCTCCTGTGCTGCTCCTACATGCAAAGTCACATGACGTGCTAGGATAAGCCCGTGCAATAGTTGCCCCGGCGCACGAGACTTTCAGTGCAACACTTTGAGCTTTCCTACCAGATGAAGCCCACATACACATAGACATTATAATGTCTATGCACATACATGCCTGTGTTTTTATTGCAGTTGTATTTTAAGGCAAAAGACACAAAAAAATCAGACTTCAAATTTCATAATGGGTTTTGGATCGACTGTTCTCTCCAACAGTTTTGCCTTTTTTGCAATTGGTCTTCAAAACCCGATGTCCATGTTTACAGCAGTGCGCGTGCATGTGCGTGTGGGCGTCCAGGCCCTTTACTGTAGCAGTACTTTAGTTTTCTATTAGTTCAGGACGCCAGTGGCCCAGACAGGATAGTCGCAGTAGTTTAAACCAGCGCCTTTCAATCAGACACTGACATAGAAACGTACAAAAAAATCAACTGTAATCACTCAGCTTTATATTTTATACACCTGCCTGAGCAAATATAGTCTTATAATTAAAGACAATGTGTCTTTTACACTTTATGCTGCTATATGATTAGGCCCACCTTGAGTGTATTTAAATAACAGCTTTCATAGACGTTATATTGCTGTTTTATACAATATGTTTTATTATAAGGCTGCACATCTGGAGTTTCATTACACTTTTTATATATTAAATCACTTTAAAAAATGTCTTGTAATTCTTTTATTATGTGTCTAGGAGGTTACAGCAGCTCAAATAGAAAGTTGTTTGCACTCTTAATGAGGTAAAATACAGACTCACGCTTTTATTATATCATATAGTGATTTGTTAGTTATTACACTGTGCACCACCTAGGCCTATATTTATAAAGGAAATGAAATAAAAACTCTATGGTGGCAGGCTCGATGTATCCTGAAAACGTATACGCATCCACAAAAGGTTTCCCCCATTCATGCTCCACGTGTCGAGCGCATGAATATGGATTATTGTGCGCATGGTCTCTGTGGGGAGCCTTCCTCTTCCACGTGGATTTTAAAATATCCCGGTATGTCTGGCTGGCACTGCTCATTAATATTTCTGGTATTATTTTTTAACAGTAATTACGGTGGTTTGTTTTCTTTTTATTCTGTCTTTACCAAAGTGGCAACAGCGTCAGATCCACTTTTCCTATTCCTAAAACATATTCCTATACTTTTTTTTTCATTTTTATTAATTTTAATATTATTTACAGCATAGACTGCACCAATGAATCTCATTCGTCGTCACTGGTTTCACTTTGGATTTTATTTCAAATTTAATTCAAATACATTTGATAGGCTATCTTTTTTTGCAGTAGTTATTTTTGCTTCAAATGTACATGAATTGGCCATTCACGAGGGTCTAAAATTATGTGAAACGGCTCCAGTAATTTATTCACTTATTTATGTATTATTATTACTCTCAATATTATTATAATGATTATTATTTAGTATTGTGCACATACACTTTTCCACCTTTTCACAATGGAAAAAAATTAAAAAATCTAATCCATGATAGCCTCTAAAGTACAATCCATGATACCGGTCCGGGCCTCCATGTAAATATAGCTCTTCTCAAATCTCTATTCGTTTTTGCGGTGGTGGCAGCAGCAGCAGAAGAAGAGGAGCCAGGACGTTTAAAAATATGTGACGTGACTCTCGGGGGTTTCCTCTCTATAAATTGTGAAGGTCGTGGTTTTGTGAGCAGGCAGGATGGATAGGTAGAGGAGGGGGGTCTGAAGACAGCTCACAGACACAGAGAGAGAGAGAGAGAAGTAATGTACTTCAGCATCTCATCTGCCTGTCTGTCTGCATTTCAAAGTTTCCTCTCTCTCTCTCTCTCTCTCTCTCTCTCTCTCCAAATGCGGATTTAACGCCTTTAAATCAACAACATGAGCGATTGTGCTGGTGGATTGGAATTCACAACCGAAACGCATTCATAACTGACAAATAGTCCCGTAGAAAAATCTATCATTTTCTATTTAAATATGTCAAGTTAAAGTGAGAAAAATGCTTTGTATTTATAGCGTTTGAACTGCGCCTAAAAAGAACAACATACAAGCCCTTTATAATAATCCTCTAGTTGTTTTAGTGTTTGTATTGATTGAATGTTTTTTCTAAAAAGAGATACGCTACATTCGTGTCATCCCATATAATAAACATCATATTCACAATGATAGTATAACTGCCCAAGAGGTGCCTAATAAGATTTAAGTAACTTTTTAGTATCCATACTGTGACACAGTAGGCCTAATACAAAAACACTTTATACTTGAAGTTTTGATTCTCTTGGCATCAACATAATATCTGTGTCAATTCTATAATAATTTAATTGCATTTTCGCCCTTTTGTCATGCACACATATTGCAGCATTGTGAGTTCTATACAAGGGAAGAAAGAAAGAAAGAAAGAAAGAAAGAAAGAAAGAAAGAAAGAAAGAAAGAAAGAAAGAAAGAAAGAAAGAAAGAAAGAAAGAAAGAGGAATTTTATGTAATAAATCAGAGACATTAAATTTGTGTTTGGATATGTTGTCAGTTGTCACGTACTGGTCTCATTCGTGTTCAAACTCATCCTAAAGACAGATTTTGTCATTTTTTAATATCAAAAGTTTCAACAGGAATAAACTGTAATGCTGTTTTCTATAGTGCATAATGAAATATTCACTCTTCCCTTTCTCATGAATGAAATGCTCAGAAAACAGTGGTGTGTGTGTCTAGGCCTACTTCAGTCTTTAAATAGTATATTAACTTATTGCAAAGCATCCAAACCAGTTTATTTATGCTTTTCAAAACAACAAACATGATTTAATATTTTACAAATTATTTCCTCAATAAACCAATCTAATATAATCTAAACATATTCCCGATGCTCTGCGATTGTCAGGCATCGGAGTCTGCAGCTTCCCTGACCTACAGCGCCACCCAGTGGCTGCGTCACGCATCCACCACCGCTGCTGACATTATCTCCACTCAAATCAGCTGCTTTAATAAAAGGTAACTAATGACGATGGCATTTTGATGTAGTTTTTCAGATTTTTGGAAAAGTTTAAGAACCTCATTATATGTTTGACTGAAAATTGAAGAGATTCACAGGAAATCCTGTAGTGCCCTGCAGTGCAATCATTTTTTCATTAATAAAGAGTAGCATAAATTGGCTTTTATTTAAAGTCGGAGTCAGCGATTCTGGGGAATGGTAGTTGTCAAATCACTTTTTGTCAAAATCATTGAATATCTCTTAAAGGGACCTCTACCTGTACATACTGTGTGTGCCTTAAACAAAATCCAGAGATAATACATAGCCATAGGCTCTGTAAACTGGTATGTTAACGTAAGGGCACACTGTAGCTATAAACCAATCAGAGCCTATGCTGTGTATTAGCACTGGATTTGTTATTTTCAGCGCCCGCACAGTACAGGTAGCGAATGAGGAGATATTCACTGATTTTGACAAAAGGTGATTTTGGCACAAGCATTCTCCAGAATAACTGACTCCAATTTCCGTGTAGACCTCTGTTGATTGCTGCATGTGATGGGACTTTGTTGATGCTGATGTTGTCCATGATCACTCCAATGGGTGTTACTGCAATAAGGGAGCATCTTAGTCTTTCATGCGATATTTCAGTTATAGAAGAAGAAATAATATCACTTAGTGGAGGAATAGTATAAAAATGCAACATTAGTAAGTGCCAGAGTTTAATTAAAGGTGGGACATTTTCTTGTAGCGAAAGATAAAATTCATTAAATGTAACCAATATTTACAAAGAGACTTCGTCAGGACCTAGTGGCAGGAGTGGCACGTTATCAAGTGAGTTATCTTTGAACACGTTGCCCAGAGAGAGTAAAGTCGCAGCCTGTGATGTCAGAACTTCTCGTTCCCTCTACCCATAATCCCTCACTCCCGAGTAAGATCTGAACCTATCTCCGCCCCCATGCATCAAGCCAGGCCCCTGCATCTTCCAAAAATGCGTCCAAAAACCCTAGTGTCAAAGAAAAAAGCCGGTCAACATTTTCAAAGGACCAAAAAAATATTCGCAGAAATTTGACGCCTGCCGCCAATGGGTCGTTGCCAACAATCGCTGTTTACGTTGGCACGGCCGTACAGAGAGAGGGATTCACAGGTTGCCAAGTAATGACATGGTAACCTCGAAAAATAAGTAATGAGGAAGAAATTCTCAAATTACATGTCAGGACTTTTCTGCTTTATGAGCACAACACATCGCACGCAGGATGATGACTTCAACAGAGAGAGATTCTGAAGCAGATGGTTCTTGTTAGTGTTGGATTAGGGGTACTTTGAGGGACACTTTTGACACTTAGCACTTTGTCATTTGAGTTTGTTATCAGGACAGTCACATTTTCACATCAACAGACCGACAATAAGGGCGCTTTGGTTCGATTGAAACAAACTCGGGTTCACTTTCACTTTTGCTGCGGTTCGTTTGCGCAGGTTAGAACATAGCGATCATACTAGGGTTTGCACCAGAGGCGGACCAAACAAGCAGACCGAGACCTTGTTGAAGAAGTGGTCTTGTTACACTTCCAAACCAACTCTGATGCGGTCCCTTTAGTGGGAACGTGAGTGAGTCCAACCCAACGTGTGTGTGTGTGTGTGTGTGTGTGTGTGTGTGTGTGTGTGTGTGTGTGTGTGTGTGTGTGTGTGTGTGTGTGTGTGTGTGTGTGTGTGTGTGTGTGTGTGTGTGTGTGTGTGTGTGTGTGTGTGTGTGTGTTAACAATCATGTGGCTGTGTCTTTGAGTGTCTCCAAGTTGGATTTAATTTTCTTCTCTGTGTCTATGTGTTTGTTCTGTCCTTTCCACAGCAGACGGATCGATGATAGGAGAGAGACAGTGGCAGGGGTCTGTTGACACAGGCACACACACACACACACACACACACACACACACACACACACACACACACACACACACACACACACACACACACACACACACACACACACACCCCGCTGGCCGGCCGCTAGCTGGGGTCAGCCCGTCCCAGCAGGCCGTGCGTTCCCCCCTGGCAGCAGTTACCAAGGTGACAGCATGTCAGCTCAGCGAGGGCGGGAGAGGGGAGCGACCAAGCAGCCCCATGCATCACCAGCTCTGATGGGTTTGTCAATACCGCTTAGATCCAGGGGGAGCCGCTGTGACATACACACACACACACACACACACACACACACACACACACACACACACACACACACACACACACACACAACACAAACACAAACACAAACACACACACACACACACACACACACACACACACACACATACACACACACAGCCCCTCCAGAGAACTGGTAAGACACACACACACACACACACACACACACACACACACACACACACACACTCTCTGTCACACACATACATACAAACACACACACATACAACCTCCCTCATACAAGCACACCTTTTCATGCAAATACACACAAAACATACAAATATGTAAACAAGCATGCACAGAAATAAACATCCACATGTGCACGCTATACTATACATACTATAAAATACATGCACATTCACACAAGCCTGTTGCAAGTGTGACATGTGTATTTTTGCTGAGAAACACACGGCATATACTTACTGTACTTACTTATTATGATTAAATGAATGATGTTCTCATGTTTTGGTACACAATGCCAGATGCGCACACACGCGTGTTCACAAACTTTATTTTGTCATTTAGTTGGACATCGCATGGAACAAAATCAAGAGAACTAACCTTGACCATCACCACTACATGAGTAACCTCAACTCTACAGTAAACCTGGAGACAAACACACTTGTCTACGTAAGTATTGTGCATGAGCAACACAAACATATTTCAGCTTAGAAACACATATCATACATTTGCACGCAGAGCGAAGTCGCACACATAAAATAGTGTGGCGATGCACTGACACAAAAGAGAAGTGAGCTGTGAACAATTGAAAGAAAATCCAAATTCTGGTTTGACAGCTCCAGGAAGAAAACAAAACATAACGTATTAAAGAACTGCAAAAAACACATCTTGCTTTTATTTTCATACTGTCAGACTGTGTATAATTTCCTGTTTGCATGAACAGTAAGGTATGTGTATTTATTGCATGCAAAAAAAGCAAGTCAAAAGCAATAGTATACAATACAATACTCTGCATGCAAATGTCTTGACCCTGAGATTTGAATGTTTGACCTTGTGGCGACCTGGTTTTTGCAAATTGTGGACTGTCCATAACCTGGATTTCCAGGTTAGACAGTCCACATAATGCCATCAAAAGAGGTACACCTGCAAACACACATTGGCGTGCATGTAAACATTCCTATTCCCATGCTGCATGTTCAGCTTAGACACACCATTCACTTTGCACGTGCACACACACACACACACACAAACACACACACACACACACACACACGCACACACACACACACACAGCAGGCAACACATTAACTGTAGTCTTATTTTCACGTAGATAGGCTATTCACGTAAAAAGACTGCATGGATGCGTGGATTAAGCCTTCGATGCAGGAGTCGCGAGTGAGCTGGCAGATAAAAAGCACTGTGCTGCAGGACCAGTCTCACTCTGTATCTCATTAACCAAAGCCAGGCGGGGCGGGCGGGGGGGGCAACATCAACCACATTTCTCTCACAGGGACCTGCGGTGTAACCATTGTAACCGTGGATTTAATGGATTACTAATGATCTGGCCACAGGTATTTCAAAGTTAGACATTGGAAGGCGGGCGACCCAAAATAAGATCATTTGCTAATCCGATTCTTGAAAACCCACTTGAGAGCATATACATGGTAGGCCTATACATGTGTGAATGACTGCTGCTATCTCAGTGTTAGGAGTAAAAAAGGTGTGAGGAATATACGCAGCACTCACAAGTCCTCCAAAGTCCTATACTGTATATCCAATCTGACCAATCCTCTTAGCAAGAGAGAGAGTTGAGCTGTGCCCTCCCCCAAAGAAGTCTCTTTTTCATTTAACCAATTATGTCAATGTTTAATGCCTAAGGAGGGAAAGGAGAGAGGTAGAAAAACAAAAAAGAAACATTATGACTGTAGCCTTGGAAAAGCTTGTTTTGCAACTAATACCTCAGAAAAAATTCATTTTTCTTATGGTTGTTTTGAAACTACTGCAACGTGACATGACTGATTCTCATTTAAAGGTACAGCGTGTAATATCGGAATATTTAGTGGCATCTAGTGGGGAGATTTCTGATTGCAACGCTTCCTTTCTAACCCCTCCCTGAATTTACAGAAGCTATGGTGGCCTCCATGGACAAGAAGTTAGCTTCAATAGATGGCATCATCTGCCACTGTCTCATGTCTGTCCGTTCTGTGCTTCTGTAGAAACATGGCGGGGCAACATGGTGTCCTCAGCGTACCGATATAAAAGTCTCATTCTAAGGTAATAAAAAAAACTTTTATTCTTGAGTGATTATACACTAATTACACTATTAACATACTTGTGAAAATAATTTTTCATTTAACCAAGTCTATTGTGGCAAAAAATGGCAAAAAATTTGACACACTGTACCTTTAACAAATTCCACGTGCATCGCCTTTCAATGCTGATCTCTGCAGCAATGGCGGCAGCAGCACACAACTTCCACATTAGCAAACACGGAGGTTGCTTGCATTCAAACCCGGGTGCGCCTTTTCGTCAAATGGCTTCCACTGCCGTTTAAAAGCTTTGCTCGCTGAAATAAAAGTAATTAATTGGTGTTATACACCAAGGACATAATTATCTTTTCCTAGTAACTGGCACATATTAAATTACCAGTAATTGTTCCCCGAGCCTTGTTCAAAAGTGTTGCGCGCCAGACAGTTCTGATATATTATACACTAATCCCGCACTTGATACTCAGTCAATTAGGAAATGTGTGTCAAAGAGCAATCGTGTACACAGCACTGTAGAACACACACACACACATCCTTCAGAGACGTGACGTCAACGTGGGCCTTAAAACGCACATGCACACGCACACACACACACACACACACACATATACACACACATACACACACACACATCTGCACTTTGTTTTCCTCCTCGGCGTAGGCTACATATCCCTACTTATCCCGTTCCTTGTCGAGGTGTTAATGCCTGCCAGACTTGGAGCAAAGTAATTTGAGATCATTTCGCAACAAAGGCCGCAGATACTGATTAACACAGGAGGGGCTACTTTCTAGCCGAGTGGCGCGGTCCCATCTAGTATTAGACAGCGTCAGGAGCTAAATTTACTCCCCTGTGCCTTGAGGGGTGTGTGTGTGTGTGTGTGTGTGTGTGTGTGTGTGTGTGTGTGTGTGTGTGTGTGTGTGTGTGTGTGTGTGTTTGGGGGCCCTTGAACATGAGAACAGGGGTTTAATAAGTAAACAGGAGAGGCAGAAAGAGAAGAGAGCTTCTGATCAGTGGTTCCTACTTGCCCAGCCGAGGCCCTCCGGTATACGCGCTACTACTAGCTGATTAGCCCTCCGCCGATTGTACCTTGTAATTGCAGGGCCTTGACCCCCTCTAGGCAAATATTAGATTTTTAGTGGTTTAACCTTTCCAGTCGTCAGAGTAAATTGCCCCTTCGACCAGATGTGAAGGAGAACCAGCGGTAGTCATGGAAGTGAGCCCCATCTGATCAGTAGGGGGAAGAAAAAAGAACTACCTAGATTGAGCCCTTTTCTTTCTGATATTGTCTCAATTTCCTCCGGGCCCTTTCAAGCTGATTTTTCACAGCGGTTTACTTCCCCGAGAAAAAACGCTCATACTGCGATCCTTATCCCCCCTCTCTCTCCACCATTGAGACATATTATTTCAAATCAGTCCGGTCACAGTCATTAGCCAGTGAACAAGTGATCAATGAAGAGATCAATGCTAGATATTAACTTAGCAAGTAGTGTCTCGGTTCAATCACGCCAGCAATTTGTCACCTGGGGAGTGGGCAACACGTCCACTTGAGCAGGCCTTTATCCAACTGTTATATGTGAGCGAAAGAAAGCCACATTTTTACACAATGCATAATAATATGTATTTTAAATCACTCGCGGACAGTGCTTCAGATGTAGGCCTACCCACTGGTTTTGCAGTGCGTTTTTGTGCAAGAATAGATTTGAATGATTCATTTTGGTAAGAGAACAACAACTGTTACTATTATTGTATTACATTCCTGTCATCAACTTAAATCATGACAGTTCGAGCAAGGTAGTTTGCAACTGCCAAGATGACTTGTCTGTGGTTAAGTTTTGATTGCAGCCACTTGGTCGTCCAACACAGCAGCACAAAGGGAAGACTTTCAGGAGGCTGTAGAGTTCATCAAACAGCCTCACAATCCAGCTCTGAGCTTGAACGCCAGGTCAAATTAAAGCTGCAATTATACAATCCCATTCCTTGGATAAAAAGCATTATTTACCGCCAAATCCACCAGCCCCCCCCCCGCACCACTCCCTAATAAGGCAGTGATTGATGTGCGACTGCGTGCACATCAAGCGTCCGTCCAGACCAAATGGGAACAATATGAAAACTCTGAAGGATGGAATTTCCCTGATTTGGGAATCAAGACCGGCATTTAAAAAATTCTCCCAGATATGTCAATCTCCCGCTGACCGCAAAAGCCCAACAGCTGTGACTAGTTTCGATCATTCTTCAAAAACCTGTAGGTGTCAGTGGAGCCAAAACATGACATTCAAGGCGAGATACTGCAAGTAAATAGAGTAAAGATCTTACTAACAGATATCTTTATGAAACTTTGCCTGTTGATTACTTGCATTAAAATCATTATTTTTTGTATGACAATATTTTCTGAAATCTTGCAAATTTGGCAACATCTAACTACCATAATTGGCATTTCTTTAAAAACCAAAGTTCTTTTTTTTTCTAAAGATATTCTTTTGGCATTTTTATGCTTTATTGATAGTGTAGAGACAGAGGTAAAATGGGGAGTGACATGCAGAGAACGACCGCGGGCTGGAATCAAACCCGGGTCCGCTGCTGGCCGAGGCCCATGGGGGGACGCCCTACCAACTAATCTAAGGGTGCCCCCAACAACCAAAGTTCTAAATGTTGGATAAAGCCAAAGTCAAAAGCGTTATTTCATTTCTACAAATCAGTGTGCAAAGTTTTTACAGAAAGGATTTTGGATACAACCTTTTTTCATTTAATAATTCAGAAATGACTACGTATAGGTCTAAAAAATATATTTTCTGCACGTTTGATGCCTTTGATTTATGCTAGTATAAAAGGAGACATGTCATGGAAGCAAAATAGACAAAAAATCAGAAAATTGACTATTTGCCTTACTTAATCTTCAAATGTATAACCTTCAATGTGGTAAAACAGTAGAAGCAAGCGGTGAAAGTGGTCTGATGTTTTTTGCGACGGTTCTCATGGGGTGCTCTGTGTATTCCTGCTTTCACACATGTCTGTCTGAGTCTGTGGGGCCTTGAGCCCCCCCCCCTCCTGCCTCTGGTAGTGCACCTCTTTGCAGAACTATGAGCCCATTATGGGGAAACACTTTTGGACGGGGATAGGGGACGAGGATGGAAGTCACGGAAGTTTTTCTTGGTTCGTTCCCAGAGCCTTATTTTCCTGAGATCTCGGGTTTCTTTGGGGATCCAGATCCTCTTCCTATACTCCTCAAACAGGGGGGGGGGGTATTCTGCGTCTCCTGCCCCCCCCCCCCTTCAACCCCTCATGTAATAGTTTCCTTCCTTCCCCCGAAACCTCTCACCTGCAAAAAAAAAAAAAAAGAAAGTCATCTTTTCATCCCAGAAGATGGACTGAAGTAACCCCTTCAGCTGGAGAGAGAAACCCAATACTGCCTCTGAGCTCGTTGTCTGAGCCCAGAGCATAAGGAGAGGGCACTGGGGAGGGGGGGGGGCAAAGTGGTTCCATGTGAGACACGGAAAGGGAAGTCTGGGAAAACGGACATGGGTCGACACCCTGAGCTTACCCCTCCCTCTCCTACTCTACTCGAACTACTTTACAGAGTCCCATCTTCCATTCTAGATCGAGTGAATGTCTATGGAACATTTTATTCTGCTGTATATGCCTGAGAAAAACCTATCACTGTAGGTCCCTGAGATCGTAAGGTAATTGTCAGCTAGCTATGCCTTGAATCAAGAACCATATACTTCCCTGCTATTTAGTATGGCAGAAAAAATATTTTGGATGTCCTATTACATGATGTCAATTGCAGTATGCAAATACCAGGATGGCCTACTACATCCAGTCACATTTTGGTATCTTAATTACGCACTCTTTCAAACCTCAACATTTAAATCAGGTATTCCTTTGAGTGCTCAGGGAAAACTGGAAATGTGTACATCTAGAATTGCCAATGGGCCAATCTGTGAAAGCTGTTTATCACTTGTTTCATCAATTTGTGCAAGTTATGAAATCAACTTTCTTCTGTTCCTCCTTCTTTCTTCTGTTCCTCCTTCTTTCTTCTGTTCCTCCTTCTTTCTTCTCTTCCTCCTTCTTTCTTCTGTTCCTCCTTCTTTCTTCTGTTCCTCCTTCGTAGTCTTTTGTTCATGTTTCATTCAGTTGTATCAGTGTCAATCCTGCTCTGCTCTCAGCTTTGTATTTTACTCACGTGCTTTTTCTTTCACAATTCTTTGCTCCTTTTTTTTTACTATATGTCAAGACTGTACAATTCTATTATACTCCGTCATGGCCATTGCTGCTCTATTCTACTTGACTGTTTTCCGCTGGTTTAATATGAAAATCTCTCTGCTCTCCTGAACCTCCTAAAGCAGTGTTGTCTTATGGGTCTGTTCAGGTATAAGCTTTGTGAGAAGGAGGCCCTAATATCTGCAGACATCTATGGCCGCTGCCCAATCTGTTGCACGCTCCGTTCATTTCACGCACTGCCAGAAGTGCTTTGTAATTATCCTGATATTGATGAAGACTGATTCCAGCAGGTAATCGCTGGCAGTTCGCTTGCTTTTTTACGCATCTCAGCGATATGTCTCTATTCATTACCAGTGGCAAATTAATTTCCACTCAATGGCCATACTTGTTGATAATGTATGAACTGGTGTCTGTGTGTGTGTGTGTGTGTGTGTGTGTGTGTGTGTGTGTGTGTGTGTGTGTGTGTGTGTGTGTGTGTGTGTGTGAGAGAGAGCGACAGAGCGAAGGAGAAAGAGAAATCCTTGACAGGGCTCTGAACTTGGCTTATAACTTGGTTTACCACACACACACACAGTAGACCCTAACACATTGCTGCATGTGCTTCTATTTAGGCGTTTAGTCGTAGAATATGTCGAAAATATTCCACTCATATACTGTGTCTTGATTTATTTTTTCTTGTTGACGCCTCATATGTGTATACTGCAAGATCAACATGTGCTTCCCAAGGCTATACAGCTGAGTGTATTAAAGATGTGTGATTCATGGTCTAAATGTCCACTTATACTTAAATACGTCCTTTTTTCTACAGCCCCGCTGCGCTGCATTGTGGGGTATACTGGAGAATCCCTTCCAAGGGGTAAATAAATACGCTTTTAAAAGAAGTAAATGAGCTTGAGCAAAGTGGCCCTTTGAGTCCCCCTTCGTGTTTGTGGAGCAAGCCATAATGGATTCTTTAGAGCCATGAACGGTTTATAGGCATGACAGCCATGTTTCGGCACGATGGGCTTATCCCTTACGCACGGCGCTAAGGATATTAGAGGAATCGGCGTAAAGCGGCATGGAAATGATGACTGGAGCAAAGCCTCAGCTCGCTGGTATTATAAGCCCCTCAAATTCTCAGGCACTGCATCCTCCAAGAAAAAAGTTAGGGGGGGAAGGAGCGGACTTGGCATAGCTCCACAGTGTGATATCCTTCATTATGTCTTGCTACATCTCTTGCTTTTAGGTTTACAATTAAAGGGGAAGTCACCTAATCTTGTGATAGGTCGGTCAATGTGGCCTATCATGGTGTTTTCCTTTTCCAAAGACAATGAAGGAGTCCTTGTTGTCCCTATGGAGATCTGTTGGGAGGAGTTGGATCAGTGCCAGCACTTATAATGCCTGGTACTGTCTGAGCTACAACCCAGTAGCATAATAAAGCCTTGATGGCACATGCCAGGCTTGAAAACAGACGCCTGCCAGGTTCCCCTAAATTAACTCCTTTTACCTTCACAGCAACTTCCTGTTTTTTCAGCACGTTTGTAAACGCTGCCGCCATACTGAGGAATACAGAGAGGGTTTTGTAAATCTGATAGGCTTAATCAACTTCAATTCATTTGGCAATGGCTTGAACGTAACCGACATTCATTTATATGGAAAAAGTTACGCACTGTGACTTTAACAAAAAAATACAGTGTCAGGTGAAGTTGCAGGGGTTTACCCATAAGTCCAGAGTGTGCTCACCAAACGAATATGTCCGCCCACTCGCCTCCTGTCAGAGACGAAGGATGATTTATGTTCCACCTCTCACCCCACCACTGTAAATTAGAGAGCGCGGGTCGAAGCTATTTTTCTTTGGTGAGCGGGATACGCGCTTGTGGCTAAAAAACGGGGCAAACACTGTTTATCATCGGCATGACGACAGGGCCTCCTCGGGCCGAATTAACCACGCGTCCTCCGTATCGACTGGCAAGGGGCCGGGAGTCACTGGCCCTTCACTTTGATTAATCTGCCCGTGTTCCTGCTCCAACTCTATCAAAGTGATCGAAGTGAAGACACACGCATTGATCTGTAAACACAGCACACTAACTGTAGCCTACCAACCACACACACACACACAGTAGAAAATATTGCATGTGTTTATTATTCTCTAAACAAAAAGACATTTTCGCTATAAATTGATGCAGAAAAGGCCCACATTGGTGGATAAAAATTCTCCAGAATGCAGGAAATTAATTCTTTGATGCTCAAAAATGTCTAGGGGAGGACACCCGCAACGTGCCCTGCAATGTCAAAACTGTACCTACGCCAATGTGATAGTGGTACAAATGTACATGTGCAGTTGAGCTAGGCACTTGACCTGCTAAAAAAAGATGCATAAAGTCTGACTAAGGTGGCAGCTTGTGCCATCCACTTTGAGCAATCCACATATAAAAAATGTTTTGTTAATCCATGTCTGCACTTTCTGCAAAACAATCCGTTTTAAACTGCAGCCTCTGCCAACGTGCTTAGCAGACAGTGACTGAGCATTTCTTTTCTTTTAATTTTATTGGGTTATTCCTGACAACTCATGCGGATCCGGCTGCTTTAAATCCGGTGGCGTGACGTTTGCAGCACCCCAACTATTGTCAGTGATTTTACATGGAAGACAGATGGTGCTCGCATGCAGTCCACTGTTAAAACTGGACTGAGCTTCAGAGCCTTACAGGGGGAGGGATATTGGGTCCCTTGGGGTCAAAGTGCTTTTAAATATAGGTGTGTGTGTGTGTGTGTTGGCGGGGTATGCTTGTATGCAAAATAAATGGCGCTGGACATGGTGATCAAGCCTGAAACATAGGGAGAAAAAGGCCAAAATTGTGCAAATATAGAAATTAGAATTAGCAGTCAAACTGATTTTTTTGACAATTTCTGATGCAACTGATTTCTTTGTAGTTTTTTTTTCTTTCTCTAGTCACACTAGTTTTATGTTGTTTTTTAGTATTTAAGATTCAGGCAATGTCTGGTGTTCATTTCAAACCCTCAACAAAAAGCACATGAGGAACATTTTTCCTGTTCTGCATCACTGCAGAACTTGCTTTTGGCTTCATCATGTGGCCGGCATGTTTTGAATTTCATGACTGAACAACACAAGACTCCAATAAGCTGTAACATTGTGATGTGATATAGACTGATAGCTAAATGATTAAAAGGAAAAAAATAGCTGTGTAATTGAAGCAACCAATGGAGTCATTACACTCATTTGTTTTAACATGATCTGTCTTTGTTGGATTTGATGCATTTTTATTTGCCTCTTTTATCATTCCAGGTCATTATTCAACGTTGTGGTCTGTCGTCATGTGGCTTGGATTATCCACTTCACTGTCTTCTTTTTCTTTTCTGTTCTTGCTGTATCTTAGTACTCTACCACAGTTTTCCTCTGTAGCTTTTACGAATTGTCGCTGTTTAAATGTACAATATATTAAAATGATCTTGACTGATGGGTCTCCAAGAAATATAATTCACGATCATCATAAAGCTATTTGGATAGAGTGGCTGAATACATTCAGCGTGACACAGAAGCCAATCTGTTTGAGGAACACTTGAATGATACATATGTGGCTGCCTTTGCCAACTAGCAATATACATTCAGTTAATCAGTATTTTTAATGTAAGCTGACGGCCACAGAGGCTGTGAAAATATTTTATTTTTGTGCATTTCAATGTACTTTTCTGACATGAATGCTAATAGTAGCTTACATAAAGCAATAGTACAGATCAGATATCTATATTGTCAAAGCAAAGCAGTGCTGAAAATGAACCTATTATACAGTAGTCTTATTTTGGATGACGAAAAACAAATATTAACAGTGAATTCAAAAACAATATAAAAAGAGATTAATTAATATACTTAATTTTGTATCTGAGTGTATTACAACAGTCAATATATTGCTATTATTATTATTTTATTATTTACAAAATATTTCACAGCACGTGTGTCTGACGTAACAACTTCCGCCTTGGACGTCACTGCTGTCAGGAGAAAAACATGGCCGCTTGCAGTGCACGAAATGTGGGATCGTTTCTCGGGAAATGTGGGAAATGCAGCTCCAGATTAAACACGGTGACGTCGCAGCTAAGCCGACAGGTAAAGTGCATGTTAAACTAAGTCGCTGTGTTCGTAAAACAAGTGTGAGTGCATAGATCTTGAGTATAATGCGTAAAAACCTGACGTCCTTGAGTTAGCAGGCTCTGTTAGCCGAAACTCGCTTTACGAGCATGTGGATTTACAATAACAAAAGATGCATTTGCTTTTATTTTTGTGTGACAGACGTCAGGAATGACGTCTTTCAAATAACTGAACCCTTTACTTGAATTCGGCATTGTTTTGGTTTAACTTCTGCCTACCATACACTATATAACACTCTGAACATACTTTAAAACCACAAAAGTCAGATACATCAACTCGCACCTGAAGACAATTAGTCATTAGTCTCTACATTTATTGTCACAGACTATACGAAGACAGGGGATCTTATATTTGCAAAGCTAAATGTGATTTCAGTCAAATATAAAGGTAGCAGGTCAAATGGACCGGTCATAAATAACATGAACAAGTATACAGTATACACTCACCGGCCACTTTATTAGGTACACCTGTTCAATGGCTTTTAAAACCAAAAATCTAATCAGCCAATCACATGACATCAATTTCGGCATTTAGACGTGGTCAAGACCATGTCCTGAAGTCAAACCTAGCATCAGAATGGGGAAGAAAGGGGATTAAAGTGACTTTGAACATGGCGTGGTTGATGGTGCACAGCAGGATGAATCCATACTTTCATATTGTTCATGCCAAATTCTGAACCTGCCATCTGAATGTCGCAACTGAAATCGAGACTCATCAGACCAGGTATGATTTTCAATCTTCTATTGTCCAATATTGGTGATCCTGTGAGAATTGTAGCCTCAGTTTCCTGTTTTCAGCTGACAGGAGTGGCACCCGGTGGGGTCTTCTGTTGCTGTAGCCCATCTGCTTCAAGGTTGGTCGTGTTTTGCGTTCAGAGATGGTATTCTGCATACCCTGGTTGTAACGAGTGGTTATTTGAGTTACTGTTGCCTTTCTATCATCTCAAACCAGTCTGCCCATCCTCCACTGACCTCTGACTTCAACAAGTCATTTTACGTCCACACAAATGCCGCTCACTGGGTATTTTTTTCTTTTTCGGACCACTCTCTGTAAGGCCTAGAGATGATAGACTGAAAATCCCAGTAGATCAGCAGTTTCTGAAATACTCAGACCAGCCCTTCTGGCACCCTCAACATTGCCATGTTCCAAGTCACTTAAACCCCCTTTTTTTTACCAATTCTGTTGCTCGGTTTTAACCTCAATAAGTTGTCCCGTCCAGGTCTACATGCCTAATGCATTGAGTTTCTCCCTCGTGATTGGCTGATAAGTTATGTTTTAACAAGAAATTGAACCGCTGTATGTAATAAAGTGGCCGGTGAGTGTAGATGCCTTAATCACGTTGTAGACTATATGGCATGCCTGATCACGCTATAAAGACTGCAACTGTGATTGTGACTATGTAAGTTTAAAAAAAGACATATCTTTACTATTTAGCACGGACATATGGTTATGTTGATAAAAGTTTGTAGATGATCATGTAGAAGCTACTCATATAGCTACTAACAATAACAGCTTTTTTCTTTTCAATTATTTTCTTTTTTTTATCATGCACAATAATTCAATCCGGACAGCAAAAACATCTCCTTCTTTTGGTCCAGGTGGTGAGCAGGCGGATATGCTCGACCCCTGCCCTCTGTAAGAAGAACCTGGCGGCTGCGGGGCCGGAGAAGTTCACGGTGGAGTTTATACAGAAGCAGGTGGAGGAGTTTGACGTCGGGAAGCGGCACCTGGCCAACATGATGGGAGAAGACCCGGAGAACTTCACCCAGGAGGACATAGATGTAAGAGAGACATGGCAGGGCGTTTGGTCTGGGCTGCACAGTCATGTGTTATCTGTGTGTTAAAGGTCGACCGCTAGAGATTCTGAAGAAAGCTTGTTGTACAAAAAACTTTGTCAAAATAAGTGAGTATCTCCATGTGACCCACGTCCTGTATATAATGTGTGTGCGCCGAAAAACAATCTGATGTTAAAGGTGTGATCAGTGATTCTGGAGAACGCTTGTCAAAATCCGTGAATGTCTTCTCACGATCCACTACCTGTCTGTACTGTGTGCGTGCTAAAAGAAAACAGCATGTTGCTAACTATGGATTCAGTGATTACATTTTTTTTTTACAAGCTTTCTCCAGAATCTCTGGGTCCACCTTTTTAAAGGTGCAGTCAGCAATTCTGGAGAACGCTTCAACGTTCAAATAATTTGTCTACCTGTACATACTGTGTGTTTGCTGAAAAAACTCTGATGTTAATACACAGCCTACCTTAGGCCTTGAAAACGAAGGGTTTGTAGACTTATGCGCCCAGTGTAGTTTTTTTTTGTAGCGCACACACAGGACAGACAGGAAGGAGGATCGTGAGGAGATATTCACTTATGTTGACAAAACGTTCTGGAGAATCACTGACTCCACCTATAAGGCTTTCATCAAACCGCCGCATGGACATCAACACATGCCTCATTGGGATTGGTCTTTGAAAGGGATTTGTTGCCGATAAACGTTTAGTTTTTATGTTCGCAGGATGATGTATGGTAGTGCGCTTTTGTTGAATGAGTGGCACATTTGGGTTTTAAATTGGCTGATTGGACACAAATAGTTCCTTTTGTGCTGTTCTGGTTGACGGTTTGTTTCATTTCCAGTCTCCGATTAACCCTGGAGCCTCGAGGTTAATCCACTGCATCATGGGTATTAGCAACGCCCTCAAACAAACACAAACCCACTTGCTTATTCCACATTTTTGTCAACACATGAGCCCTCGCTGCTCCAAACATTTAGCTTGATTTCCCATGTTACCCGGCGTCTGTCCCCCCTCCTGCTCGCAAAATAATGAAGAGAGCTGTCTGTGCTGGCACTGTGAAAGCTGAAGCGACGGCAAGTGGGCCAAAGTCAGGTGTTTGGAAGGGAAGGGGAACATTTGGGAAGACTGGAGAGAGGCACATGATAAATCCCTATGCGCTGGTTTGAGAGTCTAGACTCAGGCCCCGTGAAGACAGAAATATCTCTCATGACAGCTTCATTATTTAAATCTAGTGCTGAAACAATTGGTTAATTGGTTGTTTGGCAAGAATTTTCAAAATCTTTTAATATTTTATTTTAAATGTTTGTGAAATAGTCTCATTCTTCCTGTGATGGTCATAAATGCTGTGACAGCGATTAGGAGCTGTGACAGCGATTAGGAGCGTCAGTGAAAATGCTATTTCAAAAAGAGTTAACATTAATGCTTTAGGTCAGTTCTGATTCCCAAACGTCAAAGATGATTGTATAGTAGAAACATATACAGACACAAGCGGACATAGATTTAGTCAAATAAACACCCAACTGTACATTTTGGACCTTTTTATTTATACATAGACATTTTATGGAAAATAGACCAGTGCTTGAAAAAAGCAGTCTTTTTGCCTGCACTGTATTAAACTTGAACCCTTAACTTGACTTTTCACTATGGTTTGCCTCTGTCTTCTTCCTATGGGATCAGCTGTCACACTGTGCTGAGGCTGAGCGGACACACAGGTGTGTCTTCATCTGTTCCCTGCCTTTCTACCCTTTAACGTCTCCTCAGTTATCTACTCTGCCTCACACACACACACACACACACACACACACCTCGACCCATTCCCTTTTTCTTTCTTCTTTCCGTGCTTTTGACAGCCTTAAAGGCAGCAGCTGCCTTGCTAATTGAACGGACACTGAGTTTGAACAACGAGAGAGAAGAAGAGAGAGAGAGAACAGACTGTCTTCATGAGTGTGGCGGGGCCAACACACTTGCTGTCTACCCGCTCAACGATCACACACTTTTTACAGCGCCATCTGTAGCCCCTCGCTAATCGCACGCACGCACGCAAGCAGAAGATGAACTTGGAGTGAACTGTTTGGACGTCCACTTTGTCCTCTGCTCGCTGTCACCCAAGCCAGAAACTTGTGCCTTTTTTTTTTTACTTGTTTCCCCCTCTAACTCCACACAGACACAGTCACTCTCGCCTTCCCTTGAACCCACGAGCAGCTTGTGCCTCTTCTACTGTCACTTTCGCTGGTGTGACCTCTGTTATTTTCTGGACATGTCAGCGTCATCATGACTCTGTTATTTATAATGTTTTTTTGTGTGTGTGTGTGTGTGTGTGTGTGTGTGTGTGTCTTCTCACCAACAGCGGAGCATTGCCTACCTCTTCCCCTCTGGCCTGTTTGAGAAGAAAGCCCGGCCCCTCATGAAGGTGTGTGTGTGTGTGTGTGTGTGTGTGTGTGTGTGTGTGTGTGTGTGTGTGTGTGTGTGTGTGTGTGTGTGTGTGTGTGTGTGTGTGTGTGTGTGTGTGTGTGTGTGTGTGTGTGTGTGTGTGTGTGTGTGTGTGTGTGTTTGTAAGACTTATACAAACATATTGTTTATGGCCGATGTCAAACTTTGAAGGCCGTGATCGAAACTCCTATTAAACTGATAAGGCTTGGTTTAAATGGTTTCACTGTGTGCTCCCTTTTCATTTGCTTTCATCATAAACGAGAAAAAAAAAAAAAAAGAAAGAAAGAAAGAAAGAAAGAAAGAAAATAATAATATACGCACCTGTTTTTATTTCCAGCATCCAGAGGAGATATTTCCAAGGCAAATAGGTATGTTTTGGGGTGTGTGTGTGTATATATATATATATTTTTTATTAGTATTATTTTACCATTGTAAATGTTACCATATTATACAGAGTATTGTCTAAAATGATTGTCCATCCTGTCGGTCTTTCCAGCCGTCCAGTGGGGAGCGGACAAACGGCCGTTCCACTTCCTGTTTTACACCGGCAAACAGTCTTACTACTCCCTGATGCATGTGAGTCGAGTTACCCTAACCCCATCAAACAGTCCACCCTCTGTCATTTTTATTTGTATTTTTTTGTCATCAAGGGTTGCGCCTCTGCATTCTCTCCTAGTTATTGACTGCACTTTCAAATCACCTGTTTTCCTTTTGAGGATTAAAACGACATCAAACTAACAAATAGATTAGAGATGCATAGAAAGAAGGCATGATAGAGAACACGCTGTTTACTTGAAGATAATACACAGATTTATTTTTTTTTTTTTACATTTTTAAAAAATGTCCTTTTGAAGTCAAAACAAAAGAGAACCAACAGGGGGCACCAAAGAGTGGACTGGGCCGCTCACTGTGACTAAAAGAACATAAAAGGATGCTGAATTATTTTCCTATTTGAGCTTATAAATGTTTAATTAGGAAATATTAGAGAATAAAAAACAAGTATAAAAGAAGAACAATCAACATGCACTTAATCTCAACAATGAGCAGTGCTTGGAAAAAACAGTGCATTGTCTTGATTTAAATGCTTTAAATAGCTGTCTATCTCTGTACTATATTGACATGCTTTGATGCAGCCAATCCGTGCGAGTTATGCCCCCTGTTCCAATGTTGTGCCCAGTGTTTGCAAAACGTGTACCAAGCGCCCCCGTCCTCTCCTCCTACATCCACTCTCTCTGATTTTCTATTATTTTGCAAAGAAAATTCCCTTTTGCTTTATATTTGCTTTGCTTTTTTTTTATACACAACCCCCCTCTCCTTCCTCGTGTCGCTGGTCAGAGTGGCAGCGGATTAGCCACACTCTATCAAGAAGGAATTAAACAAACATCTGGTGAATGATTAACAGGGAAATGAGGTGTGTGTGTGCGTGCGTTCGGCCTCAGTCTGTGTCAATCACTGTGACCCCCCCCCCCCCCCCCCCGATGTGAGACAGTGATCTAATGATGAGCGAGCTCCCAACCTCTCTCGTCATTTATTTAGTCTCATGTTTTTTACCTTTTACCAACGTTGCTTCAGGACCAGAAACTGAAGAGTAACGCATTAATGGGCTGCGAGTTCATTTTCCAAACAATGGAAGTTCCTTCTTGGACCTGGCAGGAAAGAGACAAACAAACTGTTGCCGCAGTCAGACCCGTGTTAAACCATTGTTCTTCTTTTACAACATTGTTTATTCCGTTTCTTTTGATATATATTGTTTTGCTTTCTATATACATATTTTCTTTTATATTCATTTTTTCTTTTCATATATTTTTTTTCTTTTTATTATAAATTGTAATTTCACCAGCGATGTGGGAATCTGCCTCTATGTGAAATGTATTTTTTAATATGTTTTCTGTTCTCCTATTAGGAACTTTACGGTAAAATCCTGAACATAGAGAAGTACCAAGATCGCCTGAGAGCAAAGGGACTCTTCACCCAGGACGTGAAGAATATGTAAGTAGTGGAACTTGGTTTATACACTTCAAGTCTGTGGGAACACTTTCCTGAGACTCCAGTTTGTAAATGCTGTCTTACTCAAAAATACGTGAAATAAGTTTGGTGGAGCTTAATCAACTTCGTATCAACTCGTTTGGTGATGGCTTGAAAGTAACTTAAATTCATTTATATGAAAGAGTTACGCACTATAGCTATAGCGACAGCTTTCCAATAAAGGCCGCTAAGAGGCTAAGAGGCTTAGGTGGGCTCCAGGCAGTTACGCGTCAATGAATCCAAGTCCGGTGATGAAAGTTTGAGAATGTAATAAATGAAGGCAGAATAACAACTGATGAATGAAAACATGACGAGGGTATTGAAAACAAATAAATAAAAGATAGAGTGTGGTAACTGACGGTTGTTTAACGATAGGTTGACGGTTGCTTGACGATAAACAGAAAATACAATCAGGAGCGCCACTAACCCGCTTTGTCTCTTTATACCCGCCCGCTACAAGTGCCCAGTTATATAGATTAAACCACACCTATGTGTCAATCAAACGAAAGTGACATAAACCAAACCCGAGTGTGTAACTTTTCAAAATATACAATAAACAAATAGACCAAATGTGCATTTTGGCCCCTACAATAGCTTTAAGCTGCTTCAAATAGAGAAAAAAATAAAACATTGAAAATGTGTGTGCATCTTTGTCCATTAGCACTCTAGGAACAAGCCGGTGGCTCGCGAGGGAAGAACTAGAAGCTCTGCTGGTGGAGGGCATCTCAGTGTTCGACGTAATCACTTTTACGTTCTTCATTACTTACTTTGTTCGAATAGTTTCCGACATTTGCAATTTTCTCAGATGTGTGTGTGGTTTTGGTCCCTCTCAGTACAAGCGCTTCATCCAGCTGATGGAGCGCATGCTGTCCATGCCTTACTGCAACACGGAGGAGGAGTTTGTCCAGCGTTACCGACGGCAACTGGAGGCCCAGTCCAGGAAGCAGATGGTGCCGCCGCTGGAGAGGGACGAGCAGGGCGTGGCCTACAGCACCGCAGAGGGTAAATACACTCAACTGGCATTCATTCAAAACGCAATGGATTTTATTTTTACTTTTTTTGAAGCCTCTGGAAACTTGGTCTAAAATAGTGAAAAAATCAATATATGATTCAAAGTTGGGTGTCTTGATTAGCTTTTTTTATTTGATGAATGTCACCTACTTCTGCTCATAGGCTTCTTTTAAAAGTGGCCTAGGACTTTGTAATGGAGCTGAAATAATAGGCTACTACAGCCTTAAATCGGTCCTGCTTTTTAGTTTTGTTAACTCTTAACCATGCAAGCATTTAAATGACCGCTTTTATTTCAATTTTGTATAAAGTAATTAAATTATTTATTGTATTATGTTATATCCCGTGATTATAATGTTAAGAATATTCTATACGTTGTTTCAAAGTAAAAGCTAGTGTTCAGCCGGGGGGAAAACATCTTTCTTGACCCAGACATTTCAAAGTAACACATTCGAGAGCTGTAACTCTAGGATGCAATGGTAGAGATGCTGGGCACCGTATATGTAATACCAGCAACTACTAGTTTTACAACTAGCACCCTCCTGTCCGGTGCCGGGGATCCAACGAGTGACCTTATGGTTACTGGTCGGCCACCTTCCCTCTGGGCCATCCTACCACCCCGCGGGTATTTCTGCTTAAGGTTATCATACCATCAGAATATCATACCGGCACATTACATGCCTAAGTGTTTGTTTTCCTCTCAGGTCGGAGAAAGTCGTCAGAATCCACCGTGGTTCTTCGAGACTGCGGCTCCGGTCGAGTCACCATCAACGGCCAGGACTACCTGCACTACTTCCCCGTGCTACAAGACAGGTACAAGGGCTTCATTTCACCTGTATACTTCACCCACACGCAGATACCACTCTCTCTTTAATATGCAAAGCAGGGATGTGTTTCCAAAAAAATCTAAGAAAAAGAAAATTAAAATGCAGCTTTTTCACTCTTCAAAGTATCGGCTCGATTTTCTATTTATCTCCTTGTAGTAAGTTAATTACACAGTCCTGTGTGTGTGTGTGTGTGTGTGTGTGTGTGTGTGTGTGTGTGTGTGTGTGTGTGTGTGTGTGTGTGTGTGTGTGTGTGTGTGTGTGTGTGTGTGTGTGTGTGTGTGTGTGTGTGTGTGTGTGTGTGTGTGTGTGTGTGTGTGTGTGTGTGTGTGTGGGCCTACAGTGTGGGGACGGAGCTGTAATTGGAGCAGAGAGGTGACAATTTACTTTGTCAGCAGCCATAGGCCATTCAGCCCAAGATGCAAGCCTGAACACACACACACTTTCCTTTTTATTTCTCTCACACACACACACAGACACACACACAGAGAGCTCATCCTATTCCTGCTGAGTCAGGAGTTACTCTGTAATAATATGCGGTGGTGACATTGTAAAAGAAAAAAGCGCTTTTTCACAGCGTCAGTATCCTCGTCTGAAAAGTCACCCAATCAGACATTAAATTAGCCAAGCCTCGGTCCGCTCAACCTCATCTCATTCTTCCACCTTTTTTATTTTGTATTTATGTAGTTAGTCATATAAGGGTTGTGGTACATGACAAATCAGTGAGAGACATGATATAACGACCATGATGTGGGGTTCATATGTTAACAAGTTTCAGACAAAAAGATCAAAGAAAAGACAAGAGTAGGAATTCCTGGCATATAGTCATATTGTATTGTTGAGGGTGTTGTGTTGTTGACTTGTGTGTATGCGTGGCTTTGTGTGGGAATTTTGATTGACATTATTGGCTTGGGGGATGCGACCAGCTTTATGGAGAATGTTTGAGTGTGTTGAGAGGCAGAAAAAGTTTGAGAATAACTGGGTTGGCTGAGTGTATGGAGAGAGATTGGACAAAATAATTTAAATTAAAGTTAATAAGTGGATAGTAATCAGCTCTCTCTTCTCTTCCCCCACCATCTAAAGTCAATACAATTTTTTTTTTTTTTTTTTAACCAGGTTTTAGTTTTTTCTTGTGATATTTGTTTTGCATTTGTACGAGAAAGGGGAAATGCCCATGTGTTGTTTATGTATACTGTATGTGCTTTTGTTTCCATTGTAAATGACTGTTTTTAATGGTGCTATACAAATAAAGTTGTTGTTATTATTATCCTTCAGTTCACCTCCTGCCAGTCTTTCACCCATGTTGAAAACCCTCTTGACCCACTTGGGTTCATATAAACTCTTGGTCATTGTTTCCTGGTAGAGAGCAGCTGATGTTCCCGCTGCAGTTCCTGGGCCTGCTGGGGCGTTTTGACCTGGAGTGTGTGGCGAGCGGTGGCGGGCGCTCCGGCCAGGCGGGGGCGCTACGGCTCGCCCTGTCCCGCGCTCTGCTCAGCTTCTTGTCTGAGGGGGAAATGGAGACCATGAGGCAAGGTGGGTGATCACCGTTATTTTTTTCTATTCATATAATCATACATCTGATCATAAAAAATAATCTAGATAGCATCCAGTAGGCATACAAATGGAACATACTTTTACTTATTTATTTCATCGTAACATTGAGCCTAAATAAATCAGACAATGAACAACATATGAAGGAATCCTTTTGTAATTACCTTCAGAATAGTGCTCAGAAAGATACATTGATCAAAGTGCTTTAGTTGTAGAGATAATGTCTGTTCTAGTTGGTTGTATAACAAGGTCGTCATGTTGTTGTTTTCTTTACTATGATTCAGTTTTAAATGTTTCTATTATTAATCATCATAATTATTTCCAGCTGGTCTGCTGACCCCAGACCCCAGAGTGAGGGAGAGGAAGAAGCCGGGCCAGGAGGGCGCAAGAAAGAAATTCACATGGAAGAAACGCTGAGGAAGAGAGGTAGAAAACATTCACAGTTCAGTCTGAACTGATGTGTTTTTCCCAGAAGCTCTTTCACTTTTGTCGACCTTTTAAGTTGATTTAAGAACCAACGGCTTTGTCCTCGCATGGCAGCCATGTTTCAAGATGCAGCTCAGACTCAAATGCGCTGCAGTGAACTTCTTCAGCCACCAGATGGCAGTGTGTCAAGGAATACATGAAAAAATATTTATCATTATGTGAAACAATAAATGAGGTTTGTTAATAAATTTTTTGTGTTTTTTTTATTACAAAAGAATGACATCATGTTAAGCAACTGGCATTTAAAGGGTTAAAATCCCTAAAATAAAGATGATTAAGGTTTGTATTAAATTATTGTTGGGTTAAATCTGAGGACTTTTTGGAAATAGTAAAAAGTGTAAAGAAACATGGTTCAACTGTTTGATCGAGAAGCTCAGGATGTTGGACAGCCTGGAGATGTGTAGGTTCCACATTCGATCCTTATCTATGCTCTGGGAATTGTTAAGTCTAACCAAAGTAAGGAATTAAAGATGCTCTGAGAAACTCAAGTCAGATATCTGAATGACTAGGTCAGTCCTAAGAATACTGCTTGGGGACTATAACCCCGCACCCACACATTTCACAATTCCTTTTGTCTCTTCTAGCAAACTCTGCCTCAATTCCCATCAAGCACTCAAGGCCAAGCCAGGTTCAACCACATGCTCAGTCAACAGCTGGACAGGGTAAAATCCAACACAAAAGACTGTTTATGCAGTCAGTAGATTTTTGATACGTTTTCATATTCAATCTCAAAATGAATTGTGGCCTGGGGGAATACTGCCCTGAGATAATAGCCAATGTTTTCAATAAGCATATGTACTGGCCCAGGTTTCCTTAATCCTCTGCAATGGTGTATGTAATAATAATACAAGTCTTGAAATCTGAAGTAAATATTTAATACATTATACATTTAATAAGGTTAATGAGTGCACATGAAAAACAATACATGAGTATGAACGAGGTAATGTGTAGAAAAATAAAAAAGCAATAAAACTGTGTGTGTAGCTCTTAAAATACCGAATATAGCCATGCATGAGATTCCTTTCTATACAGAGTACGGAATCATCTCTCACCTGCATCTAATCAGTGCTACATAAAGAGACTAGTGCTCATCTGTCAGACAGGGAGGAGACGCTGTGCGCTGACGACTGCTAAGAGATTGCATTGATTTCTAGTTCACAACCACCACAGCACGGGTAATATACACAGAGCGGTGTGTGTTTTTGTAAATATACCCTATTCACCTGCATTATTATATTAATGTTTCCTCATTGTGTAACTTATTGCGGTCAACATTACATTGGATCGAAAAACACATAGCATGTGCAAGTGATCCATAATGATAACAGGGCTTCCCTTTAAGGCTGTTGACTATTGATCCGTTAATGTGTGAAGCAGTATTGGTTAAACAATACATCTCAATGTATGACCTTACCTCATGGTCTGGATGTAACACATTCATCTGGAAGTAGGTGGGCATTGTCATTGTCAGATAAATGTAGTAGAGTAATTAGTCATGTGCTTCTGTAAAATTAGATCTTAGTTGGTGGATGAATCTGAATCAACTTCTCTGTAAAATGCATTGTTTGGGCTCATAACCCCCTTTATACCTTTACGAAAGTCGGGACAAGAAGGACTCTCTTTGTGTGTGTGAATTGTTTTATTTTTTATTTTCAAGGTAATTGTGAAATTTCAGTTTCAGTTTGTCTGTCTGTTGAGCAGTTGGCTGGATGAGTAGCTCATGCGGATAGAAGCTTGCTTGTTTCAGGTAGCAGGTTTTACAAACTCTGGGTTTAATCCTGCGCTCAACCATTCAGAAAAACAACGGGGGGAAAAATTTTTGTAAATAGAATTATTACGCATATCAGCAGCAGCAAAAAAGCTGGCGCCGCACAGCATTGCTGACAGTGTTTTATATTTGCTGTATTGTGTAGGCAAGCTATAATAGCCTACTGTGCAGTAAACAGACTGTCACTTCTTTAACCCATGATAGGGGCGCCTGCCCTCCTCTGTGCGCCAATCATAATTTTTCTTTTTTTAATTTTTGTTCCCCAAAATAAATAACCTTTAAATTCAAAATAAAAAAGGGGGGGTTTTTTTGATTTTTTAACACCCCTACCCCCAAAATTGTGGTTTTTTAAAAAAAAAAAAAAAAAAAAAAAAAAAAAAAAAAAAAAAAAAAAAAAAAAAAATAAAAAAAAAACCCGAGAGTGGGAAGAAATGGGGGGGGGGGTGGGGAGAAAAAATATACTATAAAAAAAAAAAAAAAAAAAAAAAATATTTATTAATATATTAAAATATTTTTTATTTATTTTTTTTTTTTTTTATATATATATTTGTTTTTTTTTGTGGAGAAGATAAAAAAAAAAAAAAAAATTATTTTTTTTATTTAAATAAAAACCATGTGATGATATTAGCTAAAGATTAGCCTGAAATGCTAAGAGAGGTAGTTTTTTCTCAAATTGTGGTGGTGGGGGAAAGTGAGATGTAGATTACTTCCTTTGCTGTTTAAAAAGAGCATTGTGATCCATTTCTCATCTCTAATAAAGAGTCTTAACTGTCGCTTTTAACCCATTCTGATAATAAATAATCTAATTCAAAGGCATAATATTGGGCTCAACTGGTAGTCACACACGGCTCCATATTCGAACTGTCAAAAATACAAGAATTTCATGCATGGACCTACAATGGGAAAATAGTTAAATCTAGTGGAATACAGTAAAAATGTCAAATATGACTGCTTCTCTTCTAAATGAAATGCTAACATTACAAAATGCATGGTTTAATAGTGGAAATGCAATGAGATTAAAAAAGATGGTTTGAATGGAAGTGGATGGGGCACTTTCTGCCTCGAAGGAGTATCTGACACTACATAGAAAATACAAATGCAATCAAATCAAATTGGTTGCTAATCTTTGACATATCAGATACTCTAATTACCACTAATGCCTCATCCCCCTACTATTTATTATATGGAAAATAATTAATTTTTTGTGTGTTTTTTTATAAATAATACATACTTCTAATGATTAAACTGGCATTTAAAGAGTTAAAATCCTAAAATTGATCAAATAGTTGGTCATTTTGATCAGGGCTGAAGTTGATGAAGGGATTCAAGCAAAGAAAATCAGAAAAAAATATTGATGTATGAGGATTTTATTGCATATTTTGTGCGTGTACATTTTTGGGAAGTATTGGCTTTAAATACATACTGCAGTATTTTCCTTCTAGAAGTGACCCTAGTACTCCAACAAATACTCAATAACACAAAGGATATATTTAACAATTGCAAAAAACTGTGCGCCAATTTATTTTATTTTATTTCCCTTGTTTAAATACATTTATAAAAATTGATTTAAGATCTATTTGACGTAAAGGTAAAAAAAAAAAAAAAAGGCATGCAAATGTCGGGGGTAACCTTTTTACAACTGTTTCACTACAATTCCCATGATGCACTCGATAGTTACACCCCAAGGAAGTTGAAGAAAAAACCCAAACTTGCCCCCAAAAAAACCCAAAACCAATTGCTTGACCGATAGATAAAGGTAAGAATAAAACGTGCTATAATGAAGCAGGAAACCACGAGGAGTTTCACTTTGTTTGCATGTTATTTAGCATTGTTTAGCGTAACTTTGCATCGCGTTTAACCCTGTGTTTGGCGCTGTTGAGTGCATCACGCAGCTATATCGGATCCACGTGTTCTTGTGTAGATAACACTATGCAGCCACTGTCAGTCCGCAGGCTGAGAGCAGAGGAGACACTTTGATTGAGTCGCTGTGCTGAACCGGGATCCGTCTATTTCCTGCTACACTCATTCACTAACACATAAGGTGAGTATCAAAATCATCTGTTGGATGTTAATTTAACTGCATCTGCTCAACTTTAATACTAATGTCGTAGCAGTTAGTAGTATCCTCATTGTGAAGCAGAAGGAATGTATCTTCCTTATGCTTTAACTTAGGCCACTTTTACAGACATACATTTAAATTGGAATAAACCTGATACTGGACCTTCTAGATTTTGATATACATTACCATCACTTATATACCACATCGTCCATCTTGTTTAAACTGCAGATTAAGTGCATGTGTAGTATACTCATGCATGTGCAGCCTTATTAATGCATTATATACCGCAAGTTGAATAACTCCTTTGACATGTTTGACACACTTAAATAGCAGAGAAGAGTGATTTTTAGCTGAAGTTACGTTACGGTTAAATGGTGCAAAAATGCTCTAAGTGCATTGGTACCTAGTGTGATGGTAAAAGACACTTGATAAAGCTGTTTAAAAATAAGATAATCCTGCCTTGTTAGAGTGATGGGTTTGGTTGTGTTGTCTGAGATGTGAGTCACATGAGAGGAGAGTGACTCCAATCACAGCCCCTAATTTTAACTAATTGCGGAACATGTGCTGCCACTGTGCAACACTCTCCCCTTTGTGTTTATCTGTTCCAAAGATAGTGTTCAGAGCATGTTAATAAGACAATGTTTCTGATCACACAGACACACTCACTCACTCACTCACTCACTCACTCACTCACAGGCAATTGCACAAACCTCAGAGGTCAAGTAACCCTGTACATTTCAGGTTGCTGCAGATTGGTATGATTTGAACTCAAACTTTTTTTTTGATTATCCACATGATGAGGTCACATTGATTTCTGTTGAGTGAATTTACTTTGATTCACATGATGCACTTGATTGGCATGAGATAGGTGTCGTTTTCAGAGTGACGTCCTCTCAAATGCAAGTCATTATTGCACCACAAACACTTCATACGGCTGTAAGAATCTTCATCAGTAAATGAGGAAAAAGGTATTTTCATGGCCCTAAAATAGGCGTATTCTATCACGTTAGTTTGATCTTGAAACAGAAATGTGATGCGGTCATAAGAGGCTGAGGTCAAGGCGATGGCTTCACTGTATATCAGCTCTGACAATGTCTTTGTTTTTCCATGCAAATGAGCCCGTTTTCAGCTGCTGGTGATTTGGCCATTTAACTGTTGACTTGTGTTTTTGTTCTAGTAAGTTGATTGGCTCCGTGTTTAGCGTGGCATTACAAGATAATATAAGACCCCGGGCCCCTTGAAAAGGTCAATGCTTCCTCATTGCTCGGACGACTCCTTTCGTTATAGGTCAACCTTTTTGCATGCATTTAAACGGTTACTTTGAGAGAGAGTAGAAGCGCCGGCTGCTCTATGGAGGGAGCCTTGAAGGCATGACTAGTTTAACGTTTTGTTTGTTCCGTTGTGTGTTTGCTCAGGTGTGATGGCAGAGAGGGTGTTGGTGGTCGGTGGCGGTGGACGGGAGCATGCGCTGGCCTGGAAGCTGGCCCAGTCGCCCCAGGTCCAACAGGTCCTAGTTGCCCCTGGTAACGCAGGCACGGCCAACTGTGGGAAGATCAAAAACTCTGGTAAATACACACACAGGCTCTTTAGTTCACTTCAAATGGATAACATATATTCATCCATTTTCCCAAAAGAAAAATCTCCACTGAAAATCTGTGGAAACAGTAAATTATATCTTGGAAGTTCATAAGATTTGAAATGTTCTGTGTCGCTGTGTACGAACTGCAGCCAGCTGGCACAGTTAGCAGTGTAATCTGAGGGAAACGGCTATTCCATTGGTAACAAAGTCAAGTGGTAACAAAGGTAACAAAGTCTGGCTTTTAAAGGATTTGTATTGACAAAATTGGTACAAAGTGTTTATTTCTGAGGCTTAAGCCACGCTAGCCGTTCACCCCTGATTTCAATCGTGATGCTTAGTGTCTCTTGCTCTTATTAAACAGGCAAAGACATGAAGGGGAAATCATTCGTCTCATGAAACTCAATGAAAAAGACAACGAGCATCTTTCAAAATTAAAAAATATCAATTCTTTTAATCAATTATCAATTGAGTTGTTACTTTTTGCTCAGCTTGAGAATCACAGAACCTTAAATAACATTTCAAACGTATGTGGGACATTTGTTATTTTAATTCCTTCATTTTATTTTTTGAATAAAAACATAAACACTTTTGGTTTACACCACACGTCTCCCTGGAAAGGACATGGTTTGATCTTGAGTTTTTCTATAACTGCTTTTACTCCTTTTATTTATAGGAACACATGCCAATGAATGCATTAAATGGCATACTTAGCTTCATAGGATATTTCAGATATGCCACAGTGATTATAGCATCAGACAGTGGAACAAGTCTCTCTTGTCTCAATGCAGAGGTGTCTGTGAGTAACCACGCCATCTTGGCTCAGTTCTGTAAAGATCACCATGTGGGGCTGGTGGTGGTTGGACCTGAGGTGCCACTGGCAGCAGGTAAGAGCGCTTCATCTCATTACCTCTGTTTAGACTGTAGATGTTGGTTTGAGTGAGTCATCACACTTTAGCTTTTTCCCCCTTTACCGTCTCCTCCAGGTATGGTGGACGACCTGACGGCAGCTGGAGTGCCCTGTTTCGGCCCGTCTGCCAAAGCGTCTCAGTTGGAGGCCAGCAAAAGCTTTTCCAAGGCCTTCATGGAGCGTCATGGCATCCCCACAGCTCGCTACGGCTCCTTCACTGACCCACAGGAGGCCTGCAGCTACATCCGCAAGTCAGTACATTAGCACACGCTAAGATTGTACCTTTTTGGAAGAGGGGTTTTGTGCACACGTTTCAGTTCAATTATACCTGGAGGATAGGCTGCAAAGTTTATGGAAAACAACATTTTATTTGGTTTTCCAGCAGGAAAAATTAAACACTGAAATTGGTTCATATAATGAGTCACAAAAACTGATCTGCCTAAACACAGTTATAACAAACTCCTGTTTCCATTTGCTCATATAAAACAAAGCAGCTGCAGCATCCTGACAGCCTTCATCCATATGGATTCCAAACAAATGATGTTGTGCCCTGCAAATGTTAAATGGTCTGAGGAAAAGGGCATTTTTATGCTCCGTAACAGCCACGCAGCGCCTGCACCAGCTGTCTGTTCTGTGAATAGATGCTGATTCTTGCTGTATCTCACAGAGTTTGTTTCATTGTTTTCCAGGGCTGACTTCCCAGCGCTGGTGGTGAAGGCCAGCGGGCTGGCAGCAGGGAAGGGAGTGATAGTGGCGAGTGACCAGCAAGAGGCGTGTCGGGCTGTCATGGACATTATGAAGGTTTGAGACCAGGGGCCTCTACGAATAGTCAAATCTCCTATCCTTTAAGCCTCCTTTACTATACCTTAACCCCAAACGTCATCGGGGTCAAGGAGAGATGAAAAAGTCCTTCCTTTAGGAAAAGACAGCACTGTTTCAAATGAATTCGACTCCACTTTTCCTAACCGACGTCATTGCGAGATGGTGATAATTGCTGACGTAATTCTCTAGCGCAAAACTACACTTTTTTTCCGAAAATGGACTACAACAAGCGCTCGTTTGATCCATGCGTTCTTGTCATTTTGATTCCAATCAGGTTGTCGTTAACAGAGTGAGAATCACTTAGGTCGGACTTGGCCAAGGGGAATATTTAAGGCCACTTGAAGCCAAATTCACATGTGGAAAAAAAAAGAGGCTACACATATGTTGAAATGAACTGCCCCCAGTAGTCTTCATTAAATGTGAAGGAATTTTACTTTCTTATGGTGTAAATTATGTGCAACAAAAATAACTATTATGATGTTGGTCTTTTAGGAGCTCTTTATTATCTTTATGGGGGGGGGGGGGGTATTTTGTTTCAGTCGAGTTAAATCTTCCTCTCTTCTCTTATCTTCTCTTCTCTTCTCTTCTCTCTACGTCTGTCGTACGTTTTCGTGTAGAGTCGGTAAACTCCCTCGGTGGCCTGTTGGTTTAAACTTGCCGCCGCAAAGGATTATGGGATACCACTATCTCAGGAGTAGCCTATGCTAAAGGAGGGTTAAAGGATGCATCAAGGCTCCTTTCCTAAGCATTTTTAGAATTCGGACCACCTATCCACCAAGTACTTGTGGGTCATCTCGTTAGGAAAGGAAATTTCCTATGCAAAAAAAGAGAATCCGTAGAGGGCCCTGTTCTCAGAGCCATCCTTCATCATAACAGTACTTTATTGGTTCAGTCACATAATGAGATCCTGGAGATCAACTACAAAACAATAGTGTTAAATGCTGTGATCAGAGGCCTGTATGTTTCTATGCTCAAGCTGTTTCTAGCCTTCCCCAAACCTTTCTATGGATTCAAACCAACCGTCTTCTTCTGTTGGCAGTAGTTTTGTGGGGAGTATTATTTCCTTGTAATGCATTTTGCAAGTAGTATTTTAAAGTGAAGTAGTATAAAGTTTGCATGAGGCCCTACCCTCCTAGAAATAACACGCCTCAGACGACATTTCAGGTCCTGGTAGATCTATTCGGCTTTCAGTTTCTTCATGTTGGATAATGAATTAGTTTGTTTGTGCAGGACCGGGCCTTTGGATCAGCAGGGGAGACTGTGGTGGTGGAAGAGGTCCTAGAGGGAGAGGAAGTGTCTGTGAGTTGAACAATTTATTGAAATTCAAAACAGAAATGAACCATTTTCTCCCTTGAGTTTTGATTTGGTGGGAAACTGACAGGACGTTAATCTGTCTCCCCCACATCTTGTAGTATCTGTGTTTCAGCGACGGCTCCTCTGTGTCTCCGATGCCTCCAGCTCAGGATCACAAGCGGCTGCAGGACGGAGACCTGGGGCCAAACACTGGCGGCATGGGGGCGTACTGCCCCACCCCTCAGGTACAAGCTTCCTCTTCCTCTAAGCCAAGGATTCTGGAAGCACTTCACCTGTTTAATAAAGCTCCAGGCATCTCATGACTCTGTCCTCTGCAGGTGAGCCAGGAGCTGCTGCAGCACATCAGAGAGAGCGTCCTTCAGAAGACCGTGGATGGGATGAAGGAGGAGGGAGCTCCTTATGTGGGCAAGTGCTCTTCTTCTGTCTAATGAGTCCAGATGGCTCCAAGCCATCTGTTCATATTAAGTTTCTACTAGAGGTAAATGACTTCTCTCATATATGTGTCTGTTACTGTCTTCCAGGTGTGCTGTATGCAGGCCTGATGTTAACCAAGCAGGGGCCGAAGGTGCTGGAGTTCAACTGTCGGTTTGGAGATCCCGAGTGTCAGGTGGGTTCCTGACAGCCGTCCATCACATCTGTCTCAACTGTCCCCCTGTAAAACTAACATCAAATATCTGCTGCTGCTCCTCCAGGTGCTGATGCCGCTCCTGAAGAGTGACCTTTATCAAGTCATTTTAAACACAATGAATGGCAAACTGGCCTCCAGCGCCCCCGTGTGGCTCCAGGACAGCTCTGCAGTCACTGTGGTTATGGCCAGCCCCGGTTACCCCGGCTCCTATAAGAAAGGAGTAGAGATCACAGGTAGACAACGCACCATGTCAAGGAGTTTAATATTTTGGCCTTTTCCAAAAGACACTGGGGGACACATTTTAACAGGCAGGTCACCCGTCACATGGTAAATGGACTTGTATAGCGCTATAACAACACAACACACCCCCCGTCACACCCTTTAACGGCATGGAGACCCGAATAAGACTTCACCAGAGCTGATGAAATTACCCTATGCTACAGAGAAATATCATTGTTTTTTTTAAAAGATATTTTTGGGGCATTTTTATGCATTATTGATAGTGTAGAGACAGAGGTGAAATGGGGCAGAGAGGGGAGTGACATGCAGAGAACAACCGCGGGCGGGAATCGAACCCGGGTCTGCTGCTGGGTAACAAATGAATAGTAGAATATCCAGGGATAGGCCTTAAAGCAACACATACATAATGCTAAGACAATAATATCTGAGTAACTCACCTGTCTGCCCTCAGGCTTGTCCCAGGTCGTGGACATGGGGCTGCAGGTGTTCCATGCTGGCACAGCCCTGAAGGATAGAGCAGTTGTGTCCAGCGGAGGACGAGTTCTGACCGTCACTGCAGTGGGCCCGTCCCTGGAGAAGGCCCTGCACACGGCCAACAGGGGGGTGGGGGCCATCGGCTTCCCGGGCGCCGTGTACCGCCGAGACATTGCCTACAGAGCCATTGCCCACCTGCACCAACACAGGTGTGTGTGAAAGAGCCGCAAGCTTTAATCACTTAAACATTCCCATTTGCGTGTGTACTGTTTACAGAATGTTTCTCTTTTTTTAGTCCCAAGTTAACTTTTGCACTGTATTTGAAGTAGAACCTTGTGAATAAACCTCTTGAATAAAAACTGACTCTGGATTTACTCATGTCGTATGGTTTTTTTTTTGTTTGTTTTTCCATAAATGACCAACCTCCTGCTGGAGCTTTAGCTGTAGACAGGCAGGGAACAACAGTCACAGCTTATCAGTGGAATGACTGGTAAATCACTGTGTCCCTGACAGAGGCCTGACCTATAAGGACAGCGGAGTGGACATTGCCGCTGGTAACACGCTGGTGGACATGATCAAGCCTCTGGCCAAGGCCACTTCCCGTGCTGGTAACTTCACTTTCATGAACAACAGCTACAGACAGAGCAGGCAAATACTTTCTAGTACATTTAAGTGGTGCTCTGTCTTCTTATCTTTAATTGTTTTAATAATATATCCTTACAGAGTCATCTTTGACAGAATATCTTGCTTTAAGCAGCCGACTGAAACCTTTTTCTCATTATCTCATTGTTACTTTTTCAACACATTGTTATCATTGTGGTAATATTAGTTATTCTGATTGTTTGTACCTTTTCCACAAACAGTCAAATAAGTAAGCAGTACTAACCATAACTGTAATGGGCATTCCTCTTCAATAGGGTGTAATGCAGAACTGGGAGGCTTCGCCGGGCTGTTTGACCTGAAGGCAGCAGGGTTTGTCGACCCGATCCTGGTTTCTGGGACAGACGGCGTGGGGACCAAGCTAAAGGTGGGACTAGGAATCCTTCAATATGATTGGACTAAGATCAGGATACTACACATGTCTAATGCGATTATTGCTTACTATGACCTTATTCTGATTAAGGTGAGTAGAAAATGCTGTTTACATGGCAATGTCTTATTGGAATATGATTTGTGACTGCATATATAATATCGCAATATTTCCTTGCATGTAAACAGTCATTGTTGGTTTATTTTCTTTACATTTTGAACTTTTATCAAGATGCCAAAACCTGAGAAGTGAATGTTGAATCTCTTTCAAAATATCATTCCGATGAAACTCCTTTTTTTGTAATTTCTACTAATGCATTTGACATGAGTCTTTGCCTGATTAGTCTTATTTATTCATCAGATTGCTCAGGCGTGTGGCCAACATGGCGGCCTTGGTCAGGACCTGGTGGCTATGTGTGTGAACGATGTGTTGGCTCAGGGCGCTGAGCCTCTCTTCTTCTTGGACTACTTCTCCTGCGGCAGCCTGGACGTAGACGTGGCCGCCTCAGTGGTCGGTGGCATCGCCAAGGCCTGCCAGATTGCTGGCTGCGCTCTCCTCGGTGAGAGAGAGAGAGAGAGAGAGAGAGAGAGAGAGAGAGAGAGAGAGAGAGAGAGAGAGAGAGAGAGAGAGAGAGAGAGAGAGAGAGAGAGAGAGAGAGAGAGAGAGAGAGAGAGAGAGAGAGAGAGAGAGAGAGAGAGAGAGAGAGAGAGAGAGAGAGAGAGAGAGAGAGAGAGAGAGAGAGAGAGAGAGAGAGAGAGAGAGAGAGAGAGAGAGAGAGAGAGAGAGAGAGACCTGCATAAGCATGATTCATATTGACGGCCCTCCTTGAAGCCTTTTGTCATGCCTCCATCTCTCTGTGTCCAGGTGGTGAGACGGCAGAAATGCCAGGCGTCTACGCTGCAGGAGAGTATGACCTGGCCGGGTTCTGTGTTGGAGCAGTGGAGCGTGGAGCCCTGCTGCCCAGGCTGGGGGACATAGCAGAGGGAGACATGCTGATCGGAGTGGCCTCCTCCGGGGTCCACAGCAACGGCTTCAGCCTGGTCCGCAAGGTCCTGGAGAGGGCCCACCTCAGCTACAGCTCCCCTGCTCCTTTCTGCACTTCGGGGCAGAATCTCGGTAAGGCATTGCTACACACTTTTTAATCCTTGGACATTTGAACCCATTGTGCTTCCTTCCACCTAGCATCTTGAACTCTTTGACCAAAGATAGATTGTCCCTTCATTATCTGCTTTTGCAAGGTCCAAACTTCTTATTTTGTTGCAGAATAACCTATTGGCAGAGAAATGTGATTACATTTTTTTCATAATTTTTCAATAAAATTACTGCAAGAAATAGTCTCTACCTCCAGCCTATCAAATATAAGGATATCCCCTGTTTCTAAATCAATGTAAACTGAATATTTTTGGTTCATGAGTATAACTCAAATGAAACTATTCATGATTCATGATGGATGTCTTCTTTGTCTTTGGGAAATTGTGACTGTGATTTCTCATTTATTTATCACCAGAATGAAGTTACCTAATAGTGAATTGCTGCTCTCATATTTCAGCTTGACTTGAACCCCTTGATACCCACTATAACTGCTTACAGGTGAGGTTTTGCTGACACCCACAAAGATCTATAGTCGTCTGCTGCTGCCCATCCTTCGCAGCGGTGCTGTCAAGGCCTACGCTCACATCACAGGGGGCGGGCTCCTGGAGAACATCCCTCGGGTGCTGCCCCAGGAGCTGGCAGTCGATCTAGGTGAGATGAAAGCACACGGAGGCTTCATGCTGACGTGAAGATGCAACATAAGCAAAGTCAAAATGTTGATGTCAACAACCTGGAAATGTGGATGAGGCTGTGAGGAACCAAACTATTTCCTGTATGAACATTTTTATAGTAGCATGACCTTTGTGAACATCTAAGTAAACATGACTAAACAGCAAAGTTCCCTCTCCACTGTTGTTTGCATATTGTAGTAGTCCTGGGATCACCCCTCTTGTAGAGGTCACTCTGTTGTTATTTCAGGCCCCAGCTCATTCTCATTATTATTTACCGTTCTGTTATCTGTTTGTTTGCTTCTTAAGCCTTTGCATAAACAGCGACTCATTTCCCAAACGTTTAAGAGGAAGGTTTCATTTAGATTAGTCCTTTTGGCAAGAAAACTCTGAGAAAACCTTTTATTTAAACAATCAACTTTTCTCTTTTTAACACAAACATATCTGGGAAGAACATTTATGCTTTGTGTTTCTGCATGACTCAGATGCCTCTCGGTGGAGCATCCCCCCAGTGTTTTCCTGGCTCCACAAGGAGGGGGGTCTGAGCGAGGAAGAGATGACACGCACCTTCAACTGCGGCCTGGGGGCAGTGCTGGTGGTGGCCCCCCTGGATGCTCAGAGGGTCTTGCGCCAGCTTCAAGCACACGAAGAGGCCTGGATCGTGGGTTCACTGGCCCACAAGCAGCTTGGTGAGTCGCTGATAACTTTAATTTAATTTATTTTAGATATAGCTGTAAGGGAATGTCAATAAACAATCGCCTATATTATGAAAATACAAGAACAATTCAAGTTTTGGTGTTTTGTTGTTTGCACAGGGGCAGAGCCTGTGGTCGTCCGCAACCTGAAACCCAGTCTGCAGAATAGAGGACCTGCCCCCAGTGGAGAGTCGGGGGTTGAGCATGATGGCAGTTGCCATGGTGACAGCATCACACCACGCAAAAAGACTAGAGTAGCAGTCCTCATCTCTGGCACAGGTGTGTTTTTTTTTTATATCGCTGGAAAGTTGCGTCGATTTGAACAACGTGTGTCGGAAGGACGGGAGCTTTTATATACAGGTCATGTCAAAAATTAAAATATCATTGAAACTTTTTTTCTTAATTTGATTCAAAAAGTAAAACCCATCCTTATATTCTAGATTCATTACACAAAGTGAAATGTCAGGATTAAAATAAATAATAATTACGATTTACAGCTCAAAGTATCTCAAATATTAGAATATTACATAAGGCCAATCAAAAAATATTTATAATATTTTATAATTTATAAATGATGACATTCTGAAAAGTGCGTTCATTTATGTACTTGGTTGGGGCTGTTTTTGCATGAATTGTTGCATCATTGCTGCATGTCATGGTGGCGATCAGCCTGTGGCGTTATGGAAGCCCAGGTTGTTTGATAGTGGCCTTCAGCTCGTCTGTATTGGCAGGCGAGTTGGCTGGTCAATCAAGCACTTTACCATGGTCAGCAAAGCAGTTGCTAGTAGCCAGTGATATAGTGGTCAGATGGTCCCCTTAGAGGCTCAGTCCTCATCGCAGCAGACCCTGTTTCTCTGCATGTCCTCCCCTCTTTGCCCCATTGCAACTCTCCAATAAATCTTATAGGGCAAGAAAATATATTGACTCTATAGTTCAAGTGTTGCTATTATGTACAGTGAATTATTAAATCTATATAAAGAGACTCATTTTAAAATATATGCTGTAAATGACTTTTTCCACCAAGGAGCCTAAATCCATGCACGCCATAGCTGTCTGCTGAGCGTTTTAACAACATCTAACGGATGCAGTCTGTTTTTACATATTTCTTTTTAAAGAGAATATGATATGATTAAATAAAATGTAAATGACAAGTTTATTTTGGGTAAATCTGTCACAAAAAATAAATTGGGCGCGACCCTATTTTTCTTTTAGTCATTCATTTTGAAATAAGGATTGCAGGGGGAATGTCGTACATTAAAGTCATAGTTTGAACAGAGTCCTGCTGACAAAATGTTTTCTCTCCTCATGACCCGACTTAAACGCTCTTTCCTAGGCACCAACCTGCAGGCGTTGATGGATCAAGCGAGGCGTCCATCCAGCTCTGCAGACATTGTGGTGGTCATCTCCAACAGGCCTGGAGTTCAGGGCCTGAAGAGAGCGTCTCTGGCTGGCATCCAGACACGAGTAAAATGATAGGAATAACATTTTTCTACAAAATCTGAAAATCAAGCCTAACTAGTATACGCTCTTTCTTGTAGTTATTTTGTTGTTGCAACCTGTTTGATACATCTGCATCTTTAAAATTGGTCTAATTTGAGAAATGCATGATGGTAAAAAATAGCAGATAAGCTGGTTATGATTTGATCTTGATTGTGTGTCTGATTCCGTCTAGGTGGTGGACCACAAACTGTACGGTAGCCGGGCAGAGTTTGACGGCACCATAGACCGTGTGCTGGAAGAGTTTGGGGTGGAGCTGGTGTGTCTGGCTGGATTCATGAGGATCCTCACGGGAACTTTTGTCAAGAAATGGAACGGTGAGAAGATGCCCTTTGGATTACATTTGCTTTATTGCATGATAATGATCTTGTGAGTAACAGGAAAGTCTTTAACATTGTGTCTTAATTGTCACAGGAAAGCTACTGAACATACACCCATCCCTGCTGCCCTCATTTAAGGGTGTGAATGCCCAGAAGCAGGCTCTACAGGCTGGGGTGCGGGTTACTGGCTGCACAGTCCACTTTGTAGTAGTAAGTATCTCATACAATATACATGTTGTGAACAGGTTAAACAGCTGTTTTTTATGTAATTTTTTGAGTCTCAACATACCCATATAAAAACCAGGGGCCTCATTTATAAAGCTTAGCGTGGGATTCACGTGGAAGCTGGCGTACGGAAGAAACTCAGGATGTACGTGCGGACAAAAATATTCAGATTTATAAAACAGTGCACACTCACGTCCTACGCCTGTTTCCCTTTATAAATCACAATCAACTCTAAATGTGCCGCAGCGTTTGCGGGCTTCACGTATCGCCCATTTTTACCCATACATAGTCAATGTTCGCACCAAATTAATATCATTTACTGAGTGCATGAAGGCGGTAGTGGCAATCGCCGACTGAAAGGGAAATGGAAAAATAGACTCGACACGGTGTGGATCACTGCGGCCACGCCGAAGTTCCCGTTGGGGAGGTTGCAACCAGGCAAAAATAATTTGGTGACAGTGTGTGCGTAAAGGCATCAGAGTTGCAGCGTGTGGCGATCTCTGTTAATGCTGCAGCCTCAGAATGTCGGACAGTGGTGGAAATAAAATAAAAAAGCGATCCAACATCAAAGTGGACGCAAAAAGTGCATCCTCACACAGCAGTGTTTATGCCACGAGTGGGGGACACTGAGACCCCCCATGAGAAACTGATTCAGGGAATTCTTCCCGGGGCAGTGACGGCAGCGGAGGGTTAATAATACATTTCACAGCCCCTTTCAAAACACTACAACGTGCTCAAACATAAAGATAAAAGCAGACTAAAAGCCATGAACAATTAGTAAAATATGTGATACGATGTACAGTAGGCTTGATTAATGTATGAAACTGCACAGCTGTCTGCCTTGACTGAGGCCTCGAGAACAGTGTCGGTGTAAAAGCAATAGGCTGTATTCCACCTCAATATTATCCAAATGAATTCAATAACATGCAGATAGGTTATTCTTTAATGACTGCAGAGCATATTTGAACGTTGTTTTAAAAAAAATGTGCACTCCTATATCTCCGTTTGTAGGCTATTTAAGATCCTAATTAGTTTTTTTTAGTTGGTATCACTCCATGCATGGCAACATCCGTTTTGCTAAGGAACTCCCAATATATGATAGACCTACATGGCTTTTAATAGGACTATCTGGATTCACTTTACACAAACAATTCGTTCTTGCACTTCATACATGTGCCGACGGAGTCGCCGTTTCTCCTTTCTCCACTTTCTGTGCGTACGCATGGGTCTGAGTTTGCGTGGAGGACTGCACATTCTCCCGTCAAGTTTGGTTTTTATAAATCACAATGTTTTGGTAGAAAGTGGCGTGCGCCCTCTTGAATGGGTGGGGTCAGACAGATGAGTTTTATTTTACTCAACATTCATCTTTTTGTTGTTCAGTGAAATTATTGATCGTTCATTAATTGTATTAGTTTGAATGGATGTCTGCCTATGACAAAACATGATGTTTATATTTCTGTTTGGATATGAAGAAAAAAATAATTTAAATGACCGCCATTTAGTTCATTCCTATAATTCCCAATTTTTAATATTCCAAAAATTCCCGAGTGACAGTTGCCGTGGAAGGTTTCCGGAAATTTACCGGAAACTTTCCACCTCTTTGCAACCCTAGTCACTTTATTACACTGACCATGCCCTCTGATCACTGACAGTCAAAGGCTTTTCATGAGGACATCATGTCTTATAGTAATTAACATCTTCCAGAGACACATTTTAATGTTATTTGTATTATAGTGCACACAGACAACAAATGCATCTGTGTGTCTGGTTTACAATTAAACATTGTTGCTCATTTGTGTTCAGGAAGAGGTGGATGCAGGAGCCATCGTTGTGCAGGAGGCGGTGGCTGTGCTCAGTGGCGACTTGGAGGAGAGTCTGTGTGACAGAATCAGGGAGGCTGAGCACAGAGCCTTCCCTGCTGCTCTGGAGCTGGTGTCCAGCGGGGCAGTCAGGCTCGGAGACGACGGACAAATCATGTGGAAGACAAATTAAAGAAACAGATTTATTATACACTAAAAAAGAAGCCTGATAAATAGAAAACACATTTACTGTTTTAACTAACGATCGGCTATGGTCAAGATATTAACTTTCTACTGTTCCACTTTCCAAACTGGCATGTCCGGATGAGTTAGGTAGATTTATTCATGTGATGCTAAACAGACATAGATTAATTGTGGGGTAAGTGATTCTGGACATATAACTTTTTGTCAAAATCAATGAATATCTCCTCACTACCTGTCCGTACTGTGTGCGCTGAAATAAATTAAGTGTTTAACAGCATAGGCTCTGTAAACAAAGCGGGCCCACTTTGTTTACATTCCCTATATTGATTTACATTTGTCAATGTACTCCAGAATTGCTTACCCCACCTTTTTAAATAGTAGTGTTACTTAAAACAAAATACATTCCAATAGTACCTTTTGGGAAACGTTGCACTGGAATAAATCAAATAAGTCATTGTGGTTCTCCTTGTAGTGTTTAAAATTATGAATTTGTGACAATCTGTAACTGTTTCATGATTAAACCTGCGTTAAACCCGAGTCATTTGTAAGGCCTGTTCTTATTGGAGAAAACACACATCAAACTTACTTGTACATTAAGTCCTTTCATTCAGCCAGCCAGCTGCTGCTTTATGCAGTGTTTGTTCGTTGGAAGCGCAGGACGGACAGCCTCTCATTCCCAGCCCTGGTCGACAGACAGGATTCTCCCCTCAAACCACATCTGCCCAGATTATGGATGATCTCATCTGGTGAGAGAACGGTTAACCTTGTAGTTTGATGTTTCCTGTGGTTGAAAATCATTCATGGAGATGATGTAAACTCACTTGGATCGTTCTCAGCGATGGTAATCAGGTAAAATAAACCTTTACTAGAGAGCAACTGTGCAACTGCAGGCAGAAATCTGTCCGTCACCTCTCGTCCTCGCTCACCGCCAGCCCAGGCAGCCTCTATACCTCTGCTGCCAACCTGGAGGAAGAAGAGCTGTTGTTCATATGCGCCTCACAGCTGAGTGGAGGATACGCTGTACAGAGCTGAAGTACCTCTTCTGAAGGAGTGACTACATAGGGAGGGTTGAAGAGAAGGACATCTACTTGGCCACTTAAGCGGGGCAGGAGACACTCCACCTGAGGAAAGGAAAACATTAGAGCCTTTTAAACCAAAATATATGCATGTGGACAGCTGAAAGTGAATGATAGTCTCACCAAGGATGTCCTGACAGGCTGCAGTGAAACACTGTTGCAGGAAGCTGTCTTTGCTGTGCACTGCACTGCTGCAGGATTTACATCAGTGCAACTGAAAGAAAAATAAGTACTTAACGAGTCAAATGCCCCTCAATGTAAAGTTTTTTTTTTTCTTTTTTTTTAGGGGGGGGGGTCACTTACAGATACAGAGCTGAAGGTCCAACCACTGATGCAAGAAATGCAGACACTACTCCTGAGCCACTGCCCACCTCCACACAGATACACGGGCTGAATAAAAAATAAATAAACAGGGTTGAATATCATACTATAGTACAGGTGAAACTCGAAAAATTTGAATATCGTGCAAAAGTTAATTTATTTCAGTAATTCAACTTAAAAGGGTGAAACTAATATATTATAGACTCATTGCATGCAAAGTGAGATATTTCAAGCCTTTATTTGTTATAATTTTGATAGATTATGGTTTACAGTTTATGAAAACCCCAAATTCAAAATCTCATAAAATTAGAATATTACATGAAATCAATAAAAAAAAGGATTTTCAATACAGAAATGTTGGCCCTCTAGAAAGTATAATCATGCATATGTACTTGGTTTGGGCCCCTTTTGCATGAATTCCTAACTCAATGCGTATTGGTGGGTCTGGTGTGTATAATCTGCCTCTTGACAGTACTCCATAGATTACCTGTGGTTTTCAGGTCAGGAGAGTTGTCTGGCCAATCAAGCACAGTAATACCATGATCAGTCACCCAATTACTTGTGGTTTTGGCATTGTGGACAGGTGTCAAGTCTTGTCGGAAAAAGGAAATCAGCATCTTCATAAAGCTAATCAACAGATGCAAGCATGAAGTGCTTTAAAATCTCCTGGTAGTGACTTTGGACTTGATAACACAGTGGACCAACACCAGCAGATGACATGGTGCCTCAAATCAACACTGACTGCTGTAACTTGACAGTGGTCAAGCAACTTGGATGTGCCCCTCCACTCTTCCTCTAGACTGTGGGACCTTGATTTCCAAATGAAACACAACATTTAATTTGGATCAGTGATGATTTGAGGTATCGTGTCATCTGCTGCTGTTGGTCCACTATGTTATCCAGTCGTCTATCAGGAGGTTTTAGAGCACTTCATGCTTCATGCTTTCGTCTGTTGACAAGCTTTATGGAGATGACCATTTCTTTTTCCAGTAAGATTTGGCACCTGTCCACAGTGCCAAAACCCCTAGTAACTGGTTGGCTGACCATGATATTCTAATAATATGAGTTTCACCTGTATAAGGAAACGTGATGCATTTATTAAAAACTAAAACGGTCAGACGGTCTCAGACCTCATAAGCTGCAGCCTCGCTGCATCTTTCTCCAGCGCGTCTATAAGAAGGAAAGAGTCCTCAGCCGGCTCGTAAACATCTCGGAAGTCGTCTCGTCCAGCGTGGGAGTAAATTGGCGTAGGATAACTAGCAGACATGAGGGCATCCATATAAGCGGGCTGCTTAAGTCTCGCTCGTCACCATCTAGCAAGGGCGTTTGCCTTTAAATGCGCTTGTTTAGGGATTGAGTCAGGTTTACGCATAATGAAGCTACAGTTCTAGAACGTTTAATTCATGTAGGTTTACCAACAGCACGCTGACTGACACCCTTCCTTGTGTACGACATGGTCCATGGTAGCGACAGCCCTATCTCACTTCTTCTACGTTTTGTTTTACTGGCGGGTGACACCTAGCGTTGAAGGCGCATTACCGCCACCTACTGTTTTGGAGTGTAAACCAGAGCAAGCACGTCAAGATTACATACAAAGTCAATAGCCTCGTTTGAGAAGGAGCCGTCTTGCTCAGATTTCAGCTGTTAAGGTTAAATATTCACGTTATTTTGGATTTAAAAAATAATATTGTTCTACACCTTGCATGGCTTTGGTCATTGTTTTCGATGGGACCCTTTTCAGTGACGGACCAGTCTAAATGTAAACAGGAAACTGCGTTAGTTTACAGAATGTCCATGGTTTACACATGGGTTTAAAGCGGTGCAAGTTGACTCCACTACAAGCCTCGGTTAAATCTTTGCTTGTAAGTAGTGATGTGTGTAAAGTTAACAGAAGGATAACCTTACTTATCTTGGGGTTATTATAGTTGTCACATTAAAGCCAGCTTTATGTCGTATTTCCACTGTGGTGGATGTGAGCGCACGGTGATGTAATGCTTAAACGGTCCACCAGAGGGCATATGACTTTTAAGTAGGCTATCAAGTGAACTTTATGCAATAGGAAATATAATAATACTAAAATAAAGTAGAATAAGATAAAGATAAGCAGTAAAAATTGTATATATAAAAAAAATAGAATAGAAAGTAAAAAGTAGTACACACCATCTGTTAGCAACATGGAAGAGTCTTCAGGTGTGTCAGTCTTGAGGATTTTTGTCTTTCCCATCAATATTATTATTATATTATATCATGATGTTGTGAAATGTGTTATTGTTGTATGATCTGTACTTTATCTGCATGTTAACACTTTTCTTGGTCACACACTAGATATCGACCTCAACGGATTCCATCTTGGAAGAAGAAGTCTCCATCGGACTAGTCTGGCTTGACCACTCCCGCCAGCGTCTATTAAGCGCTGGCGTCGGCAAACAACGCTACGCCTCCATTGGCTGCTTCCCGGGGTTAGCCCCGCCGTAGATGATTGTGATTGGTTTAAATAAATAAAAACAGGCCAGCCCAGTTTCCCCCCGAATAGACGGCTCTAAACGGAGTGCTTCCAGACCATACTACTTGCTGTAGTTTGGTCTGGCTTTGCGAGACTACCATCGGACCGACAACAGGTCAACTGCAACAATTAACAGAGAAAAGAAGAAGTTAGGTAAGAAATGTATTATTATTATTTTTTTTTTTACATTAATTAGCATTACTAAAAATACATACATACAAAGTAGATAAGTTAAATTGAAACATTATCTACTTTTTACTTTCTATTCCATTTTATTTTATACTGTTTTATATTGTACATAAAATTCGGTAACACTTTACAATAAGGTACACAAAAAAGAGTAGTTACTCTTTTTTTGAACAGTAAAAGGTTAACTACTCTTTTTTTGTGTACCTTGTGTGTAATTTTATGTACAATATAAAACAGTATAAAATAAAATGGAATAGAAAGTAAAAAGTAGATAATGTTTCAATTTAACTTATCTACTTTATATGTATTTTTAGTAATGCTAATTAATGTAAAAAATAATAATAATACATTTCTTACCTAACTTCTTCTTCTCTCTGTTAATTGTTGCAGTTGACCTGTTGTCGGTCCGATGGAGATTTCTGATTCCTTGAAGATTTCAGGCCGACTTATATTGTCAGCCCAAGGACACGCACGCACGCAACTAGGAGGAACCCTAAAGCACTGGTGTAGCTCTTAAGATTTTTGTCTATTTATCTTCCATGTCTTCTTTCATACTAGAAGAAAATGTATGTTTTTTTTTTAAATGTTTTACTGTTAATGTTTAGTGGATATATTTGAGAATGGAGTCCATCCCATGTCACCCTATATATATATATATATATATATATATATATATATATATATATATATATATATATATATATATATATATATATATATATATATATTTATATATATATATAAAAAAAAGGGGGTGGGGGGGGGATGTTCAATTTATTTTTCCTTGCTCGATAAACTTCTAAATAAAATAAAAATTTGGTTCTCATCTCTTCCAGAAGGGCCCCCCCCAAAAATTTTTTAAAAAAGGGGGAAAAACCCCCCCTTCATTCTATTTAATTAAGATACAATTTTAATGTATTTTGTATTAATTTCAACTTATTTTATGACAATTTGGTTCTTATTTCATTCTATTTATCGAGTATGCTGCTTATAATATTTGTTTGAATGTGAAGATTTAATATAAATGCTGTTCTTTTCGTATTTGGAAAACTTTGTTTAAAAAAACTAAACAGTGCAGAGCAAGTGACGTATTTCCGATTTATCCACAAAATGAAATACGTCACAGTATTCAGATGAAGTGCGCGAGGCAGGCGGCTGTTTGGATTTTATCCGGAAAGTAGGTGGAAAGAAACCACGGAATAACTAAGAGCTTTTTCCTCGGTTGCTCTCGGTGTGTTGAATACTTTTTAAATGTAACAGTGTGTGTGTGTGTTTAACGTGAGGGTAAACCGTTGAAAAGTTGATTTGGCGACGACCAGACCAACGGCTGATTGAATGCTGAACAGGTGAGGCCATTTGAGTATTAATTAACATACATTTATATTATTTTTTGTTTTCTATTTCTTTATTTAGAAAATGACAGCACACATTAATACACATGAGCACAAAGATTCAACATGTAAATGTGCTAGATTAACCACGTGGATGGTGATAATGTTCAGCTGTAGTCCCTGGCTGGTTTGAAAGCTTAAAATAAAACATTACGAAAAAAAACTACAAAATTAGGCTACAACACATAGGCTAAGCACAAAAACCAAATGACACAGGCCCAGACAAGTAAAATGACACAAACATTGTTGTACTACATAACAGGTTGGTGGTGTTTGAAAAAAACATTAAACAAGATAGCAAAAAGACAGAGATAAAAGTGCATGAACATATAGCATTAAAGCTCCTATCTCACTGGGCTGCGACAAGTTGGAGACACAGAATTGCGAATTAGAGACAATTTTATCGTGCAGTCTCACTGAGTTGGTTCATCACGACCATACGACACGTTTGTGAATGTCCTGGCCAAAACTTGCCGGGAGCTCCCATTTATGTCTTGTGAGCGTCGCACGAAGGGAATAGAAGCCTCATTTTTGTCGGAAATCAGTCGCAATTTAGTTTCATATGTCGCCAGACTCTCGCAAAGTTGTCTCACACTTCTCGCACTTTCTGACTTGCAAATACTAAAATGAGAAGGGTTTGCGACACCTGCGACCACTCTGAGACTATTAGTGTCAAACAAAAACACCTGTGTAACATGTGACGGTGCTCGGTGTTCGACACAGTGCAATGTAGCGTGTTTGTTGAACAGATTAAAAAACAGAGACTTGATTTAATAAATCATTAATCCCTTATGTCTATATAAACCCATTGAGACAATATGAAATACAGATAAGACAAAGAAAATACAGATAGGATAACCAAATAAATTCATAAAAAGCTAGTAGGCTAGCATAGCACATAAAGAATCACGTTAGTACTCTAGATAGTATATAAAAGGTATAAAATAGTACTGGAAGAAAGTACTATTTTATACACCGGAAGCCACGCCCCGAACTCATTTCATTGGTCAGAATTGTAACCTACTCTGAGTTTGTTTTCACTTTACGCTGCAGCTCCGACTGAAGAAAGAGTCACTGTCACAACGCAACCCTGTACAGTTTAAAGCAAAATCACTCCATAGAAATCTCCATCGGGATGTTTTTATCATTTCCTGATGATTTTACGTTTGACCGATCATTTATCTGATCAGTAGCGTATTTCTCAGCCCTCGTGCCGTTCATATGCGGCCACCTTACACATGCTCTACATTCAGATTTATAAACCTATTGTATTGTATGTATCTCATTATTTGTTTATTTATTAACAGGAGTTTTTTTTAACGTCTGTGCCACTGAACATAGGCTATTTAGGCTATGCATGGTTGAAATGTAATTCTGCGGCTGCACGCGATCGTTAGGCGTCACAGACGAGCATCGATCGTTCAATAGCTTATGAATATATAAATTATATAATAATTAAAACTGTGATCAATAGAGGACAAAGGGATCTGGTAAATCAATCAGGATCTAGAATGGAAACTGTCACCTTATGTGTCTGTCTTTCACCCCACTTTTAAAATGAGCTGTTTATTTTAATGTGGTGGCACTTTTTGTGTTTTATTTATACGAGTGTATATTTGTATGTGATTGACCTAGCCTACTTGTGATAATTGTGAATTAAAGAGACGGATTTCGGAAGATGTACACAAAGCTTTGTTGCTTCATTCATCTTCTACCTCAACATCTACTTTTTACCACCGTCCTGGCCATTGGGACCCTTAACAAACGGACTTATTTTATGGTCTACTAGCACCATAACCGGTGGAAACTGTGTCTTGCTATTATTCACCGCTAGGTGAACGCCGGCAGTAAAACAAAAAGAAAGAATTTCCTGCTTCCGGTGGAGCTCCACTTTCCCCATGGGTCTGCAAATAGGTGCATCTCGGAACGCCGCCTGTGCGCTTGCTTGTGCGCGTGTGATCTCATTAGCATCTGTACTTTGGCCATGGCACACCTCTCCCAAGTGTGTCGTGGCCAAGGGGCTGTTCCGTGCTGGAATACGGATGGCGTGGTCACACTAGCCAAACGTTCTAGACTTTAGTAGGCTATGCAAACGATCTCGGGCCCTAGTGTCAGTGGCCCCGATTGTCCTTAGTGATGTTAAAGTTGCTGACTGCTGCTATATTGTGGTCTTTATGGAAATTACATCTCCAGAAATATTTTATATTATTTACACAGACGTTCTTCTGAAGCATTTTAACCTTTAGGCTTTAAATTAACCTCAAAGATAGGTAAATAAATGTCTCGAGTTGGTGTGTGTGTGTGTGTGTGTGTGTGTGTGTGTGTGTGTGTGTCTGTCTGTCTGTCTGTCTGTCTGTCTTTGTCAGTGCGTTTCCATGGCACAACTAGATTGGATTAAGACATATTGAACTAGACACTCGAACGGACCGTGTCACTTGTCTGAGTATACATGACCTTTAAGAAATTGGATAAATGTCCAATGCATGGCTGTCTCCACTATGCTAGGTGGCGCTGTAGCCCTTTCAACAAGTGGTTATGAGCCATGTCCGGTTCCCTTCCGAAAATAATTTGTATAGGTATATACTTCCTTCCACTTCCTTGTGAAATCCTCCACAGGGATTCTCGAGCAGGTGCAGAAGCAAACTCCGATATACGATGTCTGATCCCTGTATACATGCAGAGAGAATGCTGACAAGGTTTCTTGTTCTTATCCGACTTCTCTTGTCCGTTAATGTGCCGATTTGTGTGCGAAGTAGATTGTTTAAATGTGTTTACATGCAGTTTAAAAGTCCTGTTGAAGTCTTATTCGTTTAGTTACCCGATTATGAGTCTGCATGTAAACGCACTGACTGACTCTTTAAAGGAAATTCTGTTTAGTTTTATTTTACAATTTAGTCATTTTAATCCATCATATTTTAAGTCAACAACTTGAAACATGTAGTCCAGTTTTATAATCAATAAGATAATATATATATATATATATATAAATAATATTACAAAGAAAAACACCTTTATCATCAACAACAAACTCTACTTCCAAGCCTGATGATTTTGACAGACACAGACAGACTGACTAGACTCACAATTGTCTTAAGGTTGTTGAAGAACATTTTTCATTGATGAAATGAACATACCGTTCTAAAATATTTTTTCTTTATTATTCCCAGGTTTCTTTAACATGAGCAGTATGGCGGTCCCTCCTGCTAATTGGCTATCTGGAGTAGCCTATCTGGTAAGTTACTTTTATTAGTCAATGGTCACATTGAAATTCGTCTTTTCTCATATAGCCTCTCAAGTTCCCACACTCCAGAGGGGGTTAGAGCGCAGGGTCAGCCATAGTACAGCACCCCTGGAGCAGTTTGGGGTTAAGTGACTTGCTCAAGGACACAATGGTAGAGATAGTGGGCACCCACCACTAGTTTTACTACTAACACCCTCCTGTCTGGTGCTGGGGATCCAACCAGAGACCTCATGGTTACTGGGAGGAATCAGAGACCTCATGGTTACTGGGAGGAGGAACCAGAGACCTCATGGTTACTGGTGGGCCACCTTTCCTCTAGGCCATTGTACCACCTGCATAGTTGGCCATAACAGGTGGGATCAAATGTGGCACTGCTTCTGGTTATGCCCAGCGCCTGTCTTAAAGCTGCAGTTGATCGTTTCACCAGTTGGGATCCCAACGGCTGTTTTCCCAACGCTCTACCTGCTGTAGCTCCTCCCTCTGAACGACAGCTACGCTCGTTCATGTGAATTCAGTTACATTGACAGGAGACAAACACCATGTCCGATTCCGAGGTGATTAAACATTAGTAATGATAACTACATACGTACATATTGAGCATACATTTTAATCACAGACATACCATGTATGTTAGCTTAAAATCATTTTAAGTGTGCTGGTAGGCCTAACAAAAGTAGCTGTAACTGCCAGGCAAGATAGCAAACTAATTGTAACAGAGCAGAGAGGTGTGTGCTCCTGCTCTGACCGCAGCTGGGAGGGGCTGCTCGGGCAGTGTTGCCAACTTAGCGATTGTGTCGCTATATTTAGCTACTTTTCAGCCCCCCTGGCGACTTTTTTTTTCAAAACAGCGACAAGCGACACATTTAGCTTTTTTTCTGGTGTAATTGGTGACTTTTTCGCCGAAGCAAATATCACTTGTAACGCTTCTCAACGAGCAGCGGGAGCCTCCCGGCCCGTCCCCCGTCACAGAGCACTGACAGACGGCCCGGTCCTCGTGCAGCAGCCCCTCCCAGCTGCGGTCAGAGCAGGAGAGCACCTCTCAGCTCGGGGCTGCTGCGCCGAGGAGTGGGCTGCGTGTCAGTGCCCCTGCTGCTCGTTGAGAAGAGATGATACTTGCTTTGGCGAAAAAAGTCACCAATAACACCAGAAAAAAAAGCTAGATTTGTCGCTTGTCGCTGTTTTGAAAAAAAAAGTCGCGAGGTCGCGGTCGGAGAGGTCTTGATGTGATAGGGCAAGAAGACATGGCCGGTGTACTTTTTTTCAAGCTCTCTCCGTCTCCCTTTCAGCAGTTAACTTTTCAATATGCGTCTTTCCTCGTTTTTTTGCTGTCTTAGCGGTGTTAGTTGTTAGTATCCTGGAAATGGTAAATTGAGGGTTCGTTTGTGAAGACATTGCTACTCGCTGTCCGCCGTAGTAGCCTTGTACCAAACAGTAGGCTAGTGTCAGACTGCTAGGGTCGTGAACGCTCACGCATCTGACGCATCAACGTCGTTGCCAAGGTCCCACAGCCAATAAGAACGGAGAATCTGACCTCGCTCTGATTGGTCAAAATTAACATGAGCGGTGGCAATTTTGGGGGGCAGCACACAGAGGCAGGGGGGAGCAAAGTGATAAAAAAATATTTTCAGACCACTTCACCTACATATAGCTGAATGGCTATTATGACAGTTTTGCCAAATATTACAGTAAAAAAACTCTCAACTGCAGCTTTAACAAAAAAATGTGTTCTTTAGCCTGATATGTGAAGGAAAAATAACATGAGACAGTTTAAAGTTTGGGCCTGTTATTTTCAAGGCCTTAGTTTTATTTAGAGTAAATTGACATGATGTGATCACATCAAAGATGAGAGAAAAGAGTGAGCTTTACAGTTTGTTCTTCTGACGTAATCAGATAGATGTCTCTCTTTTTTTTCATTGTGTGGAGAAATGTCAATAATAAAGATGAATACTGCAACATGCAATTGGAGTTAGTGAGCCATTTTTCAGCAGACTACAATTGACATGCATGTACTGGGACATCCTAAATTTTTTTCTGGCATCCTTAATAGTATATATAGTATAGTATATGTATGGGTATTGGAATACAGGGCAGGTCTTGTTTGATTGGGAGGAAAATGGTTATTTGACTGTGCCCTTTGTGTGCTTAGTTGTCAGCAATTAGTTGTATTAGTAATTGAATTATGAGTTAACGTTTGTGCCAGTGAATGGAAAAGGAGTAACAAACCTGCCCTGCTATTGTCAAACTTTACTCCCCCTTGTTATTTACCGCGCTCTGGGCGCACGTTTGAAGAATCCATATTAAACAACCCTGGTAGTGGTTTGAACAGGGCTTAGCTGCTACACAGTGTTTAGTTAATGAGGAGCTACTGATCTGGATATTTGATAGAAAAGAGCAGTGGAGAGGAAAGTCATGAACAAGGGCATTTGGCAGGTGTGTTAGCTCAGAAATTTCTGTCAATCTCAAAGTTGATACCGTGGCAGGTTAAATATTTAGGATCCGTCACCTCAACTGTCCGCTGGTGCATTTAAGTTTGTCAAATTTCCACGCTGTTGTTCCTCTTTGTGGAAGTATCTGAACAAGAAATGATAAGAGCAGTCATTGTAAATGTTGAACCGTTCCCATGCTCAGGTTGTTAAAAATGTAATGTCTGATTGACATAGATCTGACTCCTTTGGATACAGATTTACAATGTATGTCCCTCTGCTTTTGTGCAACTGAATCATGGCTAAAGCAATTAAGGATACGAAATATCCTAGGTAACTCCGTATCTTGGTTTTGTGCAATAGGCCTCAGAGTCATTCCCCTGATGACTCCACTGCTCCCTTGAGGTACACACTTACAACAGGAGATGGCACTGTTTACCTATTTAGCTGGATTAGACATGAACTCAATGAACTGTACCCTCCAATACCTTCCTACTACTTGGTATGCCTGGAAAGAGATTAGATGTCCCAATACATGCACGTCAATTGCAGTATGCTGAAATACACATATGGCCCAGTCAGCCTGTTACATACTCATGCAGAAGAAAGAACAAAGCTCCGGTGACAGAGGTGAGGACAAAATGACGTTATTTTCTTCTCAGCTCTTGTTCAGCTGTTCTTCTCGCAGCTTGTTCTCGACACACGGTCCGGGTTAAACTTTGTTCTCGCTTGTCCGAGAACTATTGTGCGATTGGTCAATCTGAAGTCAATGAGGAAAATCAGCTTGCGCTACTATGTTAACAGCGTGTGATGTATGTGTGCTGTGGTGAGGAGTTTGGCACTTGAGTTTTCGTGAAGTATGAAACGTCCAGACCAGAAAGAACTTTGTTCATGTTCTCGCAGCTCTGTTGGCGAGAAGTTTGTTGTTTGTTCTCGTGGAGTATGTAACAGCCTTAAGTCCAATGGCATCTTGGAGTATTTGTCTTTATTCTTGACATTTCTGGACAAATTGAAAACAAAAATCTTTGTTATCTGATTTTTTTTTTTCTCTCCTGTGGTCCTAAAATTCTTGTGTACTTTAGTATGTTGTGTAGTAAAAAGAAAAAGTATGTGATATGGAACGCAGGGAGAATCTGTTAACCTGTCTGTTTCCCCTTTCCCTTGGCCTTTAACACAAGTTCAACTTTTGGGTCTAACTTGTGTGTTTTATAATTGGTTTTATTCTTTGATGTATTTAGTAGTTTTTACTATGCTTTTATTTTGTATGCACATTCTAAGTCCTTTGTGACCCTGTCTGTGAAAAGTGCTGTATAAATACATTGAACTTAATTTTTGCTTGTTTTATCTACAGGTGAGCTGGAGGGGTTTTTCCACTTGTCTGAAGTCAGGCCCATCAGTGAATCACCTGTGACTCTCTGCCTGATCACCTCAGCCCTTCCACTCTTTGTCGGTGTGAGCCTTGGATACTAGAAGGTACATGGTTGGAAATAGGGTAGTTATGGTCACCCTACACATGCAGACAGGTCAACTTAAGAATTGTTTGTGGAACTTATTTGTTAAATATTTACCAAATAAAAAAATCAAAGAAGATTGTTGCTTGGAGTTTTTGTAGAACTGGTACAATACAAAATGAGTCTAGGACTAAGAATGGTGCTGCTTGTTTTGATTGTTGAATTTTGTAATAGTTGTTGGAAAGTTTTTAGGTTCAAGCAAGCACTCTGTTTAGTTGCAGAGTTAGTAGGTTGCCCAGTTTTGTTTGATTAGTTTCCTTTGTTTTTAAGGCTATGTTATCTAATTTGGCTTGATGAGTGAAATAAAACACCTTTAATGGTTATTGTGTTTAGTGGCTTTACCTGTAGCTTACTACTCTGAGGGGCGATGGTTTGATGTAAGTTTGAGCAATCTGTAATGAATTTAATGTCCAGATAGCTGCTGGTATAGTTCGATGTGTCAGTCCTTTTATTGATGGCAAAAACTGCTCCAAAGAAAATTGCTGTTATTCATATAAACACCAAAAAGCTATTTCCAGAACAGAAACACGAGCACAGTTGAAAAGTGTGGTCTTCCCCATTACACACCTGACTGTAATCACAGGTTGCCAGATATTTGTAATACCCCCGTCATATTCATATTTCATTCAATAAACAAAACAATACAACAGCAATTTGAGTCCAACAATGTGTTTGGTTCCACCAAAGGGGACATGGGAATATATGTGTCTAATCATTGAGATATGAAGAGGGCAGCTTGTCATTGTTTGTATTTGTTGGGCTAATATCTATCTATCTATCTATCTATCTATCTATCTATCTATCTATCTATCCATCTCTCTTTATTAATGATATATCCTGTAGTATTTTGATAGTCAATATGACTTATATCAGTCCACTTGTTTATCAAGTTTCCTTTAGTGGTGGACTCTAAACTGAGATATGTAGCTTGATAAATGAAATGTATGACGTGTGCTGGAAAATGTTTGATGTGAATAAATGGCCACGGATGTGGCCAGTGAAACGAAGTGATTGGTTTGACTGGTTCTTGTAACTCGTGCACTTTGTTGTTAAGTGATAATGCACTTAAGTGTTCCTCAAGTTTTCCCTCTGTCTCTTGTCCTTTCTCCCCCTTCCTTGTTTGACAGGGTATTGTGGGCCAGCTTATTGTGCTGCGCATTAGTAGTAGACTGTGTAAAGCTTTAGTTTGAGATGTTGGGACTTGGTCTGAGAAGAGGATTTGAAGTCACTATGTAAAGCTCTTGGCATTTCATCAGATGCATTTCTAAGTGCTTGACAGAATTGTCCTGTCATTGAGGTCATTTTCATCTGGTGGGGCAGCTTTACTCATTCTTTGTAGATTGTGTCTTCACACTTGATCTGGATAATAAACACTAAGGTGCTTGAAGAAGGCCTACAGGCTTTATTTCCTTAGGGAAGAAGAATGTTGAGGGAAATATGCAGATGAATTTTGATCTCTGCACCATCGAGCGTCGTAAGCTAAGCGGTTTGCCAGTTGTACGTCTCCTTGTCTCTCTTGAGGATGTTTACAATAGACACTGCCTCAGGAGAGCTCATAGCATTCTCAGAGATTGATCCCACCCAGGCTAGAGCCTCTCTACTCTAACTCGAATAGATGTATCCTGACTTGAAGTTGTTGTTGAGGCAAGCAGTTCCTCGCTCACATCCAATGTTCAAAGAGAAAACAGAAGCCATGGATCAAATGACTTGGTTTTATTTATTTGACACAAGAAACATTTACGGGATGAGCTTAGTGCGAAAAGTCGGGTAGGGAGAAGACCAGTGGAGCTCCTGCATTGAGGAAGAAATGGACTGGAATTCTTGGACGTCCTCTTGTTTTGAGAGCGGGTTGTCGAGCGTGACACCCAGGCTCTTGGCAGTAGAGGTTGGGAACTGGAGGGACTGTTGGGCAGCAGAGAAGAAGAATGTTGAATTGACATGGATCAGTTAGTCACAGAATGGAACTAGAAAGATAATGGAGTAATGGTAAATGGACTTGTTTAGCGCTATATTTCCGTTTATCACAGACCCAAAGCGCTTTACATTGTTTTTGTATACATTCACCCAGTCTCACGCAGGGTAGGCTTAGCACTAGGGTGCTAAGCTAACTATCGGGAGTACTCCGGGGTTCAGTGTCTTGCCCAGGGACACTTCCTGACATGGGCGGGGAGACGGGGATCGAACTCCGACCCTGCACACTAGAGGAATTCCCACCACTTCGCCACTGCCGCCCAAGTAGAGTGCGGGTGATAGTAGCCCTGTACCACCACCTGTACGGGTGAAAGGAATTGGAAAGTGTGGCATATGGTTAAGCAAAAACATTTCAGGCAGGACAGCAGTGTATGGTGTGAGAACTTTAGGTGTTAGTAGACAAGTGCCTCGAACAGAAACTGCACCGTTTGTGACGTTGCAGGTCAAGAGAGAAGAATAAAGTTTAACCGAAGGAGTTAGTGACAGCACAGAACGGGAGTAAAGCTTCTGGCAGTGTGTCTGAGGTGTTGGGAAGACTAGCAGCAGGTGTAGAAATGCTAGTGTGATGAAGTCTCAGTGACGGCCTGGAACGGCTAGCTAGGAACAAAGGAAGAGATTAGCTCAGTCTTCTTAGTAGCTAAGCGGAAGGTTAAAAAGGTCTCCTGAGACTGTGAAAATGAGGGCTTGTTGGTAGAGAGCACTTACCTGGAAGCGTGGGAGCACACGGCCGGCAGCAGCTGCAAGAGAAAGCAGAGGGTTAGGGCAGGTTATTCCAACATTTTCACATGCTGGATTTTCATCAACTGTAAGCCCCAATCCTGAAAAGTTCAACAAAAAAACACCAATAATATATCACATCTACAACATATGGAACTCTGACTTTTTCATTACAATTACATTTCAAAAAATACCTTTTCCATGATATACCAATTTATTGATTCCTGCGATATGTCAGGCCAAATAACATCCCAGAGCGCATATTGAATGAAAACACTTTTCCAAAGATAAACATTTCTTCATTACAAATCCGTTCCTTGATTGCCCATATGGAATAGTCTAATGAGGCTGGAAGCTGGAACTTGCTCAATTAAACTAAAACATCCTGAAATACAGTCTCTGCAAAACAGTTAGGCCAATTCCTTTCTTCTTGCAAGACGAGATCGACATTTCAGCTTTCATTTCCAGCTAGTCTGATACACAACTTTTTTGAAAGGAAACACCATATTGTTAGGTGAGCAAAAGTATCCAATTAAGGCTAAAACTTCATTCTTTTACAAGGGACTGCATATCACTTCATGACAATCAATCTACAACATGGATCTTTTCTACAACACCTTCACCCTTATCACCATCTGCATGACTCCTAGAAGAACCAAACAGTTATTAAATAATCACCTTCACACCCCTGCCCAATAGATACCGACCAAACAACAAACCCTAACCCAGACTACTCACACATTCAATATAAAGCTACACAAACACTAGATAGATGATTCAAACGGCACTTTCAAGTAACCCTAACCGATATACCACAAACCATCAGTGGTGACCTTCTGCTCCACGTATTGCTTCAGCACATACAAGTGTCCCTCAACTGGTCGGCCGTAAAGCAACTCCAAGCGGGACGGTCCTGTGGAGGCTTGAGGCACTTTCCTGTATGAAGAGAAAAGAAATAGTAACCACATTGGTTAAACCTCTCTTTTTCATTTCATTTTTCTTACAGCTCTTCAGCATACTTCTTAATAGTAATACAGACATAGCCTGCCATTCACTCAACTCTCAAAAATTGCAACACAAAACATTCCAACTGTTGACAACATACTAAAAGCCATTGCCGCCATGACTCCATTTTACAATGGCTAAATATCTCAAAATCTTCAAGGGCCCCAAACTTCGGCCAAATGCCAAATCAAAACAAAAAAGAGCCTGAAATGTATCACTTTATGCCTAATAAATCTAGAAAACATGGCTCAACTGCACAGTGGTTACCTTCTGCTCCAAATTTGTGTTCAGCATAACAAAGGATCCCTGAACTGGCAGACCATTGACGAACTCCCACGGGCTTTTTCCACAATCCTGTGGATGCTTGAAGCACCTCCTATATGAAGACAGAAGAAATAGTTACTGCTAATTCAAATCAAACCTTTATTTCAATATTATCATTTGATTGATTGATTAGAATATTACATTATTATTTCCTTTGTCAATTACACACACATGCAAGGTCAGTCACAAAATTACATTCAGCTCACCCCTCCTACACTGATCATACAGCTGGGCTCACAATAAGGCAAAGTGTTTGTAGCGCATCTTTGAATTCAGAGCTATCCAGCCGACATAAAAGTGTTGTAGGCCTGTGGGACCTCCGGGTGACGGTCACAGCAGTATGGACGCTTGAACAGTGTGCTCCCTAATACCACAAAAAACTCAAAATATAATGGGAAAGAAAGATACGTGGACGTTGACAATGAGCAAAGGATCAAAGAAAACAAGAAGAAAAATCCCCAGCAGACAAAGTCAAAAATAAGTCGCTCTGACAAGGAACAAGACAAGCTAACTGAACCTGCAGCTATTACACCCTCGCAAGCTGGCTTAGAGAGACAAGCAACCAAGCCATGCAAAGAGCTGAAAATGACCTGAAAACTGTCAAAGACCAAATCACCACCCAAGTGAAAACGAACTGGAGGACATTAACCATAAACTTGTCAAAGGGAAAAGCAGTTGTAGAAGAGCAAATGACAAGATAGATGCCACTTTGACTCGCACTGAAGAGGTCCAACAGTGGAGCAATGTCAAAATGCGCACTGAAGGACATACTAAAGAACAGAAATTAATGAAGTGGCAAGCTGGATGACTTAGAATCCAGATCCAGGCGGAACAACATGCGAATATACGGCATTCCATGGGAGCTGAGAAGCAAATCGGTCGCGGCGTTTATGGACAAATGCTTAAAAGACGAGCTTTCCATTGAAACGGACCTCCGGATTCAACGAGCCCACCGAGCCCTCGCGCCGAAGCCAAAGACGGGACAACCGTCGAGATCGATTCTACTCGACTCTCAGCAGTTTAATGTCAAGGACAAGGTTTTCAAAGAGGCGTGGGGAAAGAAAACAGTCAAGCTCGGAGAAAGTAGGATTTATTTTGACCGTGACTACTCTGTGACAATGCTGCAACAACGCAAAGCATACGTGAACATTAAGAAGATTCTAAAGAGGGAAGGTATCCGCTTTCAGACACCCCTCAACAGGATGCGTATCCACTGGGCTAGTGGAATGAAGACGTACAGCAGCACGGAGGAAGCAGCCGGTGACATGCGGAGAAGAGGATATGAAGTAGATGACATCCCTGATACCAGAGGCACTACAGCCCGTGACCGGCTCCAGCCGAGTGGGCTAGAGATGTGGACGCGCGCCGGGAGAGAACGGGACCGAACCTCACAGGCAGGCTCACGAGAGAGCCTGCCACGTAGAGGACAATGCAAGAATTCCACCCAAGGACAACAACGCAAGATGAATACATTGTAATACAGGTATAAAAATAAAAAAATTGTGTTAAATTCGATGTGACCCCAAAGGGATATTGATATCAGTATTGTTGGCTCCAAAGAACTGAAGCACAGCTGCCTACAACATAGCCCTTATGGGTTACATCTACTACTAGCTAGGGGGCCCTTCTCTTGTCAGTATTTCCCTAAATAAAGGAGAGTCAACATATGAAGATTGTTGACATCTCTTTTTGAGGTCGCTTTATAGTTATGTTACCTATTTTCTTTTCTTTGTTACATATGATGTTAAGTGCCTATGTTCATTGCACTGTTAGCCTGAGGGGAGAAACCACAATAAAACTAAAAACAAATCCCCATGAATACCAAACAAGAAGGTATTAAACTTATGTCTTTAAATGTTAATGCTTAGGAAATCAATCAAAAGCTAAATTTATAGCTAAAATTAAAAAGGAGAGGACGCAGATTAGCTTTCTGCAAGAAACCCACCTTTCACAAACGGAACATGAAAAGTTGAAAAGATTTGGATTTAATAATACTTTCTATAGCTCCCATTCGAATACCCGCAGAAGAGGTGTTGCAATTCTAATTCCTAATGCCACCAAATTTGAATATCAAAAAGAAATAAAAGATACAGAGGGACGTTATATTATTGTAAAAGGAACCACAACTGCTATGGTTACACAGGAACATTTATGCCGACCTGAAAGTGATAAACATTTCTTTAAATCCCTGTTTGATTTGATTGCTGTAGAAATGGAAGGTGTATGTATATGTGGAGGTGATCTCAATGTGTTAATGAACTACGACCTAGACGCAACTAGTCGTAAGAGAAATGGGAAACCTATCGCAAAGGTTGTGAAAAATACAAGGGAAGAAATGGGCTTCTTTGATGTATGGAGGGAACTACATCCGTTAAGTTTCTGCCAGGTAACAGGCTGAACTAAGGGGTTTTGTGGACTTCAGTCACTATTCAGCAGCACACTCTGCATACTCAACAATTGACTATTTTTTTATGCAGAAAGAAGACAAGGATAGAATACAGGAATGTCAAATTGGAGTGGTCGACTTGTCCGACCATAGCCCAATCTTTTTAAAAATATATTTCCAGTCCGGACGAAAACATACAATATGGAGATTGAACGTGGGGATATTAAATAACAAACTGGTGGTCCAACAAATCAAAGCTGAAATACGCAAGTATTTACAAGAGAATGATAATGACCAGGCAAACCCAGCAATACTATGGGATGCTCTAAAAGCTGTTACACGAGGAAAATTCATTTCAATTACGAGTAGATTTAAAAAAGAAAAGTCTGTTACCTGACCTGAAACAATTGGAACAAAAACACAAAGAAAAAACTGACAAAAAAATACAACAACAAATGAAAGAGGTGAGAAACCAAATTAATAGAATTCTACAACAGCAAATAGAGATAAAGGCTAGGTATTTCAAAAAATGACTATGAATTCAGGCCCTAAAGCTACGATCCTAATACCAACCAAATTAAATATGAACCAAAAGAAATTGAAAAATATCTTCAGGGATTATTACAAAGATCTTTATACCCAAACATCAACAAATCATAAGGGATACTAAAACATTTCTAGACTCCCTGATTTGGCTCTCTATAGGTGAATTCAAATTAACGCATAACAGCAAAGATATTTTCCTACAGATGAAATCCATAAAGAATAAGAAAATTGAAAAAACAAACAAGGCTCCGGTAGTGATGGATTTTTTACCCGAGTGGTATAAAAACTTAAAATTAACTGTCGCCACTATTACTTAGAACCTTTATTTGACCATTACCAAAGACAAATAATCCTCATGGAAGGAAGCAATAATTACAGTCATTCCCAAACCGCTAAAGGATAAGGGAATACTGCCAAAATTATAGACCAATATCAATTCTTAATATAGTCTACAAACTTTATACCACTATAATTTCAAACACACTGAACAATAGTGAATGAGATTTGATAGATGAAGACCTAGACTGGCTTTGTCTTAGGTCGCATAAAACTCGAGAATATCCGCATTATACATAAATACAAAAAAATAAATTACTAACAGCATTGATCATTTCCAGATGCCGAAAAGGCATCTGATAGGGTCAACTGGGATTTTCTAGATTTAACCTTAGAAAACTTAAATTACTAAAAAAACTATTCAATGTATCAAATCAATCATAACAAACCAACGCTTAGAATCAAAGAAACGGGCTCACTAACGGACAGATTTACCTTGGAAGGAGGAACCAGACAGGGTTGCTGTCTCAGCCCTACCTTGTTTGCTCTCTATATAGAACCATTAGCCCAAATGATCAGACAAGAGGATGTAATAACAGGAATAGATATTAATAACCAAACCCATACTATAAGTCTTTTCGCGGACGACGTTTTCATCATATTAAAAGATCCAGTAAACTCTTTTACGAAACTTATGGAAATTTTAGAAAAGTTTGGAGTATACTCAGGTTACAAATTAAATATATCTGAAACTCAAATTATCATGTTTAACTGCTCTCCAAATGAACAACTTAAAGAATTGAAATTAAATTGGAAAGCCAAATCAATTCAATATTTAGGCATAACCAAAAACTTGTCAAAACTTTTCCAAAACAACTATGATCATATTGATGGCAACGTACGGAAAGATATTGAAAGGTGGTCAATGAGCCTCACTGACAGGATAAATGCAGTGAAAATGAATATTTTGCCACGTTTATTATACTTGTTTCTATCCTTGCCTGTTTGTATACCACAGATCCAGTTTATCTAGATTTATCTGGGGGGGAAAGAAACCGAGAATTCGATATACTGCTCTCCAGCTGCCAGAAGACAAGGGGGGGACTGGCACTTCCTAACTTCAGGGAATACTATTATGCAGCACAATTGCGTCCACTTATATACTGGTGCAATGTTGATTAAATAGCCCGTTAAAAGACATTGAAATACCTACATCTGACTTGATAACCATTCATAGGGCAAAGAGAATCGTGCCCATACTAAAGAAGAGGAAGAATTAGACCCCCCCAATAACAACTTTTACGTTAAATACATGCTATTCTATTATTAAACAACTAAAAGGGAAGGAACTTGGTCTGTTAAAATGGATAGCTTTTGATAAATTCACACCAGGAATTTCTGATGCCAGATTTAAACAGTCGACTAAGATATGCCAGGTTATACAAAAGCGATATGCCAGGTTATACAAAAGGGTGAAATGACAAACTTTCAAGATTTGAAAAGTACATATGGCTTAGAGAACCAGGACTTATTCAGACTTTACAAATGAGATTACTATATAAAAAGAATTGAGAAAATACTGATGAGATACATCCTATAGTACAATCTTACAATGATGTCATACCCAAAGCTAAAATAATTCTGTATTCTTGTTTGATGAAGCAAATGATTCAACATTATATGTCAAAGCTAAATGGGAAAAAGAACAGAGTGAAGACATCCTGGACGACATGTGGTTTAATATGTGGAAAATACACCAGACAAGATTAGCCCAAGATTACCTGCAGACAAATCAACACTCAACAACCCTGCTCGATACTGTGCAAAAGACTGGATCCGAACCGTACACACGTGTTTTGGAGCTGCAGTAAAATTCAACCTTACTGGGACTCATATCCATGTTGTGCTATGAGGTACTAGGACATACAAAAATCCCCCAAACTCTGTCTGTCCTATACCTTGGACATATAGAAGGATCGTGCGCAAAGGAGACCAATATTTGATTAAGACTTTTCTTGCTGCAGCAAAAGCCATCGCAACAACTGGCTCCAGCCTGTTACACCCGTGACAATGGCTCAACGTGTTATCGTGGTGATATTCAAAACAATGGAGAGACTAACATATAGATTAAAACTAAGGAAGACTCATTTTCTAAAGGCTGGGATAAAATGGTTGCTTTACATGTCCAAAATGAAGAAATTTAAAATAGTCTTTATTTGTAATGTCAATTGCCCCCTCAAAAGGCACTGTTCCTCTTAATTTCCCCACTTTATATCTTCTCTAACTTTCTCTCTTTTTGACCATACTCTACATAAAACCAATAAAAGAAAGTTACAAAAAAAGTGTTGTAGGCCTACCGTCAACTGTCTCACCTTCAAACTCCTCCAACTCAGTTTCGTAAAGTTAAAAAAAAAAAACTCCGTCAGCTGCTGCTGCGTCAGACGGTGTGGAGTCGGGCTCGGAGTCCGAGTCTGCACCGTGCGCATCAACAGTCATTCAAAGCAGCGGTAGTAATCACACAACCAGACGGTGGAGAAAGTCCTGTCAAAAATAGTGATCCAAGCCAACCACGTTAAATGCAGGATATAGAATTTGCTTAAAAAAAGTAGCTAATGGTGTCAAATATAGTTCAGGTCGTCATAAAATTAGGCAAATGTCTATAAAAGGTCATCAAGATGTGTTCAACAATACAAAAGAAAAAAATATTTTTCCACTAGAAACTTGTATATGTGGTTTGGTGAAAAACTTGTTTTCCCAGCAATATAAAATAGATAGTAAATATGGATTTATTCCCGTTTAACATCCTATTTTGAGCTCTGATCATCTTATAGGCAATTAAAGCAGTAATATTGAAGCATCTTTCAACAAAATAATAGAAAAGTATCAATAGTGGTATCGATAAGGACTCTCAAATTGTTAAGGAGACTAATGGTATCGATATCAATAAAAAGCAGCCATCTCCATCCCTACTACAGATGCAGTATTGAGCCTTCAGCCCTATTTGAAAATATGTGCTGTGCAAAACAAGCTCATTGCAGCCACCAATGCAGGCCTAAGACTCAGATACTGACTTGCCTAAAATTTGGGCCTAGATTGTGCTAATGACACAAATGCTCATATTTTCTATTCTAGAATTGTGTACTTTGATTCTTATTTCAATACATTTTAAACTTTGGGCCTGGACCTATTTAGTTGCCATTTTCTTGACGCACTCGGGGAACGGTGGGGCTCAAAAATATCCCCATCTCCAAGTGGGGAATTACAAAAAAAGTTTGACAACCACTGCCCTAGTGTTTCAAATAACACCCTCCTATCCGATGCCAGGGATGGAACCAGACACCTCACCCCAGAGACCTACGGCAATGACGGTACCAAGCAATGAAATTCCAGCTAGCCCTGGTTCCTGCCACTGTGCATGCCTTACGGTTAATGGGAGGAGGAACCAGAGACCTCATGGTTACTGGGAGGAGGAACCAGAGACCTTATGGTTACTAGTCAGCCCCTACCATCCTACCATCCCAATCCTTCCCTGGGGCCATGTCACATACAAACTTCCTCAGCAACCTCTTGAGCTTGGTTAAACTTCTTTTCATTTCTCTTTACAGCCTCTGACCATAGTATCATGATATAAGCACACAACATTCAAATAATAACACAACAAAACAAAAACACTACCTAAACAATCAAATGACATTTTTCAAAAAAGGCTCCCGTTTTATCTACCTCTACCAAGTCCCTCGTCATATCCAGTTCCACCAAAACCATCTCTTCTCCTACATCAACAACTCCAAGCCCCATTAACTTTACATTTGCTTTGGTTTGTTCTTGTGTCCCTTAAGTAAAGCACTATATGAATCCAATATATTAATACCAGGCCATCTGTCTGAAGGTGATAAGGAGACCTGAAGACTCCCATAGCGGACCAATAAGGGGGGTGTTAAGTCAGTTCCCTGGTCAGATCTCCTCCAGGATGCCTACACGGAAAAACAATAGCACTTAGCAGTTTTGGAGTGGTTACAGACAGACAGACAGACATACATACAGACTCACCACTCACTCACCACCACCAGATACTTTTGCCCATCTACTTCACAGCATGTGGTTCTGGTTCCAGTCACCATGTTCACATAACATAACACATCTGTTTTCTGCCTCTAGTCAATAGCACATGGAACAAGACTCTTTCTAATACATAGTCCAGCAGATATGTCAAAGCATTGTGCTTTTTTTTGATACAAACATGAGCTTTGGTGGTGTTCTACAACCCAAGCTACTGGTACTATAACAGCCAATGGCGCCATTTTTTAAAAATCGCAGCCATATGAAAAGGCCCTATAGCCAAAACTCTTCACTAGGGCATGCTCTAACAGTGTGCCAAAGCTCATGTTTGTATAAAAATAAACACAATGCATTTACATACCTGGACTAACATGACATTCAACTACCAGAATCAACAACAGCAGTTACAGGTTTACCATTAAAGGTTCATCAAGTTAAATGGTCCTATAAATTACACACTATAAATTAAACTTGAATAAATAAAAAATCAAGGAGGTGTCAGGAGGAAGGAAGCTCTGAGATGATGGACTCACTCTGCCAACTCTTCTCTGCTCCTCCACTCCATTTCTACATTTTTATTAGAAAAAAAAGACAAGTTTGATGTGAGTCTGGTAGCTTGTTCATTTGCTAACTATTGCTCTGCCTGTGTTACAAATGTAGTTCATAATTAAACAACATCCAGCGCCAGCAGAGGCCCTCCAAATGGTGTGTGTATGTGTTATCCTCAAGTAAGACATACAGTGTGTAGAATTTTGGGATTTTTTTTCATGGCAGACTTGGAAAAAAATAATATCCATACATACATTTCATTTAGTGGATAATAGCTGAATCTTTTTTTTTTATTCATTATTATCTTATTTCTCCATACCGTGGACCAAGGAATGGGCGCTGCCATTTTGGAAGCGCTGATAGCTAACAAAACCAACTCTACAGAAGCACAGAATCAAACAGTTGGCCACACTGTGTCCATCAGAACTACCAGCTGGAATGTTCTTCAAGAATTTCTGTTGCTTCTCTGAACAGGACCCATAGAGACCAACTGTTGTGATGATTTCATATTACACACTGCACCTTTAAGTTAACTATGTATTTTGTCAACCACACAAACACTTACCTAACACATGCAAGGTGAGTCACACACATGGCAATCCAAATTATATTTAGCTCATCCCTCCTATACCTCCAACACATGGTGAGATGTTGCTGCATTGATTCCTCCGGACAGAACCAACAACAACAACAAAGTAAAGAGGAACTCCAGTCAGCCTCCCAATGTCATGCTGCAACCCTGTGGCATTAATGGGTATAACACCCAGAAGCACAAGTACATAAAAGACTGAATAAAAGTTGTTTCAAACTTTAAATAAATCATCAGCAAGTGCTGGGATACATGTGATCACTGATGAAATTGAATACATAAAAAACTAATTGTAACATGCAAAACAAGATCCCAGACCAATTCTTGCCAGTCCCACTCCCATACTTCCCTACTATTTCTTAGTATGCCAGAAAGATTTAGATGTTCAATACATGCACGTCATTTGTAGTATGCTGAAGATACATAAATGCCCCACTCCAACTCCAATAGCATTTTCAAGTATTTGTCTTTATTCTAGACCTTATCTAATTTTTTTCTCTCTCCCGTCTGTGGCCCTAAAACTCTTCTGTACTTTATTATGTAGTGTAGTAAAAAGGAAGAGTATGTGATTTGGAACACAGGGCAAGTACTGAGTGGGTGAATGAACATACTTTTCACAGGGTTTAACTTTATGTATAATACATCCATTGCTTTACTTGCCTTTTGGAATATTTGAATATTTTGAGATGATGCAGTTCTTCAAGAGCTCTACTTTACCAAATTAAATGTAAGAGGGTCTACATATCACTTTATGTCTAATCAATCTAGAATATATGGACATTTCACATTTTGAGGGAAAAATAATAAATGACATTGATAATAGTCATCACAAGCCAAACACAAAACATCTACCCACTCACCACACAGTACAGCTTGAAAGTATGTGAACATTTTCAGCTTTTTTCAAGTTTTATTTGTGTAACCAATCCATTATTAATTACTTTTATCAATACTGCATTTTTGTATTAAATAGCAGGTGTGTTTAACAATTCCAAATACTTTTTATTTCTGGAAATCAATTTTCTAGTCCAAAGGATAAATTAAACAAACCTATTTGCCAAGTTTTCCGTCCACCATGAGGCAAATCATTTACAAATGGAGAGTCAAATTAAGAGGGACTGAACATCTATTCCTAGACTATCTTCAAACATATCCACAACAGCCACCGAAAAGTGATAATTCAGATAAAAGCCAAACCAAACATTACATATGGAGATTTGCAGCATCTGGGACAGATGTGTATGGTTCCACAATATGAAGAAAACTCAGTCGACATGTCTTTCATGGGAGGGTTGCTGAAGAAGCCTCTGCTCTTTAAAAAACTACAAAACTTCCAGTCACAACTTTGCCAGAGAGCACCTGGAGATACCTCAAGTCTTCTGGAAGTCTATTCTGTTGACAGATTAATCCATAAATTAAACTGTTTGGTCATAACGTTAACATGGACAATATCAATCTGCAATCTGACCATTTTCGCCTCATGTACAGTTAAACTCACTCACTCACTCAAAAAACAAAACCCCGTCATATCTCATTTTGTAATATAAAATAATATCAACCCTGCCACTCTCACTTCAAGTATCCACTCCTCCCAAGCCTCCCTGACATTCCCAATCTATCCACTCCTGATGATCTGGTCTCGCATTACAACACTGGACTCCATGATATCCTTAGTTCCCCTTGCTCCACTAAAACCAGATCCATCTCCCTTCCCAATTCACGCCCCCTTGGTTCGCCCCCCGAGCATCCTTCAGAACCAAGAAATCTGGCTTCTCAAGACTTAATACTGAAAAGTCAAGTAAAAAAAAGAAAAACTGACAAAAGCAAATTATTAACATAAAATTAAAAAAAGGCATTTCTTTACATTTTACCCTAATCATATATATATTTTATTTTAACATTTTGATTGATTGATTAAATTTATTTCAAAACATACAACACAAAATGAAAAGCATGAAAATACAAAACACAAAAATTATGTTTAAATTATTTCACAGAAAAAAATAAAATAAATCACATATTATTGATTTGATATGCCTGAAAAGGAGCAGGAAGAAGTATAAACTTATTTAATCCCCTTTTCCACAGCTCAATCATTCAAATGTATTATATTAGCTTCCTGTGTTCCTTATAATCTCTAATGCAATCTAGACAATTTGTTAAACTATATTTGATATTTACAATTCATACAAATATACAACTTGATAAACTAATGAAAGCCAAAGCGCAGCAACTTGCACGTCTTAATAGGAACAAGGAGTCTCGCTATTCACAAAGAAATGTACAACGACCACATCTTGCATTGTCAGATTGAATTTACTTTATTGATCCCCAATGGGGAAACTGCTTTGCCATGGTCTGTACAACATAGAACATACAATACACAGGAATACAGTACCGACATACAACAAGCATGGTCACAGGGGGACTGTAGTCCACTACCATAGTAACAAATAGAAGGTTAAAAAGAAATAAATAACAACATAACACACACGCTGTATACAAACACACACACACACACACACACAGTCTGTCACTCAAACACACACACACACGTCATATCACCAGATACTTACTGACTGTATGTGCAGCACACCTCTGCCACCACCAGGGGTCAGCAACACACTGCCTTTACACGACTGCAATGTCCAAACCCTGAAATTGAGAAAGAACATTATTAATTAAATGCTTCTGCTCTTTCCACATAGGCAAGTTGATTTCTATAGCACAATTCAGACAGAAGGCCTTTCAAAGTGCTTTACAGTGGCATCAAATACATCAAGATTAGACATAAGATATGTGATCACACACAAATAAAGCATCTAATTTTTTCTGTAATTTCATTGAGAAAACAGAGCTTGAATCTATTTTACATTCATTAAACATAACATTAACATATGTCAAGCCTTTTATTCTGGTTTAATTTGGATGATTACTGCTTACAGCTCATGAAAAGAAACAAATAAAAAAAAAAACTACTTCTCTATGATATTCAATTTTCTTTTAGATGCCCATGCACAGTGTTACACCCAGATTCATTCAGCAGCAGACCCTGTGTTCTGAATCCCATGCTCTTTCTTTTTTCGATTCTACATACTACATCCGACGATAAACGTAATCTAGTTAGGATGCAGTAGGCATGCTATTGGGACATACTTTTACTTATTTATTTCATCATACCATTGCGCCTTGATCTTGCCTCTTGCTTTTATATCCGTTGCATCCCCGTTTGTTTTCATATGGAGGCTTCGTCGATGTGACGTCACTTTACGTGCGCACCGGATTGTGGGTCAGAATCGCCCAAATAGGATGCAGTTTTCAACACTAACAATCTTGGCCGGATGAAGTAGGACATCCGGGTACTTCTAACCATTCTAAATCTTTTTTCTACATACTATATAGTAGAAAGTATGCAATTCGGAACGCAGGGTGAATGTAGTGCCCCGCTGTAGCACTGACTGATGAGCCAACCTATTTATTGCCCTTATAATGTACACTTTCAATTTCTTCAGTCTACTGCATAGTATTGTGAATAATGTTCCACATATTGCACATTTATCTACCCTTTCATTTTAATTGTGTGTGTGTGTATATATATATATATATATGTGTGTGTGTGTGTGTATATATATATATATATATATATGTGTGTGTGTGTGTATATATATATATATATATATATACATACATACATACACATATATCTTCATGATCCATGAGAGCAAACAAATTAACACACACACACACACACACACACACACTGTAACACATGCACATATACACACACACGCACACACACTGAGCTTCCTGCCTGTGCCAAAAAGCTGCTAATTAGCCTGTGTGTAATTTTCATTGTTGCCAATTACAGCCGGAGGGGCAGCGAGAGAGAGAGAGAGAGAGAGAGAGAGAGAGAGTGTGTATGTGTTTACACTCAATTCTAACGAGCCGGCCTGCCCTGCCAAGCGGTTGACCCACTTCCCAAAGGAACTCCCCAAGGACTCGACTACATCTCCACAACACACACACACACACACACTGCGTAAGACAGTCGTCATACAACATTAAGATACATTATCTCCACATTTTTTTTTTCAATACTCAGAAGTCTGAACTAAAAATCTCAACTTCTAAAGCACTTGCATCAACTAAACTTTCCATAATCATTCTCAGCACTAGTCTGAAGGTTATTACATAAGGATTTGTTCATATGTTGTTCACTGTCTGATTTATGAGACATTTTATGAGTATTTTCAGATTCATAAAATGTACAAAGGCTGTATCAAACATGTAAAACTTTGGAGACTAATATGTTGTACATATAAAATGTAAGATTTAAACTCTAGCTTTATCCTTTTTTTAAGATATTCAAATGTACAGATGACAACTAGTTCGATACTGCCAAATTTGAACATTTATTCAAACATTTACAAACAATAATACAAAAAAAAAAATAGTTTTAATGTCAGTAATCAACTGGCAAAGTTTCATGATATCTATAAGTTCAGAATGTTACTCTATTCACTTGCAGTGTCTAGACTTAAACAATTAGTTGAGCATATTTAGTTGTAGTCATCTAAATGTGTAGAGTAGGCCTAATAATAAGCCTAATAGGCCAAACTAAAGCAGTAAAGATACTTGCTAAAGTTAAAAGCAAACAGCAAGATTCAAAATTCTAGAACAAATTATACAAACCCATTGATGGTTTCTGCTTAATAACGGAAACAATCTAAGGATTTCTCACGAGATTAAGTGCAGTGAAGTTACAATGATTTGTGTGACACACACACACACACACACACGTCCAGGTGGATTCACACACACGGAAATAAATAACCCTGATAACCTTCGTCTTCTACTAATCAAATTACTGTTTGCAGAAGACACAAGAAAAAGCCCTCGAGCCAGAAGACGCTGCCGTGCTACTGCTCTGCTCCAGTTGTGGCTCCCTAGAGGTGGCAACCACACAGACACACACACTCACACTCTTGTAAACACACACACAAACACATTAACACACAAATGAAGTGATAATTAGTGAATGCAGACAAACACCGTGGACATTTATCAGTTCATTGCCCTCGCAGCAACTTTTTTTCTTCTCAAATGTCTCTCTCACACACACACACACACACACACACAAATCTATGCATGAAGATAAACATGTTTTTATGTATGAAACAAAGTATACATGTATGTATCTGTGTCATATTCAAGTGAAACAGTATTGATCCCTAAAGGGAAACTTGTCGGAGATCATGCATTTTTTTCCTTACTGGAGGAGGTTTGTTTTGTTTTAAAAGTCTAATAATTCAATTCTGATTTATAATTTAAAGAGACAGCATTTGGCTGCAGGTAAAGTATCTTGAAGGTGACCCACTTTGGTCATAATGTAAACTAAAGAGCCCTGTGTTCCAATCCCCATACTTCCCTGCTATATAGTATGGTAGAAACAGATTTACAATGTCCCAATTCTTATGGTCAGATTAAGCATGCTGAAAATATACTACGGTGGCCTTCAAGGACAAAAAGCTAGTTACTAAAGATGGCATCATCCACCACTGCCTCAAGTCTTTCCACAATATCAAGTGATGAGGTGAATATGTATTTAGTTATTTATTCTATAGTACTTCTTCTTCTTGGTCTTCCAACAGGTGCATTTCCCCAATACGCCCACTATATATATATAAACGTGAAAGGCCGTTAAGATTGTCACTTCTGTGTTACTGTAGAAACATGGCGGAGTGTGTCTGATTATAACGTCCCTGAACTGTGTCACGATCGGGACCAATCAATCTATGTCAGTAGAGTGTTAAGCTTTGAAGAGGAGGGAATATGTTTGGAGGAGAATGTCACAGACACAGACACACACACACACACACACACACACTCACTCACTCACTCAAACACTCTTTCGTACTCACTCACACAAATACAATCACAAACACACAAATATTAACACACATTCAGGCCACACACACTCACTCACTCACTCACTCAGACAGACACACACTCACTGACACACACACACACACACACATCTACACACACACACACACACACACAGCCACACTCTCACTCACACACACACACACAGACACACACTCTTACTCACACACAAATACAGTCGCACAAACACACAAATATTAACACTCACACAGCCACACTCACTCGCTCAGACACACACACACTCAAACACACACACATATATTAACACACTCAAAGACAACCACACACACTCACACACACACACACACACTTTCACAGACAGACACACACACACTCAAACACACTACTGCAAGATAACAACTGAGAACCAGCAGCTCAAAGGTTCATCACTGGAATGGAAGTTACTGAGAGAGACAGTGTGAATGTATAATCATGATATTTTCCTAAATGTTTTAATTAGTGTATAATCTCTCTCTTTATGACCTTAGAATGAGCCTTTTATAGGAGCGCTGAGGCCGCCATGTTGCATCGCCATGTTTCTACAGTAGCTCAGAACAGACAAACTTAACAGCCTTACATTTTTTTAGATATAGTGGGCGTTCTGGGGAAATGCACCTGTTGGAAGACCAAGAAGAAGAAGTACTATAGAATGAATAAATAAATAACTAAATACATCTTCACCTCATCACTTCATATTGTGGAAAAAGACTGGTGACCTGTGGACGTTGGCCCTATGACCACCAATGCGTGTGTGTGTGTGTGTGTGTGTGTGTGTGTGTGTGTGTGTGTGTGTGTGTGTGTGTGTGTGTGTGTGTGTGTGTGTGTGTGTGTGTGTGTGTGTGTGTGTGTGTGTGTGTGCATGCGCTAAAAAAAAAGAGCTTCTGTTTTAGGAGAATTTGGCCATAAACAAATGTTAAAGCTCCTGTAATTAAGGGAGACAACAGCTGCATTTTAATGGCTCATCACCTGTTTTCTGACTTTCCACCTTAAGCGCGCACGCACACACACACACACACACACACACACACACACACACACACACACACACACACACGTTTAAGGTGGAAACATAAACCGTCTTTGACCTTTTAAACTTCAAGGTTACCAACCTACGAACTCCTTGTTTGGACAAAATTCCACAAACGTCTATCTCCCTGCTCTTGACTATTCAGTGAGCTAAGGCACACGGATATATCCCGACATTTAACAACATTTAACAGCAAAACTGCTAATAAACCAATTACTTTATGAGACAATAGGCTAAAGGAACTATTTTATCAGAGGTCGAACAATAGTTAATTTTTAAAGGCCACTATAATAACAATAGTTTGGAGCAGTAAAAAGTTGGGCAAAGATCCGAAAATAATAATTCAGTCTGTTAAAGGTTCAGTAAGCCGAATGGTTCTTTTAGCTAACTTCCTGTCAGTTACTGCAGTTAGCAGTCCCCTCGCTCGTCCCTACGTCACCACATTAATGCACTGCGGTCTTCGAGCAGCAAGTTATCTGGCATCATCTCAGATCCATAAGTGTGATAAAACATGATAAAAACCATCAAAACAGACATTGGGAAGGATTTTTACCTGCTCCGCCATTGTAGGCGCATACACATTCACCCATGTGTCGCTCTGGTGTGCACCGGCAGTGAGACCATGAGTGAGACAGGTCAGGACGGGTGTCGGTTTGTAGCGTTCTCTCTTGTGATTGGATAAAATTTCGGGATACTACATAAAGTTTAATTGCTTATTACATGCAGAGCAGCTGACTAAGATATCGGCTTTATGAAAGATGCACATCGTGTAAGTCATTACTGTATGAATAACGAGCGATTTAACACTTATATTAATATAAATAAACCTCTTACTTCACCTTTAAGGATAAAACTGCATACAAAGTGCAAAGCCATGTTAAATAGCCCGCACAGTGATGTCATTACGTGAGTGTGCGTGCCTGTGTGCACCGTTAAGATGTAATGTGATGTATGCGCAGAACAAACGGAGAGAGTTCCCAGACCAAAGAGAGATGATGGCGGATGTGTTTTCCTTCTGTCCTTTCTGTTTTCCACTAGATGGTCTTAGCTAACCACTTTGGATGACTGCAATAACACACACACACACACACACACACACACACACACACACACACACACGTCGATAAATGTCCAACGTTACACAGTCTTATTCTATAAAATACAATTATTTTCAAAAGGTTTTCCATCCACTAGCACACGGTCCAGATGTGTGTTAAATATCCAGATCAATCCCTGATAAAGACTCGTTACAGTAACGAGCAAAAGATTAGAGAAAGATTCAGAATCAAAAACATTAACGGCTTTGTTTCATAAAAACCAGCTGGCTAAGTGGTCCCTGCTCAACGCTAATTGATCCATTATTGTGTGTCTCACTATGTGTAAGTATGTGTGTGTCTCTAAGTGTGGAATTTAGTGTGTAAGTGTTATGTGTCTCTATGTCTAAATATTGAGTGTGTGTATCTTTGACTGTGCAACTTTCTGTGTGTCTGTTTTTACCATACTAACGTTGTATCCATACTAACGTTATACTCATTTTGACGTCAATTGGAGTATGTTGTGGTTGTGCATGCAAGTTTGTGCAGGCGAGAAATGCCCTGATGAGTACTTACTTCCGGGAAGATTTTGTGTATGGATCAATAGGTTACTTTCCCATGGTTACTTTTCCTACTCAACCGCCCCACAATGCATTGCGTCTTTTGAAAACGACATGGAAGTTTTTTTTAAAATTCTTTATCGCTTCTGTATATTTCACTGTAAATGGTCCAACAAGCCTCGCATACACAATGGATGGTTAAGTAGACAGTATAGAGTATATACACATGTTGAGTATGTAGGAGGGAGGACGTTAGTATGGCTTTTAGAACATAGCTAATAGCTATGTCCCATTACAGAGACCACGCACTTGGAAGGACGCAGTCTCGCGGTCTATGAAGGCCATGGCCTATGAAGGCCGGTTTTAAGGCCGGTTTTAAGGCCAACGAGCCTTGTTAAATGAGACGGTCTCCGTAGGTCTCCGTTTACGAGCATTTCCGGT
>CM049418.1:4342500-4362500 GCA_026929865.2 Hyperoplus lanceolatus | reverse complement strand
AAACACTATGGGCCAGTTTCACAGACATGGATTAAGCCTAGTCCTGGACTAAATGGAATTTTGAATGGAGATTGTCCATTGAAAGTACAATTTAGTCCAGAACTAGGCTTAATCCATGTCTGCGAAACCGGCCCTATAACTATAAGGAGCTTTAAAGGTGCAGTCAGTGATTCTGGAGAACGCTTGATGTCAAAATCACTTTTTCGTCAAAATCAGTGAATATCTCCTCACGATCTGCTACCTGTCTGTACTGTGTGTGTGTGTGTGTGTGTGTGTGTGTGTGTGTGTGTGTGTGTGTGTGTGTGTGTGTGTGCTGAAAACAATTCTAGTATTAATCCACAGTCTAGACTCAGTAAACTGGCATGCAAATACAAAGAGGGCCCCCACCGTAGCTAGCAACATGCCCATTTACAAAGCCTATAGGTTGTGTATTAACACTTGATTTTTATCACACAGTGGATCGTAAGGAAATATCCACTGATTTTGACAACAAGAGTTCTCCGGAATCACTGACTTCACCTTTGAGTATTTTTTTAAAGCAAATACTCTAGAACTTCAACTTGAAAAGTAATGTGTCCAGGAGTATCTAGACCATCTATTTGTGTCCACCATTGGTTCTAACCCGCTATAGTCATGTGTGAATATAGTGATAATGAAATAACAGTGTTTCTGAGCTGTTCGTCTGCACTGTTGAACTGGTGTTGCCTATAATCCTTTGGGTTTGCCGCAGCAGCGAGTGTATACTTAGCTACACACGCACACACACACACACACACACACATAGAGAGACACACACACACACACACATAGAGAGACACAAACACACACACACATAGAGAGATGCACACACACACACACACATTAGAGACACTCACTCTCTCTCTCTCTCTCACACACACACACACACACACACACACACACACACACACACACACACACACACACACACACACACACACACACAGAGACATACTTAGCTGCATGTTTATATGCCCACAGGTTAAAGGTGGATGCCTAAGTAGTGGGGAAGGCTGGTTTCTGAGCATAACTATAGTGATTAGCGTCGTAGCAACACCTGCTATGTGCTGCTAGCTAAAGGTTGGAAAGTGTATACAAGTTGATAAATGACTGAGGAAGACTCGCCCTGTTTTTAACACTACTTACAACAGCTGTCACTCACACACACACCCCTTTAGGACACACACACACACACACACACACACACACACACACACACACCCCTTTAGGACACACACACACACACACACAATCTCTCACACAAACACACACATTTTTTTCCGGAGCTGTAGACACTGGAGTAAAATGTTTTACTTATGGATATGATCATGAAACTTTGCCAGTTGATTACTGATATTAAAACAAGTATTTTTTGTATTGGAAATTCTTCAGAAATGTTTGAATAAGTATGCGAATAAGGAAATATCTAACTTGTTATGTTACATTTTCCATCTCTTTTAAAAACGTAAGAACTAGATGTTAGATGATGCCAGAGTTGAAAAATTAATTAATACATTTGCTAAAAAAATCATCCACTTCAGTTTTCTCTCATTTTTTAAAGCTATGGTGCGTAACCTCTGTTTTTTTCTTAGCAGTAGAATCAACAACTGAGACATTTCTTGGGCTCTTCTTGGGGTTTTTCTGAGCTCCTGCACCAGTGTCAGGGGGGCGACACCAGTTTGTAAACGCTGCCATACTGAGAAATACAGAGAGAGCTTTGTGGAGCTGATAGGCTTAATCAGCTTTGTGTCAAACTAACTTTTAACGATTACTTGAATGTAACCGACATCCATCTACACAAAAGTTACTAAATATAGCTTTAAAGATGTGCACATTTTTGCTTGTAAAAAAAACAAAACAAAATTGTAAGTAGATTTTTTTTTATAAATGTGATTTTAAGGCTCAATACACGCACACACACACACATTATATTAAATTACTTTTTTAGTCTCCCTTGCAGTGAATCGATTGTGACCTCACGATCACTGGCAGGAGATACTTAAGAAAGTCAATGGGCCCTCATTGGAGCTAGATCAATCCACACACACACACACACACACACACACACACACACACACACACACACACACACACCCCTTTAGGCTCCGATAATCAGAAAAACAATCAGGGCTCCGTGTGTTAATTGATCTGAGCTGAAGGGAATCGTTTGAAGCTTCTGCGTTTTGTTATTTATTTAGAAAAAGGAAATTTAACTCACCGACGGTTGGGATCACGAGTCTCTCTATCTCCCTCTGTCCGTCTGTCCGTCCGTCCATCCGTCTGTCTAGCTGGCTGTCTGTCTGTCTGTCTGTCTGTCTGTCTGTCTGTCTCTCTCTCTGCTTCATAAAAAACAGACTATTTTCACCTTTTGAACCGTCATTTCTTCTTGACATTAAAATATAATCATCATGGGGAGGGGGGGGGGGGTCGCCTGTGGTGTAGTGGTTAGAGGTAAAGCCTTCAGTGATGGCTCATGGATTTTATACCTTCTGATGCACGTCCAGGTTTTTCCTCAGCAGTAGAAACAACAACTGAAATATTTCTTGGGATTTTTCTGAGCTCCTGCACCAGTGTCAGGGGGGGCGACACCAGTTTGTAAACGCTGCCATACTGAGAAATACAGAGAGAGTTTTGTGGAGCTGATAGGCTTAATCAACTTTGTGTCAACTCAAAATTCATTCATATGAAAAAGTTACACACTATCGCTTTAAGACATATATATAATTTATTTTTGTGGTAAACACTGATACAGTTGGTCCGACAGTATGTCAGCGTCTATGAGAAATGCGACCTGGCATTTAATGTTGATGGAAAGGTTGATATTGTGTCGAGCGCTTTGGCGTTCTGTGCCTCGGGGCCACACACACACACACACACACACACACACACACACACACACAGGCATCTGTTTCAGGCGTCTCATAATTACTTTTGCCACCGTGTCCCATCCACTTTACAAAACACAGCGGTTAGATCAGCAAACGCTCTCAGATTGTGCCATTTAGATTTAGATTTAAATGCAAAGGGAGGGGGACGTGTGTGTGTGTGTGTGTGTGTGTGTGTGTGTGTGTGTGTGTGTGTGTGTGTGTGTGTGTGTGTCATGAGGTGTTTTTTCAATTCTTGCGTCCTGGTGTATTTCGGAGGCCATTTCAAATGCCTATTATGATCGTTGCAGGTAAGCATCTCATATTAGAGGAAGCTTTATCTAATACAGTGTTTCCCTCCAACTGCCCTCCTCTTTCCCTCCCTCCCTCCCTCTCTCTCTCTCCTTCTCCCCCTCCCTCCCTCCCTCCCTCTCTCATCAGTGTTGCCAGATATTGCAACAGAAACAAGCATTTAGGCCTATAACACTACCGGCAAAAAAATAGTTTTTTCAAGCACTGGACAATTTTGCGATTTTTGGACTATTTCTCTTCCAGAACATGTCTTCTTTCATACCAGTATAAATCAAAGGTCCAACATGTACACAGAGCCTAGGCTGTGTAGTAAAACCAGATCATTTTTCAGTGCACACACAGCACAGACAGGTAGCGGATCGTGAGGAGATATTCACTGATTTTGACAAAGTGATTTTGAATCTACCTTTAAATGGCAACCATGTCCACTTCAGCAGGAGTTGAAAATCAAGCCGTTGAGAGTTTTGTGGAGCTGATAGGTTTAATCATCTTTGTGTCAACTCGTTTGGCGATGGCTTGAATGTAACGAACATTGATTCATTTATATGAAAAAGTTACGCACTATAGCTTTAAATCATGGATAGCACGCCCAAATAAACAAAAACATGTCCAAAGTTGCTTAGAAGAAGCAGACATGGCAACACTGTCTCACACCTCCCATGCCCCCCCTCACACACACACACAGCCCCATAATGGATGGTCGCGGGCGGCGGAGGGCTTGCATGCAGGAAAGGTTTAATTAAATCATAGTCCAATCATAATCCATGTTGTTAATTAAACTGGATAATTTATAAGTACAAAAGGGGATATTTATGAGCTCTTTGGCAGAGGTGGCAGCGCTGTAACACGAACGCCCCTCACGCACACACAGTCTCACACACACACACACACACACACACAGTCTCACACACACACACACACACACACAGTCTCTCACACACACACACACACACACAGTCTCACACACACACACACACACAGTCTCTCACACACACACACACACAGTCTCACACACACAGGCACACACACACACACACTACAACCTTTTACTATTGATGCGCTCACATGATTGATAATGAGACAGAGAGCGCTGTACTATTTGTCTAATGGCCGTGCAATTAAAGCCCCTTGTAAATGACCCATGCCTCATTTCATCTAATCTATGGAATTTTGATTGAATTTGTCGGCGCTAATTGAAAAATACTGCTATTTAATGTCTGCATTGCAGGCCAGGCTTAATGAGATCGTGTCCCAGTGACCCTGAGGAGTAAGAGTGTGTGCGCGCGTGTGTGTGTGAGACTGAGAGAATGTATGTGTGTGTGGTGTGTATGTCTCTGTGTGAGCATGCGTATTGTGTATGTCCATGTATTGTGTGTGTCTATGTATGTGTGTGTGTGTGTGTGTAACTGTGTATCCATGCATGCCCTTGACGGGGGGTGGGGGCAGGTCCATAGGGAATTCCACTGGGGTCAAAGTTCAGATGCTACATCCCCTGGTTGCTATTAATTGACGTTGGAACCGTTACATCAGTGGAGTCAGTGATTCTGGAGAACGCTTGTTGTCAAATATCACTATTTCGTCAAAATCAGTGAATATCTCCTCAGGATCCGCTACCTGTCTGTACTGGGTGTGCACTGAATTAAAACAGTGTTCATTCACAGCATAGGCTCTGTAAATTGGTAGGCACTGTAGCTATAGCAACATACCAGTTTAAGAAGGATTAAAAACTCAACTAAACATTGGCTCAATCTATTAACCGACCATGCAAAACTGCTCACAGCAACATTATCAATAAAACGAAAAAATGTGAGATTTCAATAAATTCAAAAGGAACGGATTCCTCGTATTTCTTCTTTGTGTTTGTATTATAAACGGACATGTTGCTACGGTGGGCCCCTTTGTTTACGTACCAGTTTACAGAGCCTAGGCTGAGTATTAAAACTGGATTTTTTTCCCCAGCGCACACACAGTACAGACAGGTCATGAGGAGATATTCACTGATTTTGACAAAAAAAAATATTTTGACAACAAACGTTCTCCAGAATCACTGATTACACCTTTAACACTTTGATTGAAGTTTAAAAAAAGAAACTAAAAATCTTTTTCAATATCTGCACTGCAAAATTTACTTCAATTACAATACACTTGACTAGATGATGATAAATAATGATTTTCCCCATTACGTGACTTGTTTTTTGACCCATGAACTAAAACTTCTGAATGTTTTTCAGATATAAAAGCATCTCTCTCTCTCTCTCTCTGTCTCTGTGTGTCTCTCTCTCTGTCTCTGTCTCTCTCTCTGTCTCTCTGTGTGTGTCTCTCTCTCTCTGGTGTAATATCTGATTTAGTGAAATATATAATAAATAATCTATCCACAGATCAGCGCACACGCGACATGACACGGGGGAGACGAGCGATTATTTACTGAAATATATTCAGCTTAATATTTACGATGATGTGTTTTCACATTCTTAAATGGCCTGTGGTCCCAATTTGTGTAATTGGCATTCATCCAGGAGGCGACCTAAGGGGCCAAGGCGGGCGACGAATCAGAGGCGAGAGCGCTTTAAAAGGGGCGGGGCCTACGATGGAGAATGGGAAAGAGACGAGCGCGATTTAAATCTCTCAAACATCTTTGGAGACGCAGGACGCACACACACACACACACACACACACTGATAGATACTCCCACACACACACACAGAGACACACAGAGCCACACACACACGGTCTGCCTTAGCGGGAGAGAGGAGGAGAAGTATCCGCTTTTGTGGCATCGCTGTCCGGCCAAGTTAACGTGGGGGAAGACGGTCTCTCGAAAGAGCGCACGGAGGACCAAGACAAAAAAGGCTTTTATGGTGATAATCGTGCTGGACAATCTAAACGGACACAGACGATCAACTGAGTGACTTTCTTTCCGCTTATGCACCGATGGAATGGTTCGTTTTGGTTGGATTAATTCTCATCTAAACTCCGCGATCGAAATCTTTTAATTTTAATGTGATAGATTTTTGTCTTGTTTGTATCCATTGTTGAGAGTAGCAGTGTAGGTAGGGCTACACTAGTGGTATATATACACTACACCAATAACAATTAACGTCCGATACTGATACTGGCAACAGCGAGCAGTCAGTCAATGCTCAGTAAGTTTGCGAGTGAGTGGAATGATACATTGACTGTATAGAAAAAGCGCTTCTTGACCACTGGCGTCACATTCACACGCGCATTCAAGATCTGATGGCTTAGTCAACAGTCTAGATTTAGGAAAATAGCACAGATAGAATATAGTTCAAATACTATTAAAGATATGATGATATTTTGAGTGACTGTCATACGCTATTCCAAAAAAAGTATTGGTTCTACGTTCTTCAGTCAATCCATATACAATTTCACGTCTGATTGTTTATTTGTATTGTTCGTTGTTTGTTTGAGGGTCAGACATAGCAATCCTAGAGACATGAAAACACTTAGAACATTTAAGATATTAAAAAACTAAGATTTTGAGCCTATTAAGTAATAAATAAGTCACTTTAAAAGCCTAATAAATAGTGAAAAACCTAAAAAATGGCGATGCAGCGGCCACTCGGAAGCACCACCGCCTTCAGTATTGACTCTTTGATCGGGGGCCCACCGCAGCCCAGCCCGGGACACTTCATATACAGCGGCTACCCCATGTTCATGCCCTACCGCTCCGTGGTCCTCCAGCCGCCTCCCCCGACCCTACAACCCACAGGACACCACCACACACACGGCCACACACACGCCCAGATCTCAGGCCTCCAGAGCGGCTTCTGCTCCAGTGCTTTGGCGCAGGGCATGGCTCTCACCTCCACACTCATGGCGTCTCTCCCCGGAGGTTTCTCCCCGTCTCAGCAGCACCAAGAGGCGGCTAGAAAGTTCAGCTCGCAGGCCCTACACGCGGTCTTCGATAAAACAACGCAGGAGCTGAGAATGGACTTGCAAGGAGGGAAGGAGTCCACGCCGATGCAAGCCTTCCATGACACGGACACGGCGGGGCAGACTTCCACAGGTAGGAGCGCTGACTGACAAATGTTTAGCCTGAAAAAACGAATCACAGTCCGGGGTCAATAAGGAGAGAGAGACAGGGTGCCGAATATTGCAAGCAACGTTATAATAAAGAAGTCATAGGCGTATAGATGACGGGGAAGATTTTGGGGATATGTCCCATTCAATAGCCTATTTTGAAGAGGTAAATTCATGTATTTAAACTTTGGAGCCGAAGTTGATAACAATGTCTTAATCTCTAATAGATTTGTTATTGAAATGAAAATGATTCCTAAAAAACACGTCGCAAAACACTTGTGATGTGTTTGAATGTGCAGAAAGTTTTGAGAATAAATATTGAAAGCGACACAGAATGACTGAGAGCCTGACTGCGTTATACTCTACTATATCTGTGTCATTTGGAACCTTTTAATGTACAGTAATAAAGACATTTCCTCCGTAAATTGATGCAGAAAAGGCAGAAATTCGTCCCAAAATGTTGAAATAAAACCCTCCGTCCATCCTGCTCTTATTTAACCCGAAACACGACTCAAAACTGAGAGAGAGAGAGACGGTCACGGAACCGTTAAACACTTTGGCGTTATTTGGTCTGAAATGACACACATCTGGTTTAATTTACTATTTTAAATGTCTAGATTCAATCAATCAATTAAACGTTCTTTAAAATTACATTTTGTCATCTTTCATAATTCGGCGGAGATGTAAAAACACTCTCAAGACGTCCCATTAAAAAAAGATGGATTTATAGGCCTTCATATTTGGAAACATCGGTCAGATGAAATATTGTAAAAAGGGAATATCTTATATTATCTCTTAAAACAAACTGATTAGAACAGAATTCACGTTTTTCTGTTTACTTTAAACGAGAGAGAATTGAAGGCTGAATACTTCTGATGTTTTATTTCGCTTTTTTATCGCACACAAATGTCCAATTCTTGTCTTAAATTTGCCTTTTTATAGTCAGCGCGTCTAGAAATACATGAGACGTTGAGGAGTAGTCAGAAAAACTAATGATCTTAATTATTTCCGTGTTTGTCTGGAGTCATAAATTATTACTGTAATGTTTCCCTACGGGGCCTCGAAGGCGCCAAACAGTTCAATCTTCTTCAAATCAACATTTAATGGCGAATAAAAAGAAATCCACTTCCATATTTGAAGAATTTAAACTCTTCATATCTAGTTCATTTATTTAGGAAGAATTTCAGCACGTGATCATTTTTATTGGCTCGTGATATGAAGCGTTGGTTCCTTCTTGAGAATCACATTGTCAGTTGATTGAAAGTGACGTGTTTCAGTCGGAGAATGGCAACGGGGCTCGTGCGTAATTACGCGTGAAAAATAAAAATCCCTGCAGAGCGCGCGCTGATCCCAACACTGATCTCATGATGGATATTGACACGAGACAGGCGAGCGAACACACACACACACACACACACACACACACACACACACACACACACACACACACACACACACACACACACACACACACACACACACACACACACACACACACACACACACACACACACACACACACACACACACACACACGCCTCTAACTCCCATAGGACTCGCCTTACAAACGCAAGATCAATTTAACAACAGGATTTGTTGGACACTCTCCTCATTAGTAATCAACCATTTTACGGTGAAATCTGTTTTTAGAGAGGCATTTAGGACTGTTTGAATCACCTTTTTCACCTTTAAAACCAAATCAAACTAATTATATATTTTAGATTGACATGAAAACATGATTATTTCTAATTTAGCGTAAAATCCTTTTGGAAAATGGAATAAAAACTGTTCGGATAAGGAGGACATTTTAAATAAATGTGATTTTTTGAAGATTTTATGACGTTTTCTTGTAATATTGTACGGTAGTTCAGTGTTTGGTTAATCAGTGACTGAGTGAGTGGATGATTTGAACCTCGTCCTCATGATTCTAAGGATTTAAAGACGTTTAAATAACAACCCTATCTTTAAAAACCAACACATTGTTTATTTTACGCTGCAATTATTACACAATGCCACTCATTTCAGACGCAGCTTCAAATATTTAGGATTTTTTTCAGTAAACAAGATCAAAAACTGTGAAACAAACTTGATTTTTGGGAGATTTTATTACTTTTTCTTGAATATTTCTGCTCTAACAGTATTTCTGCTCAATTTAGCCAACTTTATGAATCCTAAATGAGCAATTCGGCCAAAGCATTTCAATACCAACGCCTGCTGTTGGAAGTGTTGTGCATATGACAAATACACCATCTTGAATCTTGAGTTTAAGATGTCCACACAGACCGTAGGCTACAGAGGCTAGATACATTTACAAACAGACAGATATGCTTAGACAATTAGACATTAACTAAACTATCAGTGCATTGCCACTCACTCACTGACACTACATAGGCTTACACAGTTGAAATAATAAATAATTGAATATATGTCTAGTTGATAAGATGAGGCAGACGAAGATGCATTATACATTACTGTTAATTTGGACGTTATACATGGTCTGGTTTCCTAGTGATTATGTGTGTAAGGATCCTATTCTGTATTACAGTCAGAACTAACAGAAATAGGGTTTTGAGGAGACATTAATGACACTTTAAACCAACTTTTATATCTTTAAAAACAAAGCAAATATTCTAATTTCAATTTGTCAGGAAAAATAAGAAAAAAAACTGTAAATTAATCTTGTTTTTTGGAACATTTTACGACTTTTTCTTACACTTTCCTGCACTAATTCAGTATTTGGTTGATATGTTAATGACGTGAACCTTTTTCCTCTTGTGTCTCGCAGTCAGAAATCACAGTAAAGATGACGTCAAAGAGGACGACTGCGCGCGCAACAAAGACGAGAGCTTCTCCATGGACAGCGACTTGGACTACAGCTCCGACGACAACCTGACGTCACTGTGTCACAACAAGGATGACGTAGACGGCTGCGGCGGCGGTTTGGATGACGTGGCGCACGGCTCTGGAGGCGGCAGTGGAAGCGGAAACGCGAGCGGTGGAGGCGGCAAGAACAGGCGGCGACGTACAGCCTTCACGAGCGAGCAACTGCTGGAGCTCGAGAAGGAATTCCACTGCAAGAAATACCTGTCGCTAACGGAGCGCTCCCAGATTGCGCATGCGCTGAAGCTGAGCGAAGTGCAGGTGAAGATTTGGTTCCAGAACAGGCGCGCCAAATGGAAGCGTGTCAAAGCAGGGAACGTCAACAACAAGAGCGGAGAGCCGTCACGTAATCCCAAAATAGTCGTGCCCATCCCTGTGCACGTGAGCCGCTTCGCTATACGCAGCCAGCATCAGCAGATGGAGCAGGCGAGACCGTGATAGCAAGAATACACTGAGAAGAGCAAAAGGACTATATGAGGCTTTGTATTCTGTCAAACAATCGAAATATTCAACGTTTTTGATTTTGTTTTGTTAAGGAGAGACACTGAAGGTGGATGGGGGACATTTTAACTTATAAATGTCATCATGAAACTTTGAATTTTGAAACACACACACCCTTACACATCCAGAATACCTTTGATTATGTGACTATGGAAAAATGTGCAAATCAAAAAAAAAAAAAAAACTGATTGTCCACGAACATAAAGTTGGAAAGAGAGATTTTGTGTGTGTGTTTTGAAGTAAAGGCCAAATATTATTTCTAAGTATTTCTTTTGTTTGTTTATTACAACATTGATACCAAATAAAATGGATCCATTTACAGACATGAGTTTGAAATTATAAAACAACTTAAAAACTGAATGAGGAAGGAATAAGAATAGAACTCGACCACCTTAGTGAGATGATTGTTTTTGAGGTTAATTATAATAAAAATTGATCATCAGGGTTTTTCGCTCATGCTGTGAAAAAAAACTGTCTTTAAATTTGATTCCAAGAAGTGGGGAAAAAAACTGCAAAAATTCCTTTTTACTTTTATTTTATTTTCAGACTTTAAGTAAATTTTTACCAAGAACAAAATTGAAACATCCCATACTTTCAAAACCTAAATATTGAATATTGACAATTTTTAAGAAGCTCTCGATTATATATTTTAACGTCAGATTAACCAGTGTTTTGTGGGGAGAAACGATTGCAGTGATTTCATAAAAATATCCACTTTTTTTTTTTGGTTTTTATGAGTGAAAATGACGTTGACATTGAAACACATGGTTTGTCAGTTGTTCTTCAAACTAGACCATTTCTCTTCTTTACAGGAAATTCAAAAAACATTAAATCAAAGCCTCAACTTCACACTTTCACGTAACGTTGGACATTTTGTGAAAATGTGAAAAAGTGTTTTTGGAGCGACGCCAAAAGACTGTGTGTGTGTGTGTGTGTGTGTGCGTGTGTGTGTGCGTGTGTGTGTGTGTGTGTGTGTGTGTGTGTATACGCAGAGGAGTAAGAGACAATACGACACACACACACACACACATCCTACTCCAACATGTAAATATCAACAGACCAAACTATGGACATTACAAGAACATTTCACTGAAAATGGCGGACGGTTTGAGCCCTGTGTGTGTCTGTGCTACTGAAGACTCTAAAATCTACTTCTTCTACTTGTTCATTTCATGTTCATTTTCTGTCAAATTTTTTTCTTCTTCTATGTTTTTTGGACAAAACTACGCTGCTAATTATTTATATAAAATTGTGCAAAAGTAAGTAACCGACATTCCCTTAAAAACTAGAAAAAAAATCAAGAAAATCAAATATTCAAGTGTCAATTAAAAGATGATCAAATGTGAAACTGTTTATGGAGTTTATTTAAAAGGTGCAGTCAGTGATTCTGGAGAACGCTTGTTGTCAAAAATCAGTGAATATCGCCTCATGATCCGCTACCTGTCTGTACTGTGTGTGTGCTGGAAAACAAAATCCATTGTTAATACACAGCCTAGGCTCTGTAGACGGGCATGTTGCTATAGTTTTAGTGGCCCCCTTTGTTTACATACAAACTAGGATTTAGAATAAGGCTAAACTGACTAAAATTATCCAGAATATTCATTTGATGACAATTTCAAGGACAATTCTTTTTAATAATCTGAGTTTTAAACAGTGAAATAAACAAACATTTCTCAATGATAAATCACTAAAGTATCAACCAGTCTATGTCAGAAACTCTATATGTTGTTAAACTTGTGAGAAATTTTTTAACATATTCGAAGGATCTATGAAAGACATTTTGGGGTTTATTTTGTTGTTGCTATGACAGCTGGCATGCAGTTTTGGTGTCAGTTTTTTTCTTAAATTAAATTTAGGCCCAAAACCTCCAAAGAAAATACACCTCATGTTTTCCACTATTCGGTTTTTATGTTAAATTAACCCCAGCTGAATTAATTAGGCTACAGTATAAATTATAGGCTAAATAAAGCATTTTAATCTGTAATTTTTATTATTTGGCGAATTTAAGGCTAAATATAGCTTCTATTTGCCCAGAACAAGCTAAAACAAATACCAAAACATGTAAACAATAGCCTAGCCTATATATAAATAATGACGTAAATAAATACCTTGATTGTTGGGGCAGCTGTGGACAGGAAACTGATGGAAGATCTTGTTTCATTTCTTCTTATTCATTTATTTAACCTGAAGAGACAAAGCACACACGCTAAACAATACGTCACGAACAGCCTTAATTAAATGACAAATAATTAATAACTGTTTGCATAGTCCGCCTACTACAACATGCTTGGATGTATTAGGCATATTTAAGGACATCCAGGTACTTTTGGGCATTATGCGTTAGACGCGCATTTTTTGGGACATCCTAAATCTATATAGTCATACTAAATGGTGTTAAAAATCCATGATTTGATCGCAGGGAATAATTACCTGAATCCACCGGAAGTTACACAATTCCGTTATTGACTACACACACACACACACACCACACACACACACGTGCAGATTTTCTTCTGTTTCGCATCAAATTCCGTTTTTTAGCTCAATAAAGTCTCTGACACAAGGCGGGGAAAGACACTTTTAACATAGAACTAAGGTTAGAGTTACTGAATATCTCTTCAGTTGTTAAATAAATGTAAAAATACGAAGGCTAGTCTGTTAGTTTAGCTAACGATGGCTCCCGGTTGATTGACGCTGACGTCATGGCTCACGCACCTGTACACAATTACGCACGTAACACGGTATTGGCCAAGATGCCGAAAATGTTTAACCACATTTTAAAATGAAATAAATCATTGAAAAAAGCTACGTTTGAAAAGTACGTGGTGTTAACTTTTATATGCAGCGTTTCTAATGATTGATCAAGTGTTTAGGTTGTTTATGAAGCAGAAGCAGTCCGACATCTCTCAGTTTTATATTATTTTAAACTAAATATCCTTGAATTTTGGGTTGTTAAACTGAAAAAAACAAAACAAGAGATTGTTAGACTCTTGTGTGGGGGGGGGGGGACTCTTGTGTGTGGGGGGGGGGGGGGGGACTCTTGTGTGTGTGTGTGTGTGGGGGGGGGACTCTTGTGTGTGTATGGGGGGGAGCCTTCAGCTTGCAACATCTTAAACAAACAAACCCTCCAGTGCAGAACCATGTCAACAGATGTGTTTTCAAATGATTCTTGACCCTGAAATTAACATCTACAGCTCCTTACATATTTTTTCAGCCAATAGTTTGTGGATTTAAACCTGCAGTGAGTGTAACAGACATGGCGGGATGGAGTGGTGGGTGGTAGGGGGATTGGGTGTGTGTGTGTGTGTGTGTGTGTGTGTGGGGGGGGGGGGGGTGTGTGTGTGTGTGTGTGTGTGTGTGTGTGTGTGTGTGTGAGAGAGAGAGAGAGAGAGAGAGAGAGAGAGAGAGAGAGAGAGAGAGAGAGAGAGAGAGAGAGAGAGAGAGAGAGAGAAAATGTGTGTATGTGTGAGAGAGAGAATAGGAGAGATTGTGTGTGTGTGTGTGTGTGTGTGTGTGTGGAGACTGTCTCTGTGTGTGACTCTAATGAATTTTTTTGCAAATTGTAATCAACCCCGGCGTCTCAGTTGGCTGATAAATGAGACCCGAGGGACTCAACCTCGGCCTCAACTCTACACTGCAGGCCACACACACACGCACAGACAGACAGAGACGCGCACACACACACACACACACACACACACACACACACACACACAGACAGACAGAGACGCACACACACACACACACAGCCGCACACACACAGCCTCTCACGCACACACACACACACACACACAGAGACACACACACACAGAGACGCACACACACACAGATATACACACAAACACTGCACACAGCCTCACACACAGACACCCACAGACAGAGACGCACACACACACATACAGAGACACACACACACGCTCCTGTACCTCCCTAAATTAACAGCAACCTGCTGCGGCGTCAGAAGAACTCTGCTGATTAATACTGACGGTGAAGTGTGCAGCGGCTTCCTGTGTGGAAGTGGTTTGCCTTTTCCTCGTAGTCTGTCTATCCGTCCGTCTGTCTGTCTGTCTGTCTGTCTGTCTGTCTGTCTATCTAGCGAACACACAAAACATTAAAACAACTATCATAAAAAAATTCTGGAAAATAGACATCATTTTGCAGTAACACTTACCTTGTTCACAGAAACTATATACCCACCTTAACCGTCTTCGTCTTAAAGGTGGAGTCAGTGATTCTGGAGAACGCCTGTTGTCAAAATCAGTGAATATCTCCTCATGAACCGCTACCTGTCTGTACTGTTTGTGCACTGAAAAAAAATCCAGTGTTAATACACAGCCCAGGTTCTGTAAAGGGGCATGTTGCTAAATAGAGTGGGCCCCCTTTGTTTACATACCAGTTTACAGAGCCTAGGCTGTGTATTAACACTGGATTTGTTTCAGAGCACACTCACTACAGCACATCATGAAGAGATATTCACGGATTTTGACAAAAAGTAAACAAGACAATTTTATAGTTTAAAAATAAATAATTCCGGACATAGAATAACGGCCGTTTTAAAAAGTGATTTTATATTAAGAAGCATTATTCTCGTCTTTATTGAAAAGAGACACATTACAGTAGAAGACTCTGTATTAAGTAACATTTCTCAACAACGGTTTTACTGTACAGCGAAAACAAAAATTCAATAACAATAATAATTAGAATCAGAACAACATAAACATGGATGAAATCAAATCAGGAAGAGAAAAAATATACAAAAAAAAAAGTAAAAAGGTAAGTTTGAGGGGAGCGGGGCCGAGCTCACAGGTGCGCTTATAAATAATATGAAAGGTATCACAACCAGACGATGAAAACATGACCAGACAGAGAAGTTATTTTTATTTGATTTGCTGTTAAAAAGACGTCTATGTACAAGTGAGGTTTTAGCCTAGCACGATTAAAATGATCTCGCGCACACTTCAAATTTGTTTTACTCCTACTTATTATTCCGGGCTTTCTACAATCTCCGTGGGGAGGAGCTGGTTAAAAAATGCTTTGACCAATCAGAGCTAGTGTTCAGATTTATTGTTGGGCCCTTATAGTGGAAGGCAGCTTCTGATTGGTTCATGTATGCGTCAATCTAGCCTTTGGAGACCAGCCATATCTCATGAGCTTATTGGTCGATCCATGTTATGTCAGCCACTACATGAACCAATCAGGGGCTGACTTCCACTAACAGACAGAAAGTGAGGAGGGTCCGGTCTGACTGGAGGCTAGATTGACGACTACATGAACCAATCAGGGGCTGCCTTCCACTAACGGAGATTGGAGAAAGGCCAGACTGATTTGTAGGACAAAAGTTAATTTGAAATTCACGTGCGATCATGCTAGTGTCGCTAGGCTACAGTTGAGGTGGCGAGCGTTAGGCGGAAAATATTATCGATTTCTTTGTATTTGTCTCAATGTCATTCGAAGCAGACGGGATGTTTCTACGAGCAGGCAGCTTCACGTGCACTCGGCTAGCACAAGGCTTGGATATAATATCAGTCCGACTCCTTAGCTATCAAAAAAGCAACTTTATTTTTTCCATAATGGATCAAAGTTTATGAAGCAAAACACGTCAAGAATTCACAGGTTTTCTAGCATTTGAAACTGACTGTCTGAATTTTTTGCTGTTGGTCGCAAACAACAAGACAATTGCGGTCTTAAACACACACAAATTGCTGTAAAAATTAGCACAAATTAGCTGAGTTTAGCTAACTGATCGCTAGTAGTGACCGTTTCAAATCTTGACATTTTAAAATGTCCCTAGACCCAAGCTGAAAATATTTAGTTTGCTTGAAAGCTGACACACTGTTTGCCATGCTAGTGTATTCACGGCTAGCTGCAGTTAGCTTCAACATCAGCTACACAGACTTAGCTTAAATCAGCAGTTTCTTCGTTAGCTTAGTTTAGCTAGTTGAATGCTACTTTTAGCTTGATCTTGAGTTTTTCCTGCAATTGTCTTAACTTTTACCAGCTAGCTCAAATACAATGCTGATATGCTAAAAGTGCCCACCGCTAGTTTCAGTAAAAAGTAGTTATTATTCAACTTTTTTCCGCTCCAAATACATTTATTTCATGGACTTTATATTTCTATATTCAAGACATTAGTTTGTAGGAAGCCGCCAGAAGCTGCCACCACTTAGAGAAATCAGCAAATTGAATTTAATGCTGATTTGTTGATGATTTTATAATATTAATAAAAACAATGTAGTGGAACGAGTTGGGATTCAGACTAAATCAGACTTAGTGCATTTCTGTCATAAATAAAAAGTTTGTCTTTTAGCCTCGTCGAGTTGGACAAGTCAGTTTTTAAAAACATGAAAAAAAACATATACAAGTTGCGGTGGTCGAAAAAACCTTGGTGTAGTTTAGTAGGATATTTACGGGAGAAAAATCGCCATCTTTGAGACGACTGGTTTAGGGAAACATTGAAGTGGCACGAACAGTTACAAGGACGGACGAAATGAGGTTCTAAAGGCAAAAAAAAGGGATAAAAATGTTAGTACTTTTGTGATTTTTCTTTTCTTTTGAGCTCTTTCTTACATGTGTGTGTGTGTGTGTGTGTGTGTGTGTGTGTTTTAGTGATAGAATGGGAGTATTGCAGCGATGTCGTGGAGTGATGAAGTGTGTATGGATATTGCTTGGATACACAGTCAGGGTTGAGAGCGGCGAGTCAACGTTTGCAGCAAAAAAAATTCACGTTACAATTTTTTGAGGACGAGACTTTTAACAGAGCGAATAACGGAGAGGCTAGCGTAGAGTGTTGAAGGTTAAAAATCAGCATAGGTCGGTTAGCGTTCAGTCAACATATTTCATATTTCACAAACACTCAAATATATGCTTAAAGGTTTGGTCTACAATTTAGTCCACAACTTAAAGTTCAACCTTACAATGTTCATGATTCAGTCCAAATGCATCGTAACAAACAGTGGTTCCCAACATGTTTCGGCTCTCGATTCCCTGAAGTTTAGAATATATTTTCTGCATACGTAAAACTTTAAATTGAAAAATTTTTGAGTTTTACTAACTTTTTGAAATTTTTGAAGTTTACATAAATTATTACGATGGTTGTTGAGCCACAGTGTTTTACTGTTTTGACTAAAGGACAGTTTGATATGGTTGTGTCATGGTTACACAGTCCCACTTGGTAAAATCATACCAAACTTTAAAATGAAACGGTTGTGAATCAATTTCTCTTTGAATATACAGTATATTATTACCAAGGACTTGGTTCTACTCAAACATCACTTTATCTGGACTCTTAAATTCAGAAAATTTGGAACTTGGAGAAAACATATTGTAATGGGTTTGTTGTCAGGAGTTGGGACCCTTCAGACATGTAACATTTCCATGTTGGGAACCTCTGGTTAAGACGCTTAATTAACTCGCTAAACTTTAACGTCCTGTCCTGAAGAAAATCAATGCAACACGGACTCCCAAACCACTCCACATTTAGACCCTGCTCTCTACACATTATAATAACATCACCTCGATTCTGCAAAGCCCCGACAATACAGCATACAGTAAGATTTGTGTGTGTTCTTGAATTTACATGATGCCACAGTTTAAACTTTAAAGAGAGAGAAGAAAAAGATTATTTATATTTACAACACGGACCAGAGAAGAAACAGTAGAAGAAGAAGAAAAAGCCCTTCGTGGTGATTCGCTGAGTAAATCAGAGACTGTTTTGATTGGACGTTACGGACGGACGGACAATGGCGGGAACTCTTTCAAACATTATACAATTTTTTTAGACAGATTTACAGATACACTTAAGCCTTGTTGACACTAAGCTGAGCAGTTTGGTTCAGTATGGCACCCATTCATTTGCGTTTGCACTGTCAAAATTTCCTAAGGGTACCAAAAAAAAGCGCCTATTTTGGTTCCATTTCATTGGGGTACTAAGCCGTCCCAAAGGTTCCAAAAAGAGGTGGAGCTACACACTGCAGTCCGTTGATTGGTCGACAGAATCCTGACGCGATAAACCGCCGTGTGTAATCTCCTTGACAACAGTGAAGATTCTAGTCTTGTGTTTAGAGTGAGAATGTCAATGTCGCCGCCTCCACAGCTCTTTGTTTATTCTGTGGTGTTTTTATTCTTCTTCATTGGAATTAAATCGGAGGACTACACTGTGTTCCGCTGTTGTAATGTCACCATAGTTACATAGCTGCTATGATGTCCCCATAGTTACTTCTGTAAAATAAAATTTGAAGTAATTTTTATTTATGGCTTTTGTTTTATCCTATGCTATAATGTCATCATAGTTACCATAGCTAATTTGATGTCACTATAGTTACGTAGAAGCTATACCTTCACCATAGTTACGTAGCTGCTATGATGTCACCATATCAAACCGTGCCATACCCAAAATGTGCTACCCAGTGAAAACAAGGCTCAATTTGTGACCATACAATTTTGAGCTTGTACATTTCTTATATCATGTTTTTTGTCCTTAATTGACTATAATTGTATAAAAAAAAAATCATCGGAAATAATTAAATAAAATGCAACAAAGAAAAAGCTTTAGTGTCCTTCCTTCCGTGATTTCATCCTCGCTGTGATTGGTCGGAATCTGACGGCAGAATTAAAAGTTGTAGAAGAAGAAGAAGCAGATGAATTCCCTTTATAGCCTCGTAGCTGCTTCCTAGCCTAAATTGTCCTTTTTTCACATAATAAAATTCACTTGAAGGAAAATGTTTTAAATTAAACGTTTTTCAACCAAGATGGATATCAGGCTCGGGCTTTTTAAGATGTCCACAATTCTAGTCCATTCAGATAAATAGATAACGGATATTTCTACTGGTAGTTAAGGTTTAAAATCAAACATATTAAGGAAAAATTTACTAAGATGGACAATTTTCTAATATATTATATTGATTTTTCTGTTTTGTAAGTAGTTAAGGCTGGACAATAAAAAACAAATCACAGACATGATGGAAATTTTGCGGATTTAAATGAATAATTCATTTGAAACCAAGAAACAGTGACAAGTCCTGAAGAATTTTAAGTCGAAACTTTCAAACACATTTTGTCCGTTAATAATTTTTTGTTACTTTCGAAAAATTAATTCACTGATTTGGGGCATTAAATATTCATAATTATTCACTTGATTTATTAGAAAATTTGTGAATTGAAGTTTAGATCTTGGGCTGTTTGTCGAACAGACGTCACTTCAGTTTTGGTGAATTTTGACAATTTCTAAAGGCTCATTTATCAAGAAAATACTTATTTATTTAATTATATATTTTGAAATATTTTATTATCGTCCAGCCCTACAACTGGTCAGGAAATTGTCTATCTATTTTTCTTTAGTGTTATTGATATTTAAACTTTTGAATTGATTGAATTGTGAACAAA
>CM049418.1:4310000-4330000 GCA_026929865.2 Hyperoplus lanceolatus | reverse complement strand
AAAGATATTCAGGGATACTGTGTTTAAGAAGTAAGTGTGTGTGTGTGTGTGTGTGTGTGTGTGTGTGTGTGTGTGTGTGTGTGTGTGTGTGTGTGTGTGTGTGTGTGTGTGCGTGTGTGTGCGTGTGTGAAATGACAGACCTTTAAAAATTCCACACCAACTACTTGTTTACAGGTTGAAATAAAGCATCATTATTATTAGAAAGTACTACTCCATCAACAAGAAATAGTTTGATACCATAAACTAAATTTAGTCAGATTTCTTCTGGTTTAAAGGTGCTCTGAGGAACTTTAAGTGTGTGTTAATATTTGGTCCCCCTTTGGACATCAGCGGTAGTGTTTTTACTACGCCAGCTATTGTTCCTGGGTGAGCGTATACCCATGACAAAGGCATTAAGAAAAACTATGTGAAAATAGCATTCTTTGCACTGATGGTCTGGTTTGCTGTTACATGTAATTCATGATTATCAGAGGAAAAATTAGACTGTTTCAGAAATATTTAAAAGTTCCTCATAGCACCTTTAAATGGAGGTGAATTTTCCTTTAATTCAAAATGTTCTTGGTCACCATAGAGATGTGTCCAAGACCTATTTAATATGGAGCGGCCATTTTGGCTATAAGACCGCAGTGTGTTGACCCTGACAGCTCCGGTCGCATGTCCACGGAAACCATTGACATTTTCTACTAGATTAACTGGATTCAGATGAGTGGAGGTGTGTGTGTGTGTGTGTGTGTGTGTGTGTGTGTGTGTGTGTGTGTGTGTGTGTGTGTGTGTGTGTGTGTGTGTGTAGATGTTTCTGTAGTAATTGTGTTGAGCACTACACATTTCCCAATTATCTTTTATCAAAATATTTGTTAAAAATCAATCAAAATGAGTACGCTAGCCTGTATGAGACCAATTTAGTTACATTTCTTGATTATACATTTAAAAAATATGACTATATGAGGGTTAGGGTTAGTGTATGAGGGTATTGCATTTTTTTTAGTGTGTGAACTAGACAGTTGTTTATTGAGGATCCCTTGGTTTAGTCAATCTGGTCAGTCTTTTCTGACATAATCACCAAAAACAACAACAATGCACGTGCCCTGTTTGCTACTGTCGACAGATTAACAAACCCTCCTCTGCCAGTAGCGTCTGAGCATCTTTCCACGAGGGCCTGCAATGAATTTGCCTCCTTCTTTACTGAGAAAATTCACAAAATTAGACAAGCTGTCACTGCATCAATACCAAGTTCAACATATGTGTTCCCTCTTAAAATCAATTCAAATGCAATGACAGAATTTTATCTTATAAACCACAAAAACCTGGAGGACATTATACAACACCTGAACTCCTCATCCTGTTGCCTCGACATTCTGCCCACAGGCTTCTTTAAAACAGTTTTTAGCTGTATGGCCTCAGATGTTCTACAAATTGTCAATATGTCCCTTCAGACAGGTGTATTCCCACAGGCCCTGAAAACAGCAGTCATCAAGCCACTCTTAAAAAAGAACAATCTAGATACATCACTCATGAAAAATTATAGGCCCATATCTAACCTACCATTTTTAAGTAAAATCATTGAAAAAGCTGTTTATCAACAGCTAAATAACTACTTAGCAAAGAACAACTGCTTTGATGTTTTCCAGTCAGGATTTCGACAACACCACAGTACTGAGACTGCTCTGGTTAAGGTCCTCAATGACATCCATTTAAACACAGACAGTGGCAAAAGTTCTGTCTTAGTTTTACTGGATCTCAGTGCCGCTTTTGACACAGTTGACCACAGCATATTACTAGATCGACTAGCAAACTGGGTTGGACTTTCGGGAACTGTACTAAGCTGGTTTGAATCCTACTTAAAGGATAGAGACTACTATGTGTCAATAGGCAATTTCACATCTGAGCGGACAAATATTACATGCGGGGTCCCCCAAGGTTCCATTCTTGGCCCTCTTCTATTTAACATCTACATGCTCCCACTAGCTCAGATTATGAATAAGAACAAATTATGCTACCATAATTATGCAGACGACACACAAATTTACATAACCATATCACCAGGAGACTACAGTCCGATACAGGCACTGAGTAAGTGCATTGAACAAATCAATGATTGGATGTGCCAAAATTTCCTTCAATTAAACAACGATAAAACTGAAGTAATTGTCTTTGGTGCCAAAGATGAACAATTAAAAGTCAGCGCACAGCTTACATCCATTATGTTAGAAACTACACCCCAAGCCAGAAATCTTGGTGTTGTTGTAGACTCTGACTTGAATTTCAAGAAACACATAAAATCAATCAATAAATCAGCCTACTACCACCTAAAAAACATATCAAGAATTAAAGGGCTTATGTCTCAGCAAGATTTAGAAAAACTTGTCCATGCACTTATCTTTAGTAGACTTGACTACTGTAACAGTGTCCTTGCTGGCCTTCCAAAAAAATCAATCAGACAGCTTCAGCTAATTCAGAACGCTGCTGCTCGAGTCCTCACTAGGACCAAAAAGGTGGATCACATTACCCCAGTTCTGAGGTCTTTACATTGGCTTCCAGTCACTCAAAGAATTGATTTCAAAATTCTGATGTTGCTTTATAAAGCACTAAATGGTTTAGGGCCAAAATACATTACTGATATGCTGATAAGTTATGAACCGTCCAGAGCCCTTAGGTCGTCTGGGACAGGTCTACTTACAGTCCCTAGAGTTAGGACTAAACGAGGAGAAGCAGCTTTTAGTTTTTATGCACCAACAATCTGGAACAAACTCCCAGAGAACTTGAGGTCTGCTGCAACTCTCAGTTCTTTTAAATCGAGTCTGAAGACTTTTTTGTTTCCTTTTTAACTTGCAATTTTCATTTTATTTGCTTCTTTTATTAAATCGAGTTTTAATTTTTATTTTATTTTTATTTGCTTCTTTTATTCGCTTTTAAATGTTTTATAATGTGTTTTATGTATTCTAATCTTGCCCCTGTAAAGCACTTTGAGTGGCCTTGTGTCTGAATTGTGCTATATAAATAAACTTGCCTTGCCTTGCCTTGTGGAGAAAATCAAGTGTTTTCCACTTACGTGTTCGTATTAGTGGCACATATCAAACATTGAAAACACAAGATTTAATATCAAGTATCTTCCCATTTTTCCCGAAAATCTCTCCCTGCACGCACACACACACACACACACACACACACACACACACACACACACACACACACACACACACACACACACACACACACACACACACACACACACACACACACACACACACACACACACACACACACACCTAGCTCTGCAAATTAGGAAAAAAATCCCCAAAAATGCCAAGATTTTTTTTCTCCTTAAGTGAAGAATTCTGTGTTTTTTTAAATGTAAACCAGCGATCGTTGAACCCATTCAGTCCAAACACATTATGACAAACACGCGAGGACAATTCTATCGTTCTACATTTCTACCCACTTTCCCCCTTTCTCTCTCTTTATTCTATGAGCAATTTTATTCTACCGTTCCAATTAAGCCGAGGGTTGCTAGTGAGAGAGTGAGTGAAGGGGGGTAAGGATTCATTTCATGATTTTATGCCCGGCCCCCGCTGGCATAGGACAGAGTCACGCATGTTGAGGGAACGTTATTTATTTCTTCATTATTAAAATAAAGGCAAAGGGAGGGGGCGGCTGGGGTTAACACACACACACACACCCAGTCACTGTCTGTCTGTCTGACTCTCACACACACACAGACAGTGCCTCTCACACACACACAGAGACACAGAGAGAGACACACACACACACACACACACACAAACACAGACACAGACACACAACTACACACACACAAACAGAGACAGAGAGTGACTCTCACACGCACAGATATAAAACACACACAGACAGAGAGAGACACACACAGTGTATCACACACACACACACACAGTGTATCACACACACACACACAGTGTATCACACACACACACACACACACACACACACTAATGACTAGGGTTAATATGATGACTCAGGCATACAGAATGTGCATTTAGTTTGTGCTCTTAGCCCCGGTCTCGCATTAGCATAACCGCACGCCGCGATGACAAGCGATGAATGGGCCTGTGATTGGCTGATGTCAGGAAGCTTAATGTCAATAGTAAATTGGAGAGCTTGTTAGTACGAGAGTCGGGGGAAGCGCTCATGTACAAAATAACGTCTATTAGGACTAATTTAATCAAGCAAAGGCCTCCTCCCTTTACAGATGGGTTAAAGAGTGTAGGGCCCAATTATTTCTCTATACGTTTGGGCCTGTCTGTCAATGTGGAGGAGGCCGTGTGTGTGTGTGTGGCTGTGTGTGGTTGTGTGTGTGTGTGCTGTTTAAAATGCAGGGGCTTCAGATAATGGCGGAAAGATGATGGCAGGCGGGATCGGCTAGTTAACCGATGAACATGAAACGGAGCTCGAGTCAATAAACACACACACACACACACACACACACACAATGATGATGATCTCCAACTTGAAGTTACAAGGAAACCAATACGAGAAAAATGGTTTTGCCCCATCAGCTTATAAAAAGCTTTATTTGTGCGGTTATAGACATCAAACCACTCCTTTGACACACTGAGAACTAATCCAGTGTTAACACACAGCCTAGGCTCTGTAACCTTATGGGCCTCCATAGCTATAGCAACATGCCTCGGCTCTGTAACCTTATGGGCCACCATAGCTATAGCAACATGCCTCGGCTCTGTAACCTTATGGGCCTCCATAGCTATAGCAACATGCCTCGGCTCTGTAACCTTATGGGCCACCATAGCTATAGCAACATGCCTCGGCTCTGTAACCTTATGGGCCACCATAGCTATAGCAACATGCCTAGGCTCTGTAACCTTATGGGCCACCATAGCTATAGCAACATGCCTCGGCTCTGTAACCTTATGGGCCACCATAGCTATAGCAACATGCCTCGGCTCTGTAACCTTATGGGCCACCATAGCTATAGCAACATGCCTCGGCTCTGTAACCTTATGGGCCACCATAGCTATAGCAACATGCCTCGGCTCTGTAACCTTATGGGCCACCATAGCTATAGCAACATGCCTCGGCTCTGTAACCTTATGGGCCACCATAGCTATAGCAACATGCCTCGGCTCTGTAACCTTATGGGCCACCATAGCTATAGCAACATGCCTCGGCTCTGTAACCTTATGGGCCACCATAGCTATAGCAACATGCCTCGGCTCTGTAACCTTATGGGCCACCATAGCTATAGCAACATGCCTCGGCTCTGTAACCTTATGGGCCACCATAGCTATAGCAACATGCCTCGGCTCTGTAACCTTATGGGCCACCATAGCTATAGCAACATGCCAGTTTACAGTTTACAGTACTGTACACACGATATGAGGAGATATACAGATTTTGACAAAAAGCGTTTTTTTGGCATTTTTGTTTGATTTGACAGTTTTGAAAAGACAGAGATGAAATGGGTCAGAGAGGGGGATGACCTGCAGAGAACGACCCGGGCTGGGTCAGAGAGGGGGATGACCTGCAGAGAACGACCCGGGCTGGGTCAGAGAGGGGGATGACCTGCAGAGAACGACCCGGGCTGGATTCTAACCCGGGTCTGCTGTGAAGAGGACTGAGACTCTATGGGGGGGGGGGCTCTAACCACTACACCACTAGCGACCCCCGAACAAGACTTTTAATAATGGCCGGATCAAAATCTGTTCAAACGACATTATTCCCCATCTCCAATCTAGCCAGACCAATCTGTGATATGATCACAGTATCAGACTGGGGAGGGGAGGGGAGAGGTGTGTGTGTGTGTGAGTCCGTGTGTATGTTTGTGTGTTAGCCTGTGATCCATTGTGTGTGCTTGTATTATTGTGTATGAGCGTGTGTGTGTGTGTGTGTGTGTGTGTGTGTGTGTGTGTGTTAGCCTGTGATCCATTGTGTGTGTATATATGTATGTGTGTGTGTGTGTGTGTGTGTGTGTGTGTAACTTGCGTGTGACTGATATGAATATAGGTTTTTATGTTCTATGCTCCTCTGGCTCTGTCCCTCCTCCGTCCCCCCCACACAGCGCTGACCCTGGGGGGCAATTATCCTGTGATGTGGGCCTCTTTGGCTCGCTGCGGTCACCCCAATCTCTGCTCCCTCGAGCCCAATTCTGCTCCCCTGTCTGTGTGTGTGTGTGTGTGTGTGTCAGTGTGTGTCTGTGTCTCAACGTGTGTCTCTCTCTCTCTCTCTCTCTGTGTCGTGTCTCTGTGTGTGTGTCTGTGTCTGCGTGTCTCTGTCTCTGTGTCTCTGTGTGTCTCCGTGTCCCTGTGTGTGTGTGTGTGTGTGTGTGTGTGCGTGCGTGTGTGTGTGTGTGGGGCCGTCCGTTGCACCTGCACCCCGCCACATTAAAAGCCCTGAAGTCTAATTTTAAATCTGTTAGCGAACGCTTTCTCTCCGGGGCGAACAAGACTAATCTGTTCCCATAAAGGGCCCTTATTCTTGCCCCTATCCCGGCCTGAATTATTAGTGGTGGGGCATTCGTCATGTGGGGCCCGCTAGTTAAGTGTGTGTGTGTGTGTGTGTGTGTGTGTGTGTGTGTGTGCGTGTGTGTGTGTATGCTCATCCGTTAGCTAACCTAATTTTTCTGCTGTCTAATTAAGGTGTGGTGCTCAAAAAGCAGCCAATTGTTCTACCTTCTACTATGAAAGAATGAACGGTGAAAGAATATACAATGCTTATTTTATATTATAGAAGATGTCAGATCCAGTTTGCTATTGACATTTCCTTTTCTAGAGACTTCTGTGACAAAATTAGACATTTAGGCGATGTTAAAATGTACAGATATTTATAAAAACACATATTTGCCCCATAAAGACAGTTTTTAAAGAACAGATTTAGGATACAGCCTATATTAATTTAAAAAAAAAATACTATGTATGTACAGGTCTTAAAAATGCATTTTCAGCATGTTGATAAGAAGACAGAGAGACAATTTATGTTTGTGTCACTCCGCCAATCAGCAATACACAGCAGAAAACTAGAATGATAAAATAAAATCAACTGTGTCCGTCTGGCGGTAAACTAAAGCTGTGGTTACAATCTCAGTTCAGCAAACAACTGAAGGGATTTAGGTTTATGTTTAGCATTTATATATGTGGAGAATTTTTTTCTTCTTCTTCTGCTGGCCCCCTCTCCATAAGGTAACACACTAATTATGCAGAAGAACTGTGTGTGTGTGTGTGTGTGTGTGTGTGTGTGTGTGTGTGTGTGTGTGTGTGTATCTCCATAAGGTAACACACTAACTATGCAGAATACCTGAACACAACCGCACAACAAAAATACTGAACTATCCCTTTAAATGTACCCAAACCACACGCTGCTGTATTTACATCGATAAGCAGCGACGACAGAAACCTGAGTTAAACAGGGGAATAGGTTGTGGTTGAGGCTTTGTCCAGGTAGAAAGAAAGTCTCTCTCTCTCTCTCTCTCTGATTCTGTGTAGCTGTGTGTGTGTGTGTGTGTGTGTGTGTGTGTGTGTGTGTGTGTCTCTCTCTCTCTCCCTCTCTGTGCGTGTGCCTCCCTGTGTGTGTATGTGTGTGTGTGTGTGTGTCTCTCTCTCTCTCTCTCTCTCTCTCTCTCGCTTTCTCTCTGTGCATGTGTCTCTCTCTTTCTCTCTCTCTCTCTCCCTCCCTCTGTGTGTGTGTGTGTGTGTGTGTGTGATGGATGTATAAATGCCCCCTTCCTTCCCCTCGTGGTCTCTCATGTGAGTAATAGAGGCCGAGATTTCATTTTGCAAGTGGCTGACTTAATGATCCAGCCGGTAATTAATGTTCTGATTATCTTAATGTTAAATATGTCCAGGAGCAGAAAGACTGACCTCATGTCTGTCAAGGTCTGCTCTGCCCCCCACCCCACTACGCCTACCAATTAGGTTCCTGTTTAGGAGGGAGGGTGTGTGTGTGTGTGTGTGTGTGTGTGTGTGTGTGTGCTGTGTGTGTGGGCGGGGGGGCTGTGTGTGTGGCTGTGTGTGTATGGGGCTGTGTGTGTGTGTGTGTGGCTGTGTGTGTTTGTGTGTGCGTATGTGTGCGTATGTGTGGGCGGACGGATGTGGGGCGATGGAAAATGCAAGTGGAAGGTTTGAATTAGGGATGCAAGGAAACATGAAAATCATATCCGGAAAAAACAAATGTACATTTTTGCATAAATTAAAGGTGTAGTCAGTGATTCTGGAGAACGCTTGTTGACAAAATCACTTCTTGTCTAAATCAGTGAATATCTCCTCATGATCCGCTACCCGTCTGTACTGTGTGTGTGCGCTGAAAAAATAGTCCAGTTTTAATACACAGCCTAGGCTCTGTATACTGGTATGTTGCTAGCTATGGTGGGCCCCTTTGTTTACATACCAGGTAGCCAGAATCACTGACTCCACCTTTAATGTAAATGTTATATATGAATGTGGCTGTGTTTTGTTTTGTCATATGCAGATGGCTTTCTGTATGTTTAAAAAACTGCAAAACAAAGTAAAAATCTTTGTTCATGTAAAAAAAAAAATGTATATAAGTTTATAAATACAAATAAACTGCAAATACTTGGAAAACTAAATGTAGAAGAAAACAAACGAAAAAAAAATATATATACATACTACGAGAGGAAGATATACACATTGCAAAACATGCCTCACTTATATGAAGGCTGCGTTCCAATCCCCATACTATCTGCTATCAAGTATGGTAGAAAAAAATCTTGTGGCCAGATTTAGTATGCTTAAAAATACCCAGAAGTCTACTAGATCCAGCCAAGATTTTTAGTGTTGAAATCAGCTTGCTATTGGGGCGATTCTGACCCACAATCCAGTGCGCACGGGAAGTGACGTCACATCGACGGAGCCTCCGTATGAAAACAAACGGGGATGTGACGGATAAAAAAGCAAGAGGTAAGATCAAGGAGCCATGTTGGGATGAAATAAATAAGTAAAAGTATGTCCCAATTGTAGCATACTGCATCCCAACTAGATTATTTTTATGGTCAGATGTAGTATGTGGAATAGAAACAAGACAGAGTGTGAGATTTGGAACGCAGGGAAAGTATATGTTGAGAGGAAAGGAAGGTAAAATAAATCGGTCCTGTGTGCGTCAGTATTAAATGTCCCAGTCAGACCAGAGGACGAATTATGTTGCTAGATATCACACCTCCTCGACAGAGCACCGCCCCGCACTATGAGATATGTGAGGGTGTGTGTGTGTGTGTGTGACTATGTGTGAGGGTGTGTTTGTGTGTGTTTGTCTGTCTGTGTGTGTCTGTTTGTGTGTGTGTCGGCTGTCGCTATGGGGAATTGCAGAATGGATTGGAAGGAGAGATGCACAAAGCATGGCCCTGTCACACACACACACACACACACACACACACACACACACACACACACACACACACACACACGCTGCTAATTGTTTGATTACTACAATGTTTAATTATGAGGAGAGATACTTGTTGACATGCGTCGCTTGCAGTGACTGGACAAATGCTGTGAACCTCGCAGGCTTGATACAGTGTGGACAGGCACACACACACACGCACACGCACACGCACACGCACACACACACACACACACACGCACACACGCACACAAACACACATCCCAAAAGTTACATGTATTTTACATTTTTAGCCACTTTTCTTATTGACATTATAGAATACACAAAGGTAAACTATTTGTCACCAAATACTGTCATCTCACTTCTTTAACTAGGGGCTCACATCCCAATAACTCAAGGTATTAAAACTATCCCTTATCACTCACAAGTATCTCTCTGAACCACCAAAAGACTCCACCAGCGTCCTAAACGTTCCCATTACCCTCTGTGTGCCCGCGGTGTGTGTGTGTCATTTAGACATATAGCACCTTAAATTGGCACAGTCGCTTATTTACGCACCACAGCTGATGCTACGCTAACGGGCCTGCTAAGTTTGGCTTCTCTGCCCATTCTGTTGCACCCTAGAGGGGAAACAGTGTCCGGTCCAGCAGCCTAACACACACGCACAGACACACACACACACACACACACACACACACACACACACCCTAAATCCTTTGCTTTATTGGCGCCAAATTTCATTGTTTTAATTAAGTGTCGCGTGGCGTTTTAACACCAGCAGCCAAAGGCATGTAGGCCAGTTACCATGACAGCGAGTGACAGCGATGTTAATATGACCTCATAGCCAACGGACTGGGGAGGCGCTTCCATGGCGGCCATTTGCATTCGTCCCCTAAGACTATATACAAGCCTTTACTACAAGATGATAATGACCTTTTGTACCTACTGACTTGTCTGTGTGTGTGTGTGTGTGTGCGTGTGTGTGTGTGTGTCTTCTTTCACACTAGTATGAATCAAAGGTCCAACATGTACATTCAGGTGTTTATTTGACTAAACCTTGTCTGTTTGCGTCTGTATATTTCTCATATACAACCATCTTTAACGGACATAATCGCAACATTTTTTTTTTCAATACTCTGAACCAAAAATCTCAACTTCTAAAGCACTTACATCAACTAAACTTTCCATAATCATTCTCAGCACTATTCTGAAGGTTATTACAGAAGGATTTGTTCATATGTTGTTCATTGTCTGATTTATGAGACATTTTCTTCTAAAAAACATGTTGAAAACGTATTTTTAAGACCTGTAGATAGTATTCTTTGATTTATAAAATGAAAAAAGGCTGTATCAAAAATCTGGACGCTCATATTTTGTAAAAAATAAAATAAATGTTTTAACTCTGGCTTTATTGATTTTATTCCTTTAAAGGTGCAGTGTGTAGAATTTTGGGTTTTATTTCCTAACAGATTTTGTAGAAAGTAATTATGATATCCATAAATACATTTAATTTTGTGCATAATTGCTGATTTTTTTTTTTTTAATTATTACTTTTTCCCTTAGAAAGGGTCTCATATATGTCCATATTTCTGCATTTCTTGTACCGAGGCCTAGTGCCGCCATCTTGAAAGTGTCATAGTTGGAATGTCATCAGGAGCATTGTTTAAAATTTAGAATTGTTCTTGTCCTTGAAGGCCACTGTAGCTTCTGTTATTATTTGAAAGAGGTGGGGTTACCCAGGGAGCGTTGCATTCTAGAACTTTGTAGAACTTTCTTGATGATGTCATATTACACACTGCACCTTTAAAGAGATGCACATGTACACATAATTACATGCAACATATGACTCTATTGTTGACATTTCCGGTGACTGTATACAACGATTTTAATGCATTTTAAATGTATTAAAAGCCTCATGTTTCGGTGCTTGTCGCGTATTTGTAATTTAAGATGTAGCGTGGAGTGTGTAACCTCGGCAACACAGCTTCTACATATCATTTCATAGACCGTCTATGTCACTCCATAAATGTGTCATAAAATGCCCACGCCTCCCGCTCGCTGTGTGTGTGTGTGTGTGTGTGTGTGTGTGTCTGACTGATGCATGGACAGATTTATATGGAGAATAGGGAAGGAAATAATACAAGATCAAGAAGTTATGTTTCGATTTAAAACCTTAAACAAAATCGTAAAAATGTTCAATCGCAATATCTGTACCTATTTAAAGGTGCTACGAGGAACTTTTACATATTTCTGAAACAGTCTCATTTTTCCTGTGCAAAGAATGCTATTTTCATATAGTTTTTCTTAATGCCTTTGTCATGGGTATACGCTCACCCAGGAACAACAGCTGGCGTGGTAAAAACACTACCGCTTTAGTCCAAAGGGGGCGCTAGAATTAACACAAACTGAAAGCTCCTCGGAGCACCTTGAAAGAATTTAAGCAAAATCATAAAAGTCTTCAAAATCTGTACCTAATTAAGCTTTTGGCTTTCGGTTTGACGTGAAGGGTAAAAAATCTCACGACGCTTTAAAAATACACAATTTCAATGGCAATAGCGAGTGCACCTTTATAAAATATGCAAATAACACACGTTAGATGCTGTGTGGTTTACTGCTGCTACAATGGATCCAAATCGTAGAATCAAATCTACCATTTGAAAACGTCCTAAAAATGTCAAAAAGTTATTTTCTGTACAGTTTTTTGATGAATAAATTGAAAAAGGAAAGATAAGATAAATGTAGAGATGAGCAGAGAACCACACAGTGAGTAGAGGAGGAATCTATGGATGTGAAACCACAAACCGTTCGCCACTTAAGGAATGGACTGATAAATACTATCGACAGGCCAGAGAAGGTGTGTGTGTGTGTGTGTCCCTCTCTCTCTGTATGCGTGTGCCTGTATGTGTGTGTGTGTGTGTGTGTGTGACTGTGTGTGTGACTGTGTGTGTGTGTGTGTGTGTGTGTGTCTCTCTCACTCTCGCTGTATGCGTGTGCCTGTATGTGTGTGTGTGTGACTGTGTGTGTGTCTGTGTGTGTGTGTGTGTGACTGTGTGTGTGTGTCTCTCTCTCACTCTCGCTGTATGCGTGTGCCTGTATGTGTGTGTGTGTGTGTGTGTGACTGTGTGTGTGTGTCTCTCTCTATGTATGGGTGTGCCTGCGCCTGTGTGTGTGTGTCTCTCTCACTCTCTCTGTATGCGTGTGCCTGTATGTGTGTGTGTGTGACTGTGTGTGTGTGTGTGTGTGTGTGTGTGTCTCTCTCTCTATGTATGGGTGTGCCTGCGTCTGTGTGTGTGTGTCTCTCTCTCACTCTCGCTGTATGCGTGTGTGTGTGTGTGTGTGTGTGTGTGTGTGTGCCTGTATGTGTGTGTGTGTGTGTGTGTGTGTGTGTGTGTGTGTGTGTGTGTCTCTCTCTCTCTATGTATGGGTGTGCCTGCGTCTGTGTGTGTGTGTCTCTCTCTCACTCTCGCTGTATGCGTGTGTGTGTGTGTGTGTGTGTGTGTGTGTGTGTGTGTGTGTGTGTGTGTGTGTGTGTGTGTGTGTGTGTGTGTGTGTGTGTGTGTGTGTGTGTGTGTGTGTGATGGAGCGTTGCAGGTTAATTGAGATAATATTGAGCTCTTGCTTCACATTCAGAAATAAATCGGAACATGAGCAACAATAAAAGCATTAGTGGTGTGACGGACGAGGCCTAATGGCACGTCAATACTAGGTGTGTGTGTGTGTGTGTGTGTGTGTGTGTGTGTGTGTGTGTGTGTGTGTGTGTGTGTGTGTGTGTGTGTGTGTGTGTGTGTAAATGAGAGGTTGCTGCACTGGCTTCGAAATCTAGCCAACACTTTGCAAGAAGAAAAATGCAAATTTCATTATGTTGGTAAAAGATTATGGCCACTATAACCCTTTACAGTTCTTTATCTTTTTAAGATATTTTTTGGGCATTTTTATGCTTTATTGATAGTGTAGAGATAGAGGTGAAATGGGGCAGAGAGGGGAGTGACATGCAGAGAACGACCGCGGGCGGGAATCGAACCCGGGTCTGCTGCTGGGCCCGGCCCGGGGGGGCGCCTTACCAACTGAGCTAAGGGGGCCCCCCTTTATAGTTTAATGGATAAATGGAAAAATGTTTTAAAAAATCTCTACTGAAAAAAAATAAATAAATACAGTGTTAATACACAGCCTAGGCTCTGTAAACAGGCACGTAAACAAAGGGGGCCACCGTAGTTTGCATCATGCCTGTGTGTGTGTGTGTGTGTGTACCACAGAAGGATAGTAACCAATCTGTGAACTTTAGCGTGACATTGGTGTGGATCAGTGTATACCTGTGTATGTGTATGTGTGTGTGTGCGTGTGTTTGTCCCCGTGTGTGTGTGTGTAATTATCGGCGGTTGGAAGCAGCTCCCTTCATAACAAATTAGAGTTGACTGGCATCGACTTCCCTCTGCACTCAGCCCCCCAACGCTCATTAGTCAACAGAAGCACCTTATAATTACTGTCCACACACACACACACACACACACACACGCACACACACGCACACACAGAAGCAGGAGTTTGGAGGCATTTTTGTCAATATCCAACACTGAAACACTGCCCCCTGTCTGCAGAACATCAGTACTACACCAACTGAACGAAATGAACGTAAATCTAGTGAGATTGTAGACGTCAATGCTCCCTTGCTAACTCCTCCCTTTGTGGAGAATTTACAGAAGCTACGGTGGCCTTCAAGGACAAGAAAAAGAGGGGGGAAAATAAACCTTGTACCTGGTAGCATCGGGCCCTGGTTTGAGGCTTCTCTGTGGGTTAGCCTCATAAACCTATTCATAGTCATTGTAGTCGTTATATAGCCTCCCACACACTGCTAGTGATCAGTGCGAATTTTTGTTTTTGCTTTATTTAAATATATATATAAAAAATTAAAATTAAATGGTAAAAAAATAAAAAAATAACAGTAAACCATAGTAATCAAATCAAAATGTGTCCTACCTGGTAGCATCAGGCCCTGGTTTGAGCCTTCCCTGTGTGTTAGCCTCCCAGACGCTGTTAGCTAGCTGGTTCCCTATGGCAGACATGACTCGGATGAGCTCCAGAGGCCATTCGTCCAGATCCAGAGACCGGACGCGGCTCAGGTGAGTCCCCAGGTTACGATGGATCCCTGAACACTCTATGCAGATCAGAGCGCCGAGGTTTAGACTCGCCCAGTCAGGGTCTGCAGGAGAGAACACACAATGTGTTATATTCAAATCAAATCAAATCAGTTTTATTTTATATCATAGAATAGACATAAAATAGACATTTGCCTCAGTGGGCTTTACATTCCATACAGTATGACACCCTGCCCTTACACCCTTATATTACTCAGGGTCTACAGGGGGGGAGAGAGGACAAACAACATGGATTCAAAACAGTGTTTGGGTGTGGGGGGCAAGATAGTTTTGTCTATTTATCTTCCATAACATGTCTTATTTCATATTGGTATAAATCAAAGGTCCAAGATGTACTTTTAGGTGTTTATTTGACTAAACCTTGTCTGTCAGTATCTGTATATTTCTCTTATACAACCATCTTTAACGGACATTATCTCAACAGTAGTCCCCCCCCACCCCCCAAATACTCAATACTAAAAAATCTGACAATTGCCATGATTTTCCAATTTCTTTATTTTTTCTCTCTATGGGGGGGGGCTCTAACAACACCACGAGAGCCCAATAGAATTCCTTTTGAAACAGAAAATATCTGTAGAATAAACATCTTTCTTTTCAGTGATTGGTTGAAGCAGGATGTGTGTGTGTGTGTGTGTGTGTGTGTGTGTGTGTGTGTGTGTGTGTGTGTGTGTGTGTGTGTGTGTGTGTGTGTGTGTGTGTGTGTGTTACTCACTGTGTGTCTCACAGTCTGCACAGCGCGCGTTTCCTCTGATTCCCCTGATGGACTGCAGGGCCTTGGCTTCTGTCTGGCTGGTCAGGCGAGACTGGGAGAGAAACATATACAAATAAAACTAAATCCAGATAGATTGGGTTGAAATGGATTAAAACGCTGCATACGGTGGCCCCTCTGTTTTCATGCCAATTTACAGAGGCCTAGGCTGTGAATGAACACTGAATTATTTTTTAAGCACACAGTACGGATATGAAAGACAAGGAACACAAAAGGATCGGTGTGTGTGTGTGTGTGTGTGTGTGTGTGTGTGTGTGTGCGTGCGTGTGGCCTGAGGCATAAACATAGCGGCAGCCTGGACCGAGCGCATGTGGAAAATGGCAAAACTGAACAACAGTAATTACTATTTGTAATTATGGGAATGGGAGTGTGTGTGTGTGTGTGTGTGTGTGTGTGTGTGTGTGTGTGTGTGTGTGTGTGTGTGTGTGGTCCTATGGCATCGTATGTGATACAGTGTGATGTACCGCTTACTCATATTTCTATGATTGTAAATGCTTTTTTATTGCCTACTAATATTTTCATATTGTAGCATATGTATATTGACAGACAGACAGGCAGACAGACAGAGGAACATACAGACAGACATAGACACACACACACACACACACAAACAGACAGACAGACAGAAACACACACTGACAGACAGACAGACAGACAGACACACACACACACACACAAACAGACAGACAGACAGACAGACAGACAGACAGACAGACAGACACAAACACACACTGACAGACAGACAGACAGACAGACACACACACACACACACACACACACACACACACACACACACAAACCTTGTTCTTGCTGCTCTCACAGGACTGTAGGGAGGCCAGTATCTGACTCTCTATCACAGTGACCCAGGCGTCTCTCTCCTCGTAGGACGTTGCTTCAAAGTGCCACGTCTGTCCTGTCAGAGACACTATGGTCAACTCAAAGTTCTCCTCTTGTTCTGGAGGGAGAGAGGGGAAAACAACTGATTTAGATCATTTCAGTAACAGTTAGGACAGAGTGTGTGTGTGTGTGTGTGTGTGAGAGAGAGAGAGAGAGAGAGAGAGAGAGAGAGAGAGAGAGAGAGAGAGAGAGAGAGAGAGTGTGTGTGAGAGAGAGAGAGAGAGAGAGAGTGAGTGAGTGAGTGAGTGAGTGAGTGAGTGAGTGAGTGAGTGAGTGAGTGAGTGAGTGAGTGAGTGAGTGAGTGAGTGAGTGAGTGAGTGAGTGAGTGAGTGAGTGAGTGAGTGAGTGAGTGAGTGAGTGTGTGTGTGTGTGTGTGTGTGTGTGTGTGTGTGTGAGTGAGACAATACAAGATTTAGGAACAGTTACAACACTTTGCTTTAAGCCGTTTGGTTCACGCTAACGATCATAGAAAAATGATTAGTCGAAAAGTATTTGTCTTTGAGAAAATGTCTTTAAAATAAAACGAGCCTGACCTCCAAAATCTATTCAGTTCATCTTTGAGTCAGAATCCCTCAAAGCGTTAATTCATAATGCCTCTCTAGAAAAAAACCTGCATTTTAAAGTAAGACAAATTGGTCCATTGACTTACTATTGCAAGAGTTTCCACAAGAGATTGTGAAGTGGTGTTTTAGAGCGAAATAAACCTTTTAAAGAAGCTTTAAAAGGTAGTCGTACACACAGACACACACACACACACACACACACACACACACACACACACACACACACACACGTTTAATTGGGTCCTGATTGTCCCATTAACCTTTGAGGGGGTTTTTGGGTAATTGATCCACATGTGCCCCTCAAGCAAACCTGATTGTAATGATGATGATGTGTGTGTGTGTGTGTGTGTGTGTGTGTGTGTGTGTGTGTGTGTGTGTGTGTGTGTGTGTGTGTGTGTGTGTGTGTGTGTGTGTGTGTGTGTGTGTGTGTGGAAACATCCTGGCTTTAGGGGGGTGGGGTCACGGAGGTCACCAAGACAACAGGTGTCTTTCAGTCTCAATTATCTAGATACGTTATAATATGGACAAAGTTTTCATTCATAAATATTAAAGATAAAAGTCAAATTCGGTTTAAAAAATGTAATTCTTTCACAGTTAGTTTGGACTCTTAGAACCTGAACCAAAACATGACAGAAGTGTTGACGCTGCTTAACATCACAGAAGATCAGAAGTAAACTATTGCTTTAGAAACCTACAATTTTGGCCCAATTTTATTTTATTTTTCTAAGCAATGCAGAAATGTTTGGGACTAATCAGGTTTAATGCCGGAGAGACCTTTGAAAAAAAGTACTTGGAAGATGTCAACAAATCATTTTTGGTTGGCGATTTATGTTATCACAAACTATTTTTAATCATTTAGAACATTTTGTATAATAACGTGAATTGATTAATCTGAGTAATGCTCAACAGAAGAATCTATTAGCTTTCAAGGTTGATAAAATCCTCTGGAACTTTCAAACACATCTCAAACTAAATGTCGGTTAGTAACGGGCGCTAGGGCACATTCAAACATGTCACAGTGACTTTCTAGTTTAGAGTAAACTGCCCATTTTTTGAGGATACATTTAAAATTGTTCAAATTACAAGTGCTTCCAGAATCGAGCTAGTTCTTAGAGCTTTGAAATAGATGTTACTGTGTTAAAAGCACAAACACACACACACAGTTATACACACACACACACACATAAAGACACACATACACACACACACACAGTTATACACACACACAACCACAGTTTTTCACACACACACACACACACATAAAGACACACACACAACCACAGTTATACACACACACATACACACAGAGACAGACACACAACCACAGTTATACACACACACACACACACACACACACACACACACACACACAGAGACAGACACACATACACATAAGCACACACATTTGGTAAACATTAGCGAGCACATGGCGGATGGGAAGTTAAGGTGAATCCGGGGCACGACTCATCACCAACAGCAGATCAAAAACACACACACACACACACACACACACACACACACACACTCAGTCAGTACAACAAGCAGCTTCTGTTTACAATTAACCCCCATGAATAGGAATTTAACTTCATCAAAGCGCGGCCTGAAGCTCAGAGATCATTCCCAGGGTCTGGCTACGGCTACACCACACGGACAAAACACATTCAATATGCAAAAATACTAAACCTTTTCAGAGCTAAGACAGACAGACAGACAGACAGACAGACAGACAGACAGACAGACACTTAAACAGACAGACAGACACACACACACCGTCTGTTAAATAGTGTTTGGGAGAGATACAGACTTTACTACAAAACTGACTGAACCAATTCTTAATTCTGAACCAATTTTCATGATATTCCGATTTGCAAAAAATAAATTCTGGTCTTAAAACACAGCCTAGGCTCTGTAAACTGGTATGTAAACAAAGGAGGCCCACTGTAGCTATAGCAACATGCCCGTTTACAGAGCCTAAGCTATACTAACACTGCTTTTTATTTCAGCACACATGGTACAGACAGGTAGCGGATCATGAGGAGATATTCACTGATTTTGACAACAAGCGTTCTCCAGAATCACTGACTCCACCTTTAAGTTTGATTGTTGAAGATCAAAATGAGTATTTTATTCTCTACGTTCCCAGATGCTCTTAACCTATGCATGAGAATACAAACACTCACAGAAACACGGACGGCAAGTATAGGTAATTACTAGGCAACGCTTTGGGCTACTGTTGACACACACACACAAACGTAAAGGTGGCGACGAAGCAATTTGTGAACTTTGACACTGGTAACCTTTACAGGCAGAAAAAGTACAAACCAAATCTAGAGCATTTACAAGACGCTGGCAAGACATGTATAAGAGCGTGTGTGTGTGTGTGTGTGTGTGTGTGTGTGTGTGTGTGTGTGTGTGTGTGTGTGTGTGTGTGTGTGTGTGTGTGTGTGACAGGCAGGACGTTTTAGGTGCAATGAGAGGCAGACAAAAGGCGGCCTCAGGAAACACAAATTAAAGTCCTAAATGTCAGCGCACACAGTATTGCTTTGCGACACAGGTCATTACTCCACATATTATTCGAGGCCTTTAACAACATTAATAACCTGGAAAATATTACTACCGATTGTTCCCAAAATCCCTATGAAAAATGAAATATGTCGCTGTGTGTGTGTGTGTGTGTGTGTGTGTGTGTGTGTGTGTGTAGCAGTGACATGGAACAGATTTGAGATGATTTAGAAAGATTTAACCCTTTTTATTGGTCTTAGTTTGACTTTAAACAAGACATTTGTGTCTATTTCTCTTCCATAACATGTCTTCTTTCACACTAGTATAAATCAAAGGTCCAACATGTACATTCAGGTGTTTATTTGACTAAAACTTGTCTGTTTGCGTCTGTATATTTCTCCTATACAACCATCTTTAGCGGACATTATCTCAACATTAGATTTCTTTAAATTTACTCTAAACAAAAAAAATCTCAACTTCTAAAGCACTTACATCAACTAAACTTTCCATAATCATTCTCAGCACTATTCTGAAGGTTATTACAGAAGGATTTGTTCATATGTTGTTCACTGTCTGATTTATGAGACATTTTCTTCTTAAAAACATGTTGAAAATGGATGAAAATATAAGGTTTGAAATCGTAAATAGCATGTGCACTGCAATTGATAACCTATTGGAATGTGTGACTATTGAAATTCTAATGAAGGACAAGTGTTTAATTATCAGCTGTGTGTACAGAACACCCGATTCAAAAATGGAAGACTTTATAGAATACGT
>CM049418.1:4297500-4305000 GCA_026929865.2 Hyperoplus lanceolatus | reverse complement strand
CTAAAAACACATATGTATAATTTTAAATAATATGACCAATTCAGCATGGTCAGTGTGGAGAAAATCCTTTTTTTCTGTCTATAATCTCCCCTTTATTCCCTCTGAGTGAATCCTGTGTGTGGGTCGTTTAATCATCCCAGCCTCACTGGCCTTGCCGCGCTGCTATCCGTCAGCGAGAGGCCCTAAGTGAAATATTATAAATAATCCAGCCTATTGAAATCTTTTATCAGCTGTGTCACTTTCATTATTCAATAAGCGATTAGTAACAGTCTTCCCAATTTAGCCATTAGCCGCCGCGGCCTGAGCTCCATGTCACGGTGTGTGAGCCGCTGAAGTATCCGCCTGTCGGAGGGCCGTTCTGGGCTGAGTTATAGAGAGGGGAACGCCCCTTTTGGAGCCCAGATATCCCAGGTAGGAACGACCCAATATGCACGCACGCACGCATAAGCACGTGCACACACACACACACACACACACACACACACACACACACACACACACACACACACACACACACACACACACACACACACACACACACACACACACACACACACAGTATTACTGATAGGAATAGGGTGAATGTAAAGAGGAGTTAAAGGTGGAGTCAGTGATTCTGGAGAACGCTTGTTGTCAAAATCACTTTTTGTAAAAATCAGTGAATATCTCCTCATGATCTGCTACCTGTCTGTACAGCGTGTGTGCTGTGAAATAATCTAGTGTTAATACACAGCCTAGGCTCTGTAAACGGGCATGTTGCTAGCTAAAGTGGCCCCTTATTTTACATACCAGTTTACAGAGCATAGGCTGTGTATTAACAATAGATTTTTTTTCAACACACACAGTACGGACAGGTAGCGGATGGTGACGAGATATTCACTGATATGACAAAAAGTGTTCTCCAGAATCACAGACTCCACCTTTAAAGAAGGTAAAGATCATAAGAAGCTACAATATGGTACAAGGCCACTGTGACCTCACTATATGAAAGGCATGGGCTGATAAATGGTTTCACATGGTCACATGTCCAAGTGTCCCTGGCCAAGACACTGAACCCTAAACTGCTTCCGATAGTTAAACTGCGATCGGTGTGTGAATGCGTGTGTGAATGACAAACGTGGGAATGGGAACAGGTCTCCCTTGAAAAAGAGTCTCTGGTCTCAATGGGATTTGTAGAATTTCTGAGAAAGATATATTGATGTAGCTGTAGCGTGAACCAATCGGCAAAGGCAAAGTTCTGAACAGTTTAACACACGCACACGCGCACACACACACACACACACACACACACACACACACACACACACACACACACACACACACACACACACACACACACACACACACACACACAGAGAGAGAAGAGGTAGAATAGGAGAGAAAAATTCCATCATGATGAAAAGATGAAGGGAAGATAGAATGAGAGAATGGAGAGATCATAATGACTGCGTTTCCAAACCCCGGGCCAAAAGTACAGCTTCAATTGTATTATTTACCTTATTTAAAAACCTGTCTGTACTGTCTGTGCATTGAAAACAAATGTGTTAATACACAGCCTAGGCTCTGTAAACTGTATGTTGCTGGTTATGGTGGGCCCCCTTGTTTACATACCAGTTTACAGAGCCTAGGCTGTGTATTAACACTGCATTTCATTTTCAGCGCACACACAGTACAGACAGGTAGCAGATCATGAGGAGATAATCACTGATTTTAATAGAAAGTGATTTTGACAAAAAGCGTTCTCCAGAATCACTGACTGCACCTTTAATCCAAGGCTTAGACATAAATAACTATGATTAGTTTTTAGTAGAGTTAGCTGTTTAGATATTTGAAAGTGTTTAAAGCACATACTGTAAGTTGAAAATGAATTGGAATTGTTTTTAAAGTGTAGAAGTGAAAAGATAATGGCAGGAATATAAGTATAATATTTTTTAGTAATTTGTAAGTACATTAAAGGTGCTATGAGGAACTTTTAAATATTTCTGAAACAGTCTCATTTTTCCTGTCAGGATCATAAATTACATGTAACAAATAAGCAAACCAGACCATCAGCGCAAAGAATGCTATGTTTTCATATGGTTTTTCTTAATGCCTTTGCCATGGGTACGCTCACCCAGGAACAACAGCTGGCGTAGTAAAAACACTACCGCATTTGTCCAAAGGGGGCGCAAGAATGAACACAAACTGAAAGTTCCTCGTAGCACCTTTAATATTAGTATTTTAGTATAGTTTATGTCAAAGGCATTATGACAAACAATATAAAAACACATTCTTTGCACCGATGGTCTTGTTTGCTGTTACATGTCATTTATGATCATCAGAGGAAAAATTAGACTGTTTCAGAAATATTTAAAAGTTCCTCGTAGCTCCTTTAAAGCAGATTAATCCTAGCATTTTAGTAGTTTATACTGTAAATATAATTGAATATATGGTAGTCATTTATTAGTATTTTAGTATTGTTTGTGTGTTCCCGGGGCAGGGAAAGGTGTGAGTGAGGGCTGGGTAGATGGTGTACCTTCAGTAGTACCAGAGAGAGGGTCAGTCTTGAAGTTGCTGGTGCTTTTCTTGCGTCTGTGTTTCTGTTTGCGGTTGGCGTGAGGAGACGGGGGCGGCTCCAGCTTGGGACTGGTGGTGGAGGAGATGCTGGGAGAGGAGCACGCTGAGTCCCCCAGGCCTGTGTCTGTGAATATAGAGAATACAGGGTTAGTTTACAGAGCCTAGGCTGTCAAATCAAGAGAATCAAGTCACTAGAATCCATCAAGTCAAACACAGCCTCGTCTCTGTAAACTGGTGTGTACACAAAGGGGGAGGCTCCAGCTTGGGACTGGTGGTGGAAGATATGCTGGGAGAGGAGCAAGCAGAAAATCCAGTGTTAATACACAGCCTAGGCTCTGTAAACTAGTATTTAAACAAAGGGTGTCCACTGTAGCTAGCAACATACCAGCTTACAGAGTCTAGGCTGTGTATTAACGCTAGATATACTTTCAGCGCGCACACACAGTACAGACAGGCAGAGGATCATGAGGAGATATTCACTGATTTTTTTTTTTGACAGAAAGTGATTTTGACAACAAGCGTTCTCCAGAATCACTGACTCCACCTTTAAACAAGGTTATAATAAAACTAACCATAAGATATTCAGAGATGGTGTCTTCTGATTGGTCGGACAAAAGCCGAAAGCGCCAAAACATTTGATGAGGTTCATGGTTTGTTTGCCGGGAAAACCCACCAGACACGGACCGGGGGGACAACAGAGAGAGAGTGTGTGTGTCTGTGTGTGTGTCTGTGTGTGTGTGTGTGTGCAGATGGGGCGGCCGTTAATCCACTGCAGTTAATTGCACTCTCGGGGATGGCATCTTGTCAGCAGAGATAAGTTGTCACATTTTCCACTTGAGTCGAGACTAAACGATTGTAAAATAAGTTATGGCCGTCCTTGGGGCTGTGTGTGTGTGCGTGTGTGTGTGTGTGTGTGTGTGTGTGTGTGTGATTGTGCACATGTGCTTCCATCTCCACACACACACACACACACACACACACACACACACACACACACACACACACACACACACACACACACACACACACAGGCACATGTCAGAGCCTCCGTCGCACCATGATATTGATGGAAGCTGAATGTTATTTTATTCTGCCGCTAGTCACAGATGTCAGTGTGAGAGAGAGGGAGAGGGACAGAGGAGAGAGGGAGAGAGAGAGGGACAGAGAGAGGGACAGAGGAGAGAGAGAGAGAGGGACAGAGGAGAGAGAGAGGGGGAGAAGGAGAGAGAGAACAGGATCCTAAAAAGACTTGAAATCTGATAGAGGAAAACAAGGACCATACATCTTTCAATTAAAAGGTGTAGTCAGTGATTCTGGAGAACGCTTGTTGTCAAAATCCCTTTGTCAAAATCAGTGAACATCTCCTCATGATCTGCTACCTCTCTGTACTGTGTGTGAGCCGATAAAAAAAACAGTGTTAATACACAAACTAAGTTCTGTAAACTGGTTGCTACTGTAAATATGGAGGACCCTTAGTTAACATACCAGTTTACAGAGCCTAGGCTGTGTATTAACACAGGATTTGCCCAAATAAAGCCATTTATCAGCCATGTATCTCAAGAAGCATGGTGTGTGTGTGTGTGTGTGTGTGTGTGTGTGTGTGTGTGTGTGTGTGTGTGTGTGTGTGTGTGTGTGTGTGTGTGTGTGTGTGTGTGTGTGTGTGTGTGTGCGTGTGTGTGTGTGTGTGTGTGTGTGAGGCCCCTGGGAGTCGACTGAAAAGCTTTTCACAGCTTTAAACGTTATTTGAGGAAGACCTGAGGGCTCAACAACACCGTTGAGAGGGCTGTCAATCAAGCTTACACACACACGGCATGACAGCTGTCAGTCTTAACATCTACAGTAGCTCTGTGTGTGTGTTGCTGGCCCCTTACAAGTCACACAGACTCTCTCTCACACACACACACACACACAACACACACACACACACACACTGACCATTAACTTGACAAACAGTTAAAGCAGTATTAGTGGTTTGGCAGGTGGATCAATGGTGGACAAATGATAGGCTCCCCCGCAGAGCTGCGCACTGGGGCCTTTCACACTCAGCATTGGGCCTATAGTGGAGCTGCATGAGAGGGACTGAAGTTTTTTTCATGCTATTTCTAGATTTTGTCTATTTATCTTCCATAAAATGTCTTCTTTCACACTAGTATAAATCAAAGGTCCAACATGTACATTCAGGTGTTTATTTGACTAAACCTTGTCTGTTTGCGTCTGTATATTTCTCATATACAACCATCTTTAACGGACATTATCTCAACATTAGTTTTTTTTTCAATACTCTGAACCAAAAATCTCAATTTGTAAAGCACTTACATCCACTAAACTTTCCATAATCATTCTCAGCACTATTCTGAAGGTTATTACAGAAGGATTTGTTCATATGTTGTTTACTGTCTGATTTATGAGACATTTTCTTCTTAAAAAACAAGCTGAAAATGCATTTTTTTTTAAATGTTAAAAATGTCCCCCTATTCTCCTGCAGCGTGTAGCAATGTGTAGCAGTGTATTGTGGGTGTAGTTTGTACCTTTTAGATAGCTGTGTGTAGTGTGTGTATCAGTGTGTAGTGTGTGTAGCAGTGTGTGTAGTGTGTGTATCAGTGTGTGTAGCAGTGTGTAGCAGTGTGTATCAGTGTGTATCAGTGTGTGTAGCAGTGTGTGTAGCAGTGTGTAGTTGTTGTGTAGCAGTGTGTGTAGCAGTGTGTAGCAGTGTGTGTAGTGTGTGTAGCAGTGTGTGTAGCAGTGTGTAGCAGTGTGTAGCAGTGTGTGTAGCAGTGTGTAGCAGTGTGTGTAGCAGTGTGTGTAGCAGTGTGTGTAGCAGTGTGTGTAGCAGTGTGTAGCAGTGTGTAGCAGTGTGTGTAGCAGTGTGTAGCAGTGTGTAGCAGTGTGTAGCAGTGTGTAGCAGTGTGTGTAGCAGTGTGTGTAGCAGTGTGTGTAGTTGTTGTGTAGCAGTGTGTAGCAGTGTGTGTAGAAGTGTGTGTAGCAGTGTGTGTAGTTGTTGTGTAGCAGTGTGTAGCAGTGTGTAGCAGTGTGTAGCAGTGTGTGTAGCAGTGTGTGTAGCAGTGTGTAGCAGTGTGTAGCAGTGTGTAGCAGTGTGTGTAGTGTGTGTAGCAGTGTGTAGCAGTGTGTGTAGCAGTGTGTGTAGCAGTGTGTGTAGTTGTTGTGTAGCAGGGTGTAGTTGTTGTGTAGCAGTGTGTAGCAGTGTGTAGCAGTGTGTGTAGCAGTGTGTAGCAGTGTGTAGCAGTGTGTGTAGCAGTGTGTGTGTAGTGTGTGTAGTGTTACCTGTGCTGACGCCTGTGTTGGCGATCACAGTGGCTTCTGTCCACTGGTCGGCGCTGGAGACGGAGTAGGATCTCTGGTGCATTCCCTCCGCAGCGCGACTGTTGAAGCTAACCAAGCTAACGCCACTAGCCATCTGAGACGCAGACGCACTGGTGCTCACTGAGCCTGCAGGAAAAGGATTAAGATCAGAAAAATAGATTTATGATACTAGAAGTTAGACAATTAGACACATTAGACACAATTAGACACACACACACACACACACACACACACACACACACACACACAACCTGCAAGGAAAGGATTTTCTTTTAAATACTTGATTTCTTGATTTTTTTTAAGGACACACACACACAACTGAACAACAAAAGACAAAATAAATAAATAAATAATATGGCGTACTCTACTTTACAGGGTTCTGAGGACAGTGTTTTTAAACAATAAGTAAATGTTAAGCAGAAAATAAAAAGTCAACGAGGTGTCATGTAGGTCCCTTCAGTACTGTTATATAGTCAAGGCAAGGCTGACATATTTAAAGATCTCATATTTAAAGCAGAGGAGATTAAGCTCAGAAAAATACATGAAATTAGACAATCCCTGTGTTCCAGTCCCCATCCCTCCCTGCTATTTAGTTTGTCCCAATACATGATGTCAGATGCAGCATGCTGAAAGATAAATACCCTGATGTCCTACTACATCCGGTGGTGATTTTAAGTGTTGAAACAAGCAGCTTTATGGAGGTTCTGACCCACAATCCACTGCAGCAGAAGTTACGTCTTTGTAAGCTTGTTGTGTATTCTCATTGTATATTGTGTATCTGTCTCGACGTCATTGTAAAAGAGGGTAACCTCAATTGATCTTTCGAGAATAAATAAAGGAAAATGAATGAATGAACATCACATGGACTGAGCCTCCCAGTGAAAACAACCAGCGATGAGACGGATATATAAGCAAGAGGCAAGTTCAAGGAGCCATGTTAGGATGGAATAAATAAGTTAATGTATGTCCCAATTGTAGCATACTGCATGCTCATATTTGAAAAAGTGTTTATTTTAATGCATGATTGTAGGTTTCATTTTAACATTGAGGGGGACACATTAAAGGTGCACTGTGCAGTTTCAGAGGAGGGGATTTGTTTACATTCACAGAGCCTGCAGTTAGTTTACAAAACATATTTTCTCTACATGTAATTCTTAGTATTGAATAATTCTATCATCATAAATGATTTTGAGGATCCTGGAACCAAACGTAAGACTAGAACATGTTTCCTTATATTTTACACAGAAAATCCCATAAAAGGAGCAGCTCCTCACAGGCTTAAATCAAACCCTTGAGTTAGAGAGGCACCACGCTCCAACACACACACACACACACACACACACACACACACACACACACACACACACACACACACACACACACACACACACACACACACACACACACACACACACACACACACACACACACACACACACACACACACACACACACACACACACACACCACACACACACACACACACACACACACACACACACACACACACACACACTCATTACAGCTCATTTCTTGGTGCTGCCTGACTGAGCCAGGACTGTGATTGCATTAATATTCATGACAATAATTAGTACATGGAGTACGGCTCACTGAATATCCATG
>CM049418.1:4282500-4285000 GCA_026929865.2 Hyperoplus lanceolatus | reverse complement strand
CTCCACCTTTACGGAACTAAACAAATAGGCACTATTCAAGAGGTAATGACCAAAAAAAATTATTTACACACTGTAGCTTTAAGAAAAGGCTGTTTTGAAGTGGTAAGAACAAGAAAATGTAGGAAAGGATTCTTCAGACTCATTTACAAGAAGTTATAGAGCCCTAAAACTGCCCCTGGACACTCTCTTTTATCTCATCTTATGTTTGACTAATACACACACACACACACACACATGTATCACACACACACACACACACACAGTTTGACTCATAGGGCCCGTGTGAGGTATTGTTGAGTAGTGCTCAGCTAAAGGTCGCTAGCTCGGGGGAAGCTAAGAGATGAGGTAATCCGTTATTAAGAAGTCGCATCTCAAACATGTTCACGGGCTCAAACCTAACGGCGCCGTGAGTAAAGACCCAACGCTAGTCATAAGGCGGACATCTTTCAGACAGGACAATGCTGGATGGATGGACAGGCAGAGAAATTATTATGGAGGCAGTAAGGTTTGCACATTTTTCATTTTTACACACATTTACAGAAACTACGGTGGCCTTCAAGGACCAAAAGCTAGTGACTAAAAGTTGGTATAATATAGAACAGGACAATGGTGCAATGGTGGATAGATGGACAGGCAGATAAATTATTATGGAACTAGTAAGGTTTGCACATTTTTCATGTTAAATCTTGCTTTGGGAGAATGTACAGAAGCTACGGTGGCCTTCAAGGACAAGAAGCTAGTCACTAAAGATGGCATCATATGAAACAGGACAATGGTGCAATGGTGATGGATGGAGAGGCATAGAAATTATAAGTGAGATTAGTGATGTTTTTAACTTTAAATAAAAAAACCTTAAATTATTATAGGAACAGTTTGTAAAAGGAAAAATGACGTTTTTCAGAACAGACTTGGTAGAAATGGAATGAGTGTGTACTCTCTTGTTATTTATGAGCTGAGAATGAGTCTTTTATATCTTTTATATCTACATAGGAGCGGGGCGCTGAGGCCGCCATGTTGCACCGACATGTTTCTACAGTAACAAAGAATGGACAAAATATATATATATATATGGCCAGTAAATTTTACACACTGCAACTTTAAAATTATTAAAAGAAACCACAATTCTTTCTTTAAATCAACCATTCCTTTCTATTGTGTGTGTAAAAGCCTCACAATAAAGAGCTGGTCTGATAAGGGGAGTTTGCCTGTCTGCTGATACACACTAATCTACTCTCTTATCTCTCATTCAAAGCCCTATTCAACCCACACAATGGACTTTCCCCGGCCTCTGCAACGGACTGACAGATGATTTTAGTGGAGATACGATGTGTGTGTGTGTGTGTGTGTGTGTGTGTGTGTGTGTGTGTGTGTGTGTGTGTGTGTGTGTGTGTGTGTGTGTGTGTGTGTGTGTGTGTGTGTATCTATGGAAGAGACCCTCCAAAGAGAGGTGTAATCTCGAAGGTGCCAGTGACGTTTTTGTCTAATTACGACCACAATAAGAGGGCTGTTCCAAGAGCTCTGGGATGCCTGGAACCCTCGTTACGTACATTTTTGAAACGTTTATTTTAGGACAAACTGCGCTTTTGTAAATCAGACTGAATTGAAAAAATGTTGGTTTCTGTTCCAAAGCTACATTTGAAATGTTGGAAATATTTGAAAACATAAAACACACGCTATCTCTCTCTCTCACACACACACACAAACTGTAACACACACACACACACAAACACATACACGCTCTCTCTCTCTCTCTCTCTCTCTCACACACACACACACACACACACACACACACACACACACACACACACACTCACTCTCTCTCTCTCTCTCACACACACACACACACACACACACACACACACACACACACACACACACACACACACTCTCACACACACACACACACACACACACACACAGACAGCGGATCTTAGTGGAGATACGGGTCGAGGCCCGTTTTGTTCTTGGTTGTCCCCGGAGACCAAGAGGCTAAATTAAAGGTGTCACCACGACGACGATAGTCACTGATATCGGGGTTACACATCTGATCTGGTCGTAACCACGGCGATCACAGGTCATCCATCATTCTAACAGACAGGTGTGTGTGTGTGTGTGTGTGTGTGTGTGTGTGTGTGTGTGTGTGTGTGGAAGTGAAATGTCTAATCAAAACAACACTAAAGAAAGGGCTTTTCCAGGATCGTTAGGATTGGCTGGAACCATTTTTAAAGTACATTTTTTAAACGTTATTTCACACAAAAAAAAGCATTTCAACGTCATTTTTGAGCTTAAAAAACAGTCCGATGGAAAAGCAGACTTTCCCAATATGCAGTAATATGCAGTAATATCAGTAATATGCAGTAATATGCAGTAATATGCAGTAATATCAGTAATATGCAGTAATATCAGTAATATGCAGTAATATGCAGTAATATGCAGTAATATCAGTAATATGCAGTAATATGCAGTAATATCAGTAATATCAGTAATATGCAGTAATATG
>CM049418.1:4275000-4277500 GCA_026929865.2 Hyperoplus lanceolatus | reverse complement strand
TGTGTAAATATATCTGTGTGTTCGTGTGGAATTGGCTTAGAGTGGATGCCCGCCCTCTCCTCATTACAGCCACAGTGTCCTGTGCCTCTCTTTGAGTGTGTGTGTGTGTGTGTGTGTGGTTTTAATGAGCGCTGGACTCTCTTAACGAAGGCGTTCCCCGAAACTGAACTACCGTCACCTCGAGTGGGAGACACTTTAATGAGATCAGGTCCAAACAAGTAGCTACACACACACACACACACACACACACACACACACACACACACACACACACACACACACACACACACACACACGTACAAGTAGCTAGCAGTGGGATCAACCTTCAGAAACTTAATCAAAAGAAAATCTGGGAATTTAAAGCTTCAGTGTGTAATATCCAAGAATTTTAGTGGCATCTAGTGGTGAGATTGTAGATGTCAACGCTCCCTTTCTAACCCCTCCCTTTGGAGAGAATTTACAGAAGCTACGGTGGCCTTCAAGGACAAGAAGCTAGTTACTAAAGATGGCATCATCCACCACTGCCTCAAGTTTTTCCACAATATCAAGTGATGAGGTGAAGATGTATATAGTTATAGTACTATAGTGCATTTCCCCAGGACGCCCACTGTATATAAAAACATGTAAGGCCGTTAAGTTTGTCTGTTCTGAGCTACTGTAGAAACATGGCGATGCAACATGGCGGCCTCAGCGCTCTGCTCCTATGTAGATATAAAAGGCTCATTCTAAGGTCATGAAAAAACATACACTAATTAAAACATACTGATGAATATTATGTTCCATTTCTACCAAGTCTGTTCTGAAAAAAGGCAATTACTTTTACACACTGTAGCTTTAAAACTATAAATTTAACCTGCTAGCACCACAACTAGGTTTAAAAATGTATGTTTTCTCCAAGACAAAACAAGAGATTATACAATCAAAGTCATGTTGAAAAAGCATTCCATTGTTTTTAGAGAAGTATGAACTGTGTGTAAACGTCTGTAAGCGGATTGATATGACTGGACGCCATACATCAAAACAATGCCTGTAGGTCCCTAACAACAGTGAATTATCCTTAACAACACTGGGCATTATGGAGAGATAATGGACCGTAGAATGCTGTGATACACCAATCAGAAGAGAGAGTTTATCAGTGGCTTTAATAATGTGTTTTAAATGTCGGTTCATTTTGTGTTTAGAGGCAGAAAAGGTGAAACAGAGTCAGGCCGCAGTCTCATTAAAATACGAGTGTGAACACAGTGCTAATGGGAGGACACACACTGAGAGAGAGACACACACACACACACACTGAGAGAGAGAGAGAGAGACAGACAGACACACACACACACTGAGAGAGAGACACACACACACACTGAGAGAGAGACGCACACACTGAGAGAGAGACACACACACACACACACACTGAGAGAGATGCACACACTGAGAGAGAGAGAGACACACACACACACACACTGAGAGAGACACACACACACACACTGAGAGAGAGAGAGACACACACACACAGCCACGCGCAGAGAGAGACAGACACACACACACATACACACACACACACACAATGAAAGAGACATACAGAGAGAGAGAGAGAGAGACACACACACACAGAGGAGGAAGTGAGTGAAAATAGAGCGTTAATGGGGAAAAGGTAGTTGAACCTTGAATGTGAAGTGCTATGCTAGTCTTTATAAAACACAGACAGACACACACACAGACAGACACACAGACACACACAGACACACACACACACAGAGTTAATTAGGGAACAGGTCAAGCTCTTCGCGGCTGACAAAGAGAAGACGAGGCGACAACAGGGAAGCATCAAATCAATTAACGTCGACTTGCAGACAAAAACAAATATATATAAAATACGAGCACACACCTCTTCAGGCCGTGCCATGGCAGAGTAGCCTGGTGCTACCAGACCATCGTACTTCATTTCATTTGTACAGAAGGTCTGGCAGTGCTGTAATTGGCAAACGTTCACTCATGGAGGCGGGAGTCTGTTAAAGTTTAAAACTATTGGATCTGCCCAGTGCCACTCTGGATTAGCCAACCAATCGCATAAAGTTTGGTCGTCACGTGTGTCATGAGCCGGCTTCTGGCAACTGAAACTGGAGCGCGACTTCGACATCATCGTTCTCAGCCACTCGCTCTGTTCGCTGATTGGACCGGCTGTCGAATCTCCGGCAAAAGTGGGAAATGGGCTGTACACCCAGACTGACTACTGAAGGGAAAATAAAATTTGGCCGGAAGTAGGCGGGCGGGCGGAGCCAGGCTAATGGTAGAGAGCGCTCCGGGTTGATTTACAGTGGTTCAACTGTATGAGAAAAAGAGTTGAATAGATTTGTGTCTATGAAATGTCATGTATGAAACCTATACTTTGGACCTGTGATTTATAATGTATGGATGACGAGAAATAGGCGGTTAAACGAATCAGAATTTAAACGTGGACTCCGCGTGCACAGCTGTATTAACAGTCTCACACAATCACCCTCTCTCT
>CM049418.1:4267500-4270000 GCA_026929865.2 Hyperoplus lanceolatus | reverse complement strand
AAAGTGAGTACACCCCTAAGAAAAAATGTCCAAATTGGGCCCAAAGTGTCAATATTTTGTTTTGCCATCATTATTTTCTAGCACTGCCTTAACCTTCTTGGGCATGTAGTTCACTAGAGCTTCACAGGTTGCAACTGGAACCCTCTTCTACCCATTCATGACACATCAAGGAGCTGGTGGATATTAGAGTCCTTGCGCTCCTCCATCTCCCGTTTTAGGATGCCCCAAAGATGCTCAATAGGGTTTAAGACTGGAGACATGCTTGGCCAGTCCATAACCTTTACCCTCAGCTTCTTTAGCAAGCCAGTGGTCGTTCGGAGGGTGTTTGGGGTCATTATCATGTTGCAGTACTGCCCTGCGGCCCAGTTTATGAAGGGGAGGGGATCATGCTCTGCTTCAGTATGTCACAGTACATGTTAGAATTCAATGAACTGTAGATCCCCAGTGCTGGCAGCAATCATGCAGCCCCAGACCATGACACTCCAACCACCATGCTTGACTCTAGGCAAGACACACTTGTCTTTGTACTCCTCACCTGGTTGCCGCTCCACACTCTTAACACCATCTGAACCAAATAAATGTATTTTGGTCTCATCAGACCACAGGACATGGTTGCAGTAATCCATGTCTGTAGTCTGTTTGTCTTCAGCAAACTTTTTGTGGGGTTTCTTGTGCATCATCTTTAGAATAGGCTTCCTTCTGGGACGACAGCCATGCAGACCAGTATGATGCAGAGTGGGCGTATGGTCTGAGCACTGACAGGTTGACCCCCCACCCCTTCAAGCCCTTCAGCAATGCTGGCAGCACTCATGCGTCTATTTTCCAAAGCCAACCTCTGTGTACGACGCTGACCATGTGCACTCAACCTGAATTTCGTAAAGTGGCGCGGGGGGTACAAAAAAACCGCCCCCAAACACACCCCCAAGACGACAAGTGGCTTGCTAAAAAAGGGTAAAGGTTATGGCCTGGCCAAGCATGTCTCCAGACCTAAACCCTATTGAGCATTGTTGGGGCAACCAAAGGAGGGGGGGGGGAAGGTCTTTATATATCCACCAGGTCCGAGACGATGGGTGGAATGAGGGTTCCAGTTGAAACCTTTAAAGCTCTAGTGAACTACATGCCCAAGAGGGTTAAGGCAGTGCTGGAAAATAATGGTGGCCACACAAAATATTGACACTGGTTCGTTGATTAAGGTGTGTGTGGAGATTTGGGGGACAGTAAATTTACACTGTTATACAAGCTGTACACTGACTACTGTACATTGTATCAAAGTGTCATTTATTCAGAGTTGTCCCATGGAAAGAAATAAAGAAAAAATGTGGAGGTGTCACTTTTGTGAGAACTGTATTGTGTGTCTGTCTGTCTGTTGTGTGTGTGTGTGTGTGTGTGTGTGTGTGTGTGTGTGTGTGTGTGTGTGTGTGTGTGTGTGTGTGTGTGTGTGTGTGTGTGTGTGTGTGTGTGTGTGTGTGTGTGGTCCACCTGGCAGGTTGTATTTTATTAGTGTTAAGAACAGTTTTGATAAGATCGCTCTAAATATTATAACTGCTCTTAATGCAATTTAACTTTGACCATTAATCTCCTTTCTGAGGTCTGAGGTCAGTGTGTGTGTGTGTGTGTGTGTGTGTGTGTGTGTGTGTGTGTGTGTGTGTGTGTGTGTGTGTGTGTGTGTGGGGGGGGGGGGTGTGTGTGTGTGTGTAAGAAACTGCCAGTTCTTCTAATGGAATTATTTGATTTAGATTCAGATTTACGAGCGGGAGGCTGACGCTGCAGTGTTTTACTCTCAGGAATCGGATACTATACAAAGTGAGCAGAATGGAGCAAGTCCACATAATTCACCTGTTCATTTAAGACAGTTTCATGTGAAAATGGGGTTAAAATCATAGATAGTACCGTACTTTTCGGACTATAAGCCGCGACTTTTTCCCCGTTTTTCGACCCTGTTATTACACAGCACAGTATATGTTCTGTAGCTACTAGGGATGGGCGTTAGTACTCGAGTACTCCTCGTTTCAAATGATCTCGATTGGTGGATGAGGAAAATCGTTTTTTGTTTTTTTTAGTGTCTGTAGCCTTTAGGCCGGCCGGCGGGCCGCCCCCATTTTAAAATGTTATATACGTGTAGAAAACGGCACAAAACGGATAAAATAAAGTTTAACAAAATTAAATATTTTGATCCAAGTTAAATAAACTAAGCGTTGTGTGAAACAGCAACCGCAAATAACTGCCACCTCTGTGCAGCGCAGCCAGTGTGTGGTCTCCACAGCACGCGGATTGAAAAATTGAAAAAAGTTTAACGAGGAATCGATTGATCCTCGAGGAATGCAAGCGATCACATGAGCAAAAACACTCGTGTCCATCCCTAGTAGCTACTATTGCACTAAATGGTAACACTTGAATACGTTATGCAAATATGCAACTTGTTTGTTGAAATGTTAATAAATGGGAGCTTCCAGCCATCTCTTTCCCGACAATCTCCTCTGTGCACAAATTCTTACATATG
>CM049418.1:4250000-4260000 GCA_026929865.2 Hyperoplus lanceolatus | reverse complement strand
TATCTTATTCTTGATCTTTTTTTTGTATTTAATATATCAATTTGTATCTTGTTTTATTTCCGTTTCCTCGCTTCATTATATGTTATCCTTGTGACTGTGTTCATTGTGCATGAGGGAGACCTGGGTGTCTTTTGAGAGAAAATAAAGGTGATTGATTACTTGATTCATTGAAAGACTAAAATCTGGTAAAAACTATTTCTACAAAGTGTTTTGAGAGCAGGGAAAGAGTGCTGCATGGTTTGTTCTACTCAGTGAATCATCACTTTTACAGAAAATAATCCCACTCATAAGATGTCTGTATTTAGTAGTGTGTGTCCAACAGACGATCAAAACCAAAACACAAATGTTCATTCAATCTTTTTTAAACTGTAATGATGCAAAGCCACCACCAGGGCGCAGCAACGCCTCAGGAAAGAAACATGTGTGGGAGCAAGTGTGTAAATGTGACTGTGTGGCTGAGAGTGTGAGTGAGTGAGTGAGTGAGTGAGTGAGTGAGTGAGTGAGTGAGTGAGTGAGTGAGTGAGTGAGTGAGTGAGTGAGTGAGTGAGTGAGTGAGTGAGTGAGTGAGTGAGTGAGTGAGTGAGTGAGTGAGTGAGTGAGTGAGTGTTTGTCTGTCTGTCTGTCTGTCTGTCTGTGTCCCTGCCTGCGTGTTACTATGTATTGTGTCAGTGTGTGTGTGTGTGTGTGTGTGTGTGTGTGTGTGTGTGTGTGTGTGTGTGTGTCTCACCTTGCGTCCCCACTAACACCAGCGGTAGATCCTGTGTGTTCCTGAAGTTTGCCAGTCGACTGAAGTAATGATAGACGGTCTGGAAGCTGGTCTCATCCTCCAGACTGAAGACAAAGATCACTGCATCCACCCACAACGCAAACTGGAGACAGACAGAGAGTTAAAGAGTGTGTGTGTGTGTGTGTGTGTGTGTGTGTGTGTGTGTGTGTGTGTGTGTGTGTGTGTGTGTGTGTGTGTGTGTGTGTGTGTGGAGAGAGAGAGAGAGAGAGAGAGAGAGAGAGAGAGAGAGCAAGTACAAGTGTATTTATATGGCATATTTAAAGGTGCACTATGGTGTTACACGAGTAAACATTTTCTAAGTTGTATTCTCATAACTGAATAAACAAACTCTTCTCACAAGAAAATGTGATCCCTGGAACACTGTTTGAAGTTAGAAAGCTTCCTGAAAAGTTACTGTTTCACTGTTGTTGTTTACAGCAGCAGGGCCCACAGTTTGGTTTACAAACATATTCTAGTCTTACGTTTGGTTCCGGGTTCCTCAGAATAATTTAGTTTATGATGATAGAATTATTCAATACTAAGAATGACAGGTAGAGAAAATATGTTTTATTTTATAAACTTTATTAGATGTATTCATATCAACTGTTTCTGATTCATAGAAATAGAAAGCAGATGTTATGAGTAAACTGGGTCAGAGCAGATTGTTTTATTCCACTGTCCGAGTTCTAAGTGTCTAGACAGAAGCCTCGACGCGTTATCAATAATTCACTTGTTTTCTGCTCTGCCTCCATTACCCTATAACTGAGACTACTGGGCCCACAATCATTTCACTTCATTTTCTTTTTCATACAGACAGACATTTCCACGAAACACTGTGAGGTTGTGGATGTTCCCATGTCAAACATTATATGTGACAGAGCTCTTGCAATAGTGTAAACATGTTTAGAAATGGGTGAAAGTACCATGATATAGCCTAATTAAAACAGTTACAGGTAGAGTTCGGCAGCTATACACTGTCTTTCTAAGCTAAATGTCGGCCCTATATAAAGTACAATCATCCATATATACTCAGTACTTGGTTTGAGCCCCTTTTGCGTGAATTCTTGCCTCAATTCCAATTAATTTTCCATGATATTCTAATAATATGGGTTTCACCTGTATGTAACTGTGTGAGTGCAGTTCCTACCTGAGCCTCTGGGGGGCCGCCCTCATCTCTGATCAGCAGCAGGTGACTCTGTCCGTCCACTACCATCTCCTTCTTGAAGCGACCGCCTGGACACACACACACACACACACACACACACACACACACACACACACACACACACACACACACACACACACACACACACACACACACACACACACACACACACACACACACACACACACACACACATTATTACATTACAGACACACAATGGAGTCAGGCTCAGAAACAACATGGAAGCCAACACTACAGCAGTGACATGGCAGTGACTGATTGGTTGATCAGGTTAAGGATGATGGTGGATGCTCAATGAGAAGAAAGTTATTTATTTTCTATGATTTAAATGTGTTAAAATGATTGAGAACTAACAATGCTAAGGTAATGACCACACACACTCAAACTCTCAAATAAGACACACACACACACAGCATTCTCCCGCGCGCACACACACACACACACACACACACAAAGAAGAAACGCACACATTCAAATAAGACACACACACACACACGCACACACACAGGCATGTTGCTAGCTATACGGTGGGCTCCCTTTCTTTACATGCCAGTTTACAGAGCCTAGGCTGTGTAGAAACACCTTACTACTGTACGCTTAACATTGGAATCAATTTAGTTGTGTATTTTCAAAAACCTGTTCGTAAATACCAGCAAGTTTTTAAAATGCTACTCAGGAGGACAGACATGAGGTTATCTTAATGTTTGATTTTATTCTCTTATTCTATGCGTACCGGCCCTTTAAGACTCACTTTGTGTCACCGTGGGAACAAATGTATTGACAGGAAGCAGCTCAAACTAAAAATGGATTCTGGAATTTATTTTAAGATTTTTGCTCTTCTTCATCAATCACAGTAAAGTAATGATACAGGGTATGACAATCGCACACACACACACACACACACACACACACACACACACACACACACACACACACACACACACACACACACACACACACACACACACACACACACACACACACACACACACATAAGCATGTGTTGTAACAAACATAAACACTACATTTTGTCTCACTTCTTTTTTCTCAGATGAAATATAAAAATAAATCTATTGGGTTCAGTTCAATTTTTTTGGCATAAACACACAGAAATCACACACACACACACACATGCGGCGAGACACACACACACACGCAGCGAGAGACAGACACACACACAACCACACACTCACAAACACTCTCTCTCTCTCCCCATGACTTAGTGGCCAATCAGTTCAGACAGAACACTGCACACGCCCGTAATGCAAATTACTATTTACAGGCTGCAGCACCGCCACATCACACACTCCACACCCCACACACACTTATTAAACTATTCAAAATCAAAAAACAACACTCACCCCCCACCACACCCCCCCCCACCCCCCACACCACACACACACACACACACACACACACACACACACACACACACACACACACACACACACACACACACACCTCTACATTACAAACTATTAAACACTGTTAGTATTGTAATGTTAATGTTAGGCTACAACTACCATCAGATCATTTCAAACTATTCTGATGATGGAGAGAGAATGTGTGACATCATCATGTTGCTGCAGTGAAGCAGATGGAGCGCTGAGTCAGCAATACTGTCTGCTGGCTCCTGCTGTGTGTGTGTGTGTGTGTGTGTGTGTGTGTGTGTGTGTGTGTGTGTGTGTGTGTGTGTGTGTGTGTGTGTGTGTGTGTGTGTGTGTTTATGGTTGGGCGCTTGGTCAAAAACCAACGCCCATAAATATTTAAATTGCACCCGTATTGCAAGTTTTATGGTACATGCAGAGAAAGCGGTGAGCAAAATTTTTGTGTAATTTTTATTTTCTAAGATGGATGGATAAATGAATCGATAGATAGATAGATAGATAGATAGATAGATAGATAGATAGATAGATAGATAGATAGATAGATAGATAGATAGATAGATAGATAGATAGATAGATAGATAGATAGATAGATAGATAGATAGATAGATAGATAGATAGATAGATAGATAGATAGATAGATGGATGGATAGATAGAGAGATGGATAGAGAAAGAGGATAGTTACCTGCGTCCACGTCAGCTAGATTTTAAGAGCAGCCCAGAAAGAAGAAAAACAGAAACACAAGCAAAACAAACAAGTTGCAGCCAGTTAGTCAACCCATGCTTCACCCAGAAACAGTTTGTTAAAGGTGCTCCGAGGAACTTTCAGTTTGTGTTAATCCCTTTGGACAAAAGCGGTAGTGTTCTTACTACGCCAGCTGCTGTTCCTGGGTGAGCGTACATGACAAAGGCATTAAGAAAAACTATATAAAAACAGCATTCTTTGCACTGATGGTCTCGTTTGCTGTTACATGTAATTTATGATCATCAGAGGAAAAATGAGACTGTTTCAGAAATATTTAAAAGTTCCTCGTAGCTCCTTTAAAGGAATAGTTCACCATTTCAATGTTGAAAATAGACCGCGTCCCAACAAGCACACAGGAGCGTTTAGTTTAGTGATGTTTTGACCTGCTCCCCTTGAATACCAGTGTTTGAGCTAAGCTAACCTGGATGAACGATCTTTGAACATTTCTAAATAAAAATCCCACACACAGTTACAGGAACGGTTTCTGTGGCCTTTTCTTGAGCTGGAGAGGGAGGCAAACAGCCAGAAATTTAAATAAATAATAAATAAAATAGATAAACATATGTAAAAATGTTGAACTACTCCTTTAAGGTTCATTCAGAGCCAGTACAGAGAGACACCATTAAGAATAGTGAGTGAGAGGAGCGGAGCAGGATAACAGTGAAATATAGACCGACAGAGCAAGACAGGGAGAATGAATTAGGCAGAAAATATCACATGTCAAACACCCTGGCTGGACCTGCTGCTGTTTCAGTGAATTTATTGCTTTTGGGACATTTTCATGATGTTTTTAAAACCTGGTGGTGACCAAATACCTAAAACTAAAACGATTTAAACTATATATCAAGTAAAGAGGTGATTTCTAAGACAGAGAAGTGATATTCTTCCTTGAAAACAACAATATATAGAATACATACATATATAGAATTCTTGGTTATTTTTTTGTTAGTTAGGTTTTCATGTTTTTTCTGGCAATTTTAGGACTTTTATATAAATTGTTTGATTTATTTTTTTCATTTCAGTTTTCCTTTATTTATTTTTTATTTATCCTCCAAAGATCAATCTGGAGTACCAATCAATGTGCTTTGGAAATGAATTGGATTTCTCAATATTTTTTTTTATAAGTCAAAGCAGCAGTTTTATTCAGTTGAGTCAACAGTAGTCGTTGGCATTTGGATAATTTAAACTAAGTGCTGAGAGTTTTTAGTAGAAACACATGGAACCCCTTAAAACAGGACGGAGCTCTGGCTGGGGAATCACCCACAGCCACTGAATACTAAGACTGTTAATGTTAGTGTAGCTGCTACACACACACACGCACACACACACACAGATGGGGGGCACACACACACACACACACGCACACACACACACACACACACACACACACACACACACACACACACACACACACACACACACACACAGACACACAGATGGGGGGCACACACACACACAAACACACAGATGAGGAGCACACACACACACAAATACAATCACACGCACACACATAATCACCTTTTCTCAAAATCAGCACGTCTCCTCACAATTTGCTACCTGTCTGTACTGTGTGTGCGCTGGAAAAAAAATCCAATGTTAATACTGTAAACTGCTGTCTCGCTAGCTACGGTGGCCCCTTTGTTTGCATACCAGTTTACAGAGCCTAGGCTGTGTATAAACACCAGATTTTTCTTCAGCGCACACACAGTACAGACAGGTAGTGGATCATGAGGAGATATTCACTGATTTTGACAAAAAGCGTTCTCCAGAATCACTGACTCCACCTTTAACTTTCTTAAATAGTTTGCGGTTGGTGGTTTTGTAGCGCTGTGGTCGCCATAACTACCAATCAATCGCCATGGGAACACAGGGTTTTATTTTTAGACTTCAGGAATGTCAAACCAACACATCGGCCAAACGCAGCTGCTGTGATTTCCTGTTATGTAAGGATTTTTAAAGGTTTATTTAAAGTTATAGTGTGTAACTTCTGTCGCCCCCATGAGGAATTCTGAGTAATTACAACAACACTGTCGGTGCATCTACATGAGGTAAAGCCTTCAGTGATGGCTCATGGATTTTAAACCTTCTGCTGTACGTCCAGGTTTTTATCTTAGCAGTAGAATCAACAACTGAAACATTTCTTGGGCTCTTCTTGGGATTTTTCTGAGCTCCTGCACCAGTGTCGGAGGGGGGGGGGACACCAGTTTGTAAACGCTGCCATACTGAGAAATACAGAGAGAGTTCTGTAGAGCTGATAGGCTTAATCAACTTTGTGCCAACTCATCTGGCGATGGCTTGAATGTAAGCGACATTGCATATGTATGAAAAAGTTACGCACCATTACTTTAAAGCTATAGAAGGACCTTGAGAGGGAGATTAGAGTGTGACAAGGTGTGGGCTTAATCAACTTTGTGTCGACTCGTTTGCGATGGCTTGAATGTAGTTACGCACTATAGCTTTAAATGGCTAGAATCGCGGTTTGCTTGATGCCAAATCATGACATCAAAGCGAGTTGTTTGGGGCTGGTTGGGATACGGAATGTGAAGCTGCTCAAAAAGCCGTATCGTGTTGCTGTTGGCAAAGCAAAGTGCAATTAACGGTCGAATGCTGGAACCAGTGCGCGTGTGTGCGTGTGTGCGTGTGTGTGCGTGTGTGTGTGTGAGGGCAGTTGGCAGTCTGTACAGCCACAGAGGGCATTTTGAGGAAAGCTACGTCACCGCTGAAGATTTTGACATTTTTGTATTTGCAAACTGTAGAAATAATCTGTTTTGGGAATTCCCCATAAAGGCAAACTCTACTTGAACTCTTAAGACTCAGCAGGCCAAAACATGGTCTATGTATCTTCCATAACATGTCTTCTTTCATACTAGTATAAATCAAAGGTCCAACATGTACATGCAGGTGTTTATTTGACTAAACCTTGTCTGTTTGCGTCTGTATATTTCTCCTATACAACCATCTTTAACGGACATTATCTCAACAGTTTTTTTCCCCAATACTCTGAACCAAAAATCTCAACTTCTAAAGCACTTACATCAACTAAACTTTCCATAATCATTCTCAGCACTATTCTGAAGGTTATTACAGAAGGATTTGTTCATATGTTGTTCACTGTCTGATGTATGAGACATTTTCTTCTTTAAAACATTCTGGAAATCATATTTTTCTTCCAGTTTCTTCTCCCTTTAGTCTAATGTCTGTGCGTGCCGTGTGTAGGATGCAACATGGAAGCTTCTCCAACCATCAAGAGATTTAAAATATTAAAGTAACATGGGGTTTGGTAGAAGTGGGTCCTAGCCTGGGGAGTGTGTGTGTGTTAGTGTGTGTGTGTGTGTGTGTGTGTGTGTGTGTGTGTGTGTGTGTGTGTGTGTGTGTGTGTGTGTGCGTCTGCGCGTGTATGTGTGTGTGTGTGTGTGTGTGTGTGTGTGTGTGTGTGTGTGTGTGTGTGTGTGTGTCTGCGCATGTGTGTATGTGTGTGTGTGTATGTTTGTATGTGTGTGTGTTTGTGTGTGTGTGTGTGTGTGTGTGTGTGTGTGTGTGTGTGTGTGTGTGTGTGTGTGTGTGTGTGCATGTGTGTGGGCGTCCGTTCCTTAAATAATCCATGAGGACTACGGCCTTGGAGAGGAAGCCACACTTTACTTTTTATTTATCAGATTACAGACGGAGGAGAGAAAGTGGCCGATGCACGAAATGTATTAAAGTTTAATATGAGCTGTTCAGGCCAGACACTGCAGGTGCAACCTACTTAGCAAAAAACTGGGCAAAAATTAAAAAATTGGCATAATTTGAACCCCCCCCCCCCTTTTTTTTCCTTTTTTCTTTTAACTGTTTATTTGTGTTCTTGACGTTATTTAGTATTTTTTTGTATTGGAAATCCTTCAGAAATATGTGAATAAGGCAATATCTAACTTACTGAATGTTTGGATAGATATGCAAATTAAAGACCTACTTCACCGGTGGGAATATGAAGGTGTATTGAACTCTGAGATCCTGTGTAGTATAAATGTGCAAAACAAATTGAAATTGGTTCATCCTAGCCTGAGAAAAGGCAGAAAGAGTGTTTTATGGTCTCACTGTCTAACCCTACATTTTTCTTACTGTGATGTCACAGTAAGAAAAATGTAGGGTTAGGATTAACAGGACAGCTGGGCCAAGGGAAGACTGAGGGAAGATTGAGGGATGAAAAAGCTCATTCATTATATTATAATAGTGATTTTATAATGATAGATGAGTACATTTGCATCAGATGGATCTAATTGTATTGACTGTAAAAATGAAAAAGTTAGAAAGCTGATAATTTGAAAGCAACTGTCTTCACCTGATTTTGAGTTTTGACGCTAAAGGAAAACTGCTTACATTTGAGCTATTTATTTATTTATTTATTTATTTATTTATTTATGTCTGTTTACTTTGGTTGAGAGAACTTATTCATATGTAGGTGAACTAAAATACATGAACAGAAAAGTATCAGAAATCAACATCATAAAAAGATAACATTTGAATTGCAAAGGGATAACCTAGATGTTGGGTATTTTTGAGAAGTCACTGAAACCCAGATCCAGCCAGATCTCATAATATAAACACAGAAATACACAATAATCATTTATAATGTTTCTTTACCTTCTGGCGATTCCTCCTGGACGTACGTTCCTGTCAGGTATCTGTGCACCAGCGCCGATTTACCACTGGCCAGATTACCCACAATGCCCTGGGGGAGAGGTTATTTCATTAAAGGTACAGTGTGTAATATTGGAATGTGTATCATCATCTTGTGGTGAGATTCTAGATGCAAACGCTCCCTTGCTAACCCCTTCACTTTGTGGAGAATTTACAGAAGCTAAAGAAAAAATGTTCAATGTCTCTTGTTTTACTCTTTATAGGCATATGTTTGAGTAGAATGAACACTTTGGTTTTATAATTTAAACTACTGACAACATTTCGACCAATTTCCAATACATACTTTGTCATTAAAGAGCATTTTTCAATAAGTAATGTAGAGATGAAGATTCAAGAAAAATCCAGACTGGTCTCTTAATTTTTTTTGGGAGCTGATTATATAAAAACCTTAAAATGAATGATCTCTTAAACTCACCACTTTGAGTTCTGGAACCATTCGGCTGAGCGTCCATTCCTGACTGTTCACAAACGCATCTGGAAGAGACACAAACAAAACAACAACAGCGTTAACATGTGGTGCTTTCAGGTGCAGTGGGTTCAGCGCGTTAACAAGAAAACTCAATGAATCCTGGGTAAAAAATGTCAATGTTATGTACTTGAGCTGCGGTGACAATGATACAACATTGCGATCAATTTGAAGATCTTACGTTGACTGGTTCAAGACCTAAGATGACATTTTTGAAGACATTTTAATCATTTTTAGATATATTTAATTACCTAGCACCTTCTTAACAGTGTTGAAGACACAGTCACAAGACCTTTGGATGAAAAATTTGATATTTAAAGACCAATTTTTTGAGATTTTCAGGTAGAGAGATATCTTCACTTTTTCATAACAACCAAGTTCAACACTGTAAATAACTGACAGGTTAAAAACCCCCATATTAAAATGATTACAGCAGCAACTCGCCCACATTGTATGACGAAATCATTGGTCCAAACTCATAACAGACACACACACACACACACACACACACAGACACAGACACAGACACACAGACACACAGACACACAGACACAGACACACACACACACACACACACACACACACACACACACACACACACACACACACACACACACACACAGAGATCATTGCCAGTTTATTCGAGGCGTTTGTGTGAAAGTGTAGCAGAGGCAGAGAGGCTAGGGGTCATGGGAAATGAGGAGGTAGTGTGTGTTCCTCCTACACACACATCAACCGTCTGCTTTAGCTCACACGCAGATATCTGTGTGTGTG
>CM049418.1:4227500-4232500 GCA_026929865.2 Hyperoplus lanceolatus | reverse complement strand
ACAAGCATTCTCCAGAATCACTGACTACACCTTTAAATACACCACTCCAGTTGTATTTAAATGTACTATATAAGAAACACACACACACACACACACCACACACACACACACACACACACACACACTTATCACAGAGAGCTTGAAGAACTATTTAGTTCTGGCGTTACCTTCACTGCTGCCTCCGTACATGCTCTCAGTGCTCGACTGGTTCATGAGCGTTCTCTTGATGCGTCTGAGAGAGCGCTCGCTGCCCGGGCTGCCCATCGGCGTGGACGTAAGCACGCCATCTTTCCTGGAGAAAATCCCGCTGAAGAACCTCACCAATCGTCTTTCACTGGACCTGCGCTCCCCTCCTCTTAGCATGAACCCACTTCCGCCCCCGTCCTTCAAACGGAGCAAATCGCTGTTGTCTAGTGTGCGATTTTTGTTTAATTTCGCCCTCTCCAAGCGGCTCAAATCAGTCATTGAGTCCGTTTTATTCAGCACAGCGCCCATTTCTAAGGTCCGGCTTTTTTGCCGTGTGTGCTCCTTGAAAAGTCTGGTATCTGGGGTTGTTTTGGACGTAGCAACGCCAACTTCAGGAGATTCAGAAGTCTTGTTCTTTTCTCCGATGCAGCCGGAGCTGTTGTGGTGTTTCTTGTCTTTAGATAGCGCTCGTAAACGCAGTAGCTCGCCACCGCTCCAGTGGCGAAAGCTGAAACTTCTGCGTAAAAGCCCGGGCGCTCGCTGCTTTGAAGGCGTCTCCGGGCTGGCTGCGGCTTTACCGTTCCTTTCACCATTTACAGCGGAAGAATTTGAGCAATTTTCCTCCATACTTTGCGTTTTCAAGAGCTTTTTGGCCTTGTGGACGCTGCCATTTTCAGAGCGTGAGCAATCTTTAGGTGCGTCTGAATTCGGTGTATCCGTACATGCACTATCCTTTATCGTGGGAGCTTCCTTTGCGGTTGTAGCCTTGTCCTTAAAATCCTTCTGTAGGCGATTTTTCCTGGATAATTTCAGCCTCCCGAGTTCAAGTTGACCCGTGCTGAATGTGCGGAAGTTTCTCATGAGTCCGTGTGTGGTGGATGAATTGTCTTCGGATTCGTTCTCCACTTCTTTGAGTTGCTCCAGTAGACTAGCGCCCGCTGTGCTGCGCTGCGGAGCGTCAACTGAGCCGTGTATAGACTTCTCCTCTCCCTCCTCTTCATCCAAACTTTCCCGTTTCACCAAGGTCAGGGAAATCCTGTAGACAGTTTTACGCTGAGGCGTTCCCCGCTCCATTCTGTCTAGTAGGTACATGCCGCTAACTGCCGCTAACTGCTGCTAACGCACAAATATGATTTGTCTGGAAGATTCTCAAAATAAGGGGTAAGTGAGATTTGAACAAAAATAATGGAAAAAAAATTACAGATTTTCAGATTATTTTTTATTTATTTATTTTTGGGGGGGGGGTCAATTTTAAAATGTTTAGTTATGCTAAAACAATCATTCTGCAATAAGTTAAATAAATGTATTCAGACTAAATTACAAGTGCAGCTTTAACTGATTGCATGTCACTCACAATGTATTGGCCCTGAATTGGAAGAATAAGTTAAATAAAAATGCACGAGCAACTTTAACCATATCATAACATCGCTTATTGATAATAGCAATAGTTTTTCAGTTACAATGTTGTCAATAAATCAGACATTGATGGCATGTTTTGGCCCTTTATATATACATTTGAAGTTTAATGTCCAAAAAGATGCAACTACAATGCCTTCATAGTGGTTTTGCAGTGTTGTGATATAGTATACTTGCTGAGTCTTTTTTAAAGGCTCAGTTAGGGACAGGCATTGCTACTTAGCATAGGCTATAAATGCTGGTTCATGCTACACACTTGTGCCCATGTAAAGTATTTTAATATGGCAAAGTGGTTTTTTTTTTTTGTTACAATGTTACAACGTGGTCAAGGGCCGATCAAGTGATAAAAAAATGTATATTTCTAAATAGGTAAAGTTTGAAAGCACTGCTCTCTATAACATCACAATTTAAATAAGTGTTGCCTTCACACTAATATCTGCAAGTCACTGTATTGTTATAATTTATACAGGCAATTTTATTTCCTACAGAAAATGTATTTGACAGATTTAGGACAAATAAATCAAAAAATCAAAAGGTAGGTGATGTGTTTGAGAAGCACTGTTCTTTAAAACCAATTTTAAAACGATATCTCCTCCACACAAACCTTTAAAAAGTGAATGTTAAAAATCCCCAAAAATTAAAATCGGTTCAAATCGCCGGTAAGCTCCTTCATATGCTCCATCCAGATGTGATTCTGAGACCGGATACACATTCCCTCTTTATCCCAACGGAATTTAAACATGGCACCGAACTTCCACTCATAAAAACCCACTTTAAAATCCCGTCAAAATAATATTAAAACGGCTCCGAGATCCCACGAAAAAATGCTCCTCTCCATTTGAAAACGACAATCCAAATATTATTGTGAGCGTGTCAGCAAGACAGCGAGAGGGCTCGAGCGTCTATCCCATTGTGTGCGCGCATCCCCCGCGGTGGTAGGACCGGCAGTCCTGCTTGTAACTCAAAAAACCTTCCAAACGAGCCAGTGTTTGTGTTGTTGTTTAAATGTAGAAGGGTTTAAAATGTCCTGTTCTTGTTTAGCGATAGCTTTCCAGTAGCTAGTCAAAGCTAAGAGCGATGGAGGGTCTAATGGTAAATAATGCTGCCTGCTGCCTACGTCCCGGTCTGCACTCTCTCTCTCTCTCTCTCTCTCTCTCTCTACTCGCTCACACGCACACACACACACACACACAAACGGAGCATCCAACAGAAGAGAAGCAAAAGGGTTCTGGGAAAACACGGAGCGGACCAACTCACACACTGGATCTGGGGTTGACTAAGTGCAAAGTAAAAATAAAACTGTCTTCACGAGATTTTTCAGATTTGAAGCTAAAACTAAATTAAGTTTGAAGGTTAAACTGCCAACATTTGAGCCAACTGATCATCTTTTGTTGAGATATTAAAACGTGCAATCTGCACTTGTACTTCAAAATCATGTTTAGATATTTTTTGGCATTTTTATGCTTTATTGATAGTGTAGAGAGACAGAGTTGAAATGGGTCAGAGAGGGGAGTGACATGCAGAGCACGACCGCGGGCTGGAATCGAATCCGGGTCTGCTGCTGGCCGAGGCCCATGGGGGGGAGACGCCTTATTTCAAAATCATGTTTAAATCAAATGAAAGAGATATAGATACATTTATGGACACTTACCTGTGAAATACTGTTATGCACATTTTGACTTGTCACAACCAGAGGCTATCTACTTTGTTTTTTAATATATATTTTTTGAATTAACTTTCATATAATTGTATGAAATAGTTCTATGCATTTTTACAGTTAATTGTTTGATATAAGCTATTATCCTGTACTCGGGTCTTCTCTGTGATGAACATATGAATATACCAATGGTGTGGTCTTCTCTATGTGACTTCCTGATTCAATTATTATATGGAATACAAGAAGCGAATATAATAAATACATTTATTTTTTTTACTATGGAAAAGGGGTAGGATTAAATAAGTGTATACTTCTTCCTGCTCCTTTTCAGGCATATCACATCAATACAGATATTTTTTTTCTTTTTGTGAAGTCATTTAAACATACATTTTGTTTATTGTATTTTTATGCTTTTCATTTTGTTTTGTATTGTTTTTGATATGTCTGATTTTTTTTTTTTAAATATATGTGTGTGTGTCCCTCTCAGAATGTGGAATGTTTTAAACTTTTTCATTGTTTTACAGGGAAGCTAAAACAGTGATGAGAATCCATTTCGCGTTTTCCAGTTTTCAGAGGTTTGTATGAGCAGGGTGGAGCCTGTCTGTCTGTCAAATCTGTTTAAAGACCCTCCCCCCTCCCTTTACACACACGCGCACACCCACACACTTCGAATGCTGAATAATTCAACTTGGGACTCTCCCTGCCTTTCTTACTATTCTACATACTACAGCTGATCATAAACAGTATCTAGTTAACATGCAGTATGCTACAATTGGAACATACTTTAACTTATCTATTCCATCCTAACATGGCTCCTTGAACTTGCCTCTTGCTTATATATCCGTCTCATCGCTGGTTGTTTTCACTGGGAGGCTCAGTCCATGTGATGTAACTTCTGCTGCAGTGGATTGTGGGTCAGAACCTCCATAAAGCTGCTGGTTTCAACACTTTAAAAAAATCACCACCGGATGTAGTAGGACATCTGGGTAATTTTTATTTTTCAGACATCATGTATTGGGACAAACTAAATCTGTTTCTACCAGACTAAATAGCAGGGAAGTGTCTATCTGATTTGCATCGCTATCTATCCCACTAACAACCTTCCTTTCCTTTGTAACCACTACAGATCCACTGATACACTTTCACTATGTTAAAGTTACACGAGGCAGGAGTCAGACCAGACAAGGCTACATGTTAAAAAAGCAAAAGTATAGAAAAAAAATCATCAAATGTAATTGAATTCCAAAGCAGTTTATTTGAACTGTTTTGAACTGTTTCCATTCTTGCATTCAAAAGGATTTTGTAAAACTACTAGAAATAATGTGACATATTTTCATCTCCCATCTCCTGTTACAAGGTTAAATTTTCCTTGTGTTAACTATCACACTCTCTCTTTCACACACACACACACACACACACACACACACACACACACACACACACACACACACACACACACACCACACACACACACACACACACACACACACACAGAAGCTTTAAATATTTAAAGTAAGAACCTGCAGAAAGTCTTCTTTGATCATTTTCTAAATTAGAATTCTCTCAGCGTTATTTCTTTCAACCTAAAAATCTCTGAAGAGGAGAGTGTGCAGCCATGGGGGACACTCTCTCTCTCACACACACACACACACACACACACACACACACACACACACACACACACACACACACACACACACACCTCTACAACCTCTTCTTCTGATGATCCTGGATTATTACG
>CM049418.1:4215000-4222500 GCA_026929865.2 Hyperoplus lanceolatus | reverse complement strand
ACACACACACACACACACACACACACACACACACACACACAACAGAGACACACTCAGTCTCACACACACACACACACACACACACACACACACACACACACACACTCCGTCTGTGAATGAACGGGACGTAGATTAAAGCCGACAGCCGTGACCCAAAAAATTCCAGATAGTCTCCATTGAGGACGGAGCCTGAAATCTGTTGTGACACTTTGTTGTTTCACCAACAGGGGGCGCTACACACAAGCTGCACTGATAATAATAATAATAATAATGGATAGGATTTATACAGCGCTTTATTGCCTAGGCACTCGAAGCGCTTAAATACATACAGCTTTATACTGAATATATGGAGAACTGGGTTACATTACTGAAACCTACTTGGTTTTGGATTACATTTAAATAAATAAGAAAACAAAGATTTTTTTTAAATTAAGTAAAACAAATCTAAAGAATAAGAATATCTATAATTATAGATAATATTTGTACGACTTAAATGAAAAGTGTGTCGACAACAGGATGAAATAATAAATTAAAATTCCAAACTTTCCTCCTCAGCTGATTTAAATTATTCCTGCTTTCTCCTGCAGAGGGCGCTAGTGCACTGTGAGTAACTACACTTTGATTTACTGGGTCAGGTTTCACTGCTATAGTTAATCATTTAAACATCTCAGTGTGTGTGTGTGTGTGTGTGTGTGTGTGTGTGTGTGTGTGTGTGTGTGTGTGTGTGTGTGTGTGTGTGTGTGTGTGTGTGTGTGTGTGTGTGTGTGTGTGTGTGTGAGAGAGAGAGAGAGAAAAGAGAGAGAGAGAGAGAGTCTGTCTGTATGTGTGTGCATACTTGTGTGTGCGTGCATATGGGCAGGTTGTAGTAAGTTTTTAAAGACAGTCAAATTGTCTCATTTAAATACTACACATCTGCCAACATCTGATGTCTGCCTACAAACCCCATAATGCAATGCAACCCACAGATTTAGAATGGAGGTTTTCAACTTGATTTTGCATTAAAATTAAGACATTTTCTTAGTACAATCAAAACCAAAATGTATTGTTGAAAAATACTTGTTTTAATGTCATCAACTGGCAACGTTTCATGATGATTTCTAGAAGTTAGAAATGTTACTCTATTCACCTGCAGTGTCTAGTGTTAAAGGTACAGTCAGTGATTCTGGAGAACGCTTGTTGTCAAAATCAGTGAATATCTCCTCATGATCCGCTACCTGTCTGTACTGTGTGTGTGCTGGAAAAAAATCCAGTGTTAATACACAGCCTAGGCTCTGTAAACGGGCATGTTGCTATAGCTACGGTGGGCCCTTTGTGAAAAATATAATATCACATAAACTTGTTTTTTTCCTTTTGGTGCAGTGCCTGTCCCAGTTATTGATGAGAAGCAGAATTCACTGCTCGCTGTCTAGGTTCAGTGTGTGTGTGTGTGTGTGTGTGTGTGTGTGTGTGTGTGTGTTACATCTTCCTTTCAAGGTCACACCCTCTCTTCCCAGAGATGAGTTACACACCAGGATAAAAATAGATATATCACACACACACACACACACACACACACACACACACACACACACACACAGGCGCAAAGACACACACACAAGCACCTGATCCGAGTTCTTTAATCGATTTAACTTCCAGTAAATTAATTTGGAAATATTTGGATGTCTGACTAATTGAAAATCCTAGAACGTCAAGGATTGCTGCGTCTATCTATCTATCTATCTATCTATCCATCTATCTATCCATCTATCCATCTATCTATCTATCCATCTGTCCATCTATCTATCTATCTATCTATCCATCTATCTATCTATCTATCTAAAAAAAGAGAGACGGCAGGATGCATGGCCATGAGGTAATGTATTTCTATGTGTCAGATTAATAATGGTAATATGACCATGGTGAAGCAAAGTACTTTGATTTAGTAGCGTTCATAAACACAGGGCTTTTCCATCTGCCTGCTGTAAATCACTTTGTCAACAACACATGAACAAATCCTTCTGTAATAACCTTCAGAATAGTGCTGAGAATGATTATGGAAAGTTTAGTTGATGTAAGTGCTTTAGAAGTTGAGATTTTTGGTTCAGAGTATTGAAGAAAACTAATGTTGAGATAATGTCCGTTAAAGATGGTTGTATAGGAGAAATATACAGACGCAAACAGACAAGGTTTAGTCAAATAAACACCTGCATGTACATGTTGGACCTTTTGATTCATACTAGTGTGAAAGAAGACATGTTATGGAAGAGAAATAGACACAAATCTAATTGCCCAGGGCTTGTAAAAACCTACTAGTGCCAGTGACATCTGAGAACATTTGTAGTTTGTTCCTTTGTTGTTGGTGTTACTCACCGCTTCCTCTCTCTCTCTTTTCTTTTAAAGGAATTCGGGGTTTCCCCATTTACAGCGCATGGGCTTCACACACACACACACACACACACACACACACACACACACACACACACACACACACACACACACACACACACACACACACACACACACACACACACACACACACACACACACACACACACACACACACACACACACACACACACACACACACACACACACACACACACACACACACACGGCTCGAGGGATCAGATTTCTCTCCTTGTCCCTAATTCACTTCCAAAGTTCTTCCATCTTCTACTGTCTACTTGGAAATAATTCATTTATTACTATTTATATAATATATTTATATAATATATTTATCTACATTTAGATTGAACACATTATTTGGTCATTTAGATGAACCGAAAGACACTGTAATATAATATAGTTTTTTCAAGCACTGGTCGATTTCTAGATTTTTGTTTATCTTCCACAACATGTCTTATTTCATTCTATAAATAAAGGGTCTTACATGTTCTTAGTTTGACACACATATATATATATAATAAATGTGACTTCTGACGGACACACAGAGGCTCTGGTCGGCACTATGGAGCTGCTGTCTATGAATGGAATTATTTATATCTATTTTCATTTATTTGTCAAAATCAGTGAATATCTCCTCATGATCCGCTACCTGTCTGTACTGTGTGAACATCTCCTCATGATCCGCTACCTGTCTGTACTGTGTGTCTGTCTCCTCATGATCCACTACCTGTCTGTACTGTGTGAACATCTCCTCATGATCCGCTACCTGTCTGTACTGTGTGAACATCTCCTCATGATCCGCTACCTGTCTGTACTGTGTGAATATCTCCTCATGATCCGCTACCTGTCTGTACTGTGTGAACATCTCCTCATGATCCGCTACCTGTCTGTACTGTGTGAATATCTCCTCATGATCCGCTACCTGTCTGTACTGTGTGAATATCTCCTCATGATCCGCTACCTGTCTGTACTGTGTGAACATCTCCTCATGATCCACTACCTGTCTGTACTGTGTGAACATCTCCTCATGATCCACTACCTGTCTGTACTGTGTGAACATCTCCTCATGATCCACTACCTGTCTGTACTGTGTGAACATCTCCTCATGATCCGCTACCTGTCTGTACTGTGTGAACATCTCCTCATGATCCGCTACCTGTCTGTACTGTGTGAACATCTCCACATGATCCACTACCTGTCTGTACTGTGTGAACATCTCCTCATGATCCACTACCTGTCTGTACTGTGTGAACATCTCCTCATGATCCACTACCTGTCTGTACTGTGTGTGTGCGCTGAAAGAAAATCTGGTGTTAATAAACAGCCTAGGCTCTGTAAATAAAGGGGTATGTAACCAAAAGGGGGCCCGGCCACCACAACTAGCAACATGGGCGTTTACAGAGCCTTGGCTGTGTATTAACACTAGATTTTTGCAAGCAAACCTGTACAAGCGGACGTAGACCTAATTAGGCGATCTGTGTGTGTGTGTGTGTGTGTGTGTGTGTGTGTGTGTGTGTGTGTGTGTGTGTGTGTGTGTGTGTGTGTGTGTGTGACATACAGCAGATGCTCTGCAGCCCCTGAGGGCCCCGGCTTGTTCACTGATAAATGATTTATTGACTAATTAATATGACAACACAACAACAACCACCAGTAGCAACACACACACACACAGTCTGTCTCTCTCTCACAAACACACACACACACACACAAACACCCACACCCACACACACACACAGTCTGTCTCTCTCTCACAAACACACACACACACAAACACCCACACAGAAACACACACACACACACACGTAGTACAAACTGAGAAACACGTAGCACAAACAGTCTCACACACAAACACACACACACACACACACACACACACAAACAGACACACAGAAACACACACACGTAGCACAAACAAGATTCAGACTAAAATCACAGACTCGTTCCATGTTCACAAAGAGCGATCGATACTACAGGAAGTGACATCACACCCGGGGGACTTGGTCAGAGATTAATGTCTACATCTCACACACACACACACACACACACACACACACACACACACACACACACACACACACACACACACACACACACACACACACACACACACACACACACACACACACACACACACACACACACACACGGTCGTATCTTATTCTACTCGGTAACTCAATCTCCTCTTAGTTTAATTGTGCTGCATGTGAATCCATTACAGAGAGAGCAATAGCCACTGCTGCTCTGGTATATTGGGAGGTTTATATCTGTTTTGCAGCAACGTTAACATTATATAACGTTTTTAAAATAGAATTAGAATATTAAAAGCATTCATGGAACTCTATTTCTCTTCCATAACATGTCTTCTTTCACACTAGTATAAATCAAAGGTCCAACATGTACATTCAGGTGTTTATTTGACTAAACCTTGTCTGTTTGCGTCTGTATATTTCTCCTATACAACCATCTTTAGCGGACATTATCTCAACATTATAATTTTTTTTCAATACTCTGAACCAAAAATCTCAACTTCTAAAGCACTTACATCAACTAAACTTTCCATAATCATTCTCAGCCCTATTCTGAAGGTTATTACAGAAGGATTTGTTCATATGTTGTTCACTGTCTGATTTATGCGACATATTACAGAAGGATTGTGTCAAAATCATCCCTATATGTTCAAATTTGACCCTATTCACCAGCTGCAGTGTCTGCACTTAAGACATAGAAGTGCTAGTGTGTGTGTGTGTGTGTGTGTGTGTGTGTGTGTGTGTGTGTGTGTGTGTGTGTGTGTGTGTGTGTGTGTGTGTGTGTGTGTGTGTGTGTGTGTGTGTGTTAGTCCATTGTTAACGGATAGGAAGCTCGAGACTATTTTTATACCTGAATACGGTGATGGTCGACGGCCATTGTTTAGTTTGTGTCAGTGTCTCGAGCTTCCTACTGCAGCTGCACACACACACACACACACACGCCAATCTCACACACCAATCTCACACACACACACACACCAATCTCACACACACACATACACCAATCTCACACACACACACACACACACACACACACACACACACACACACACACACACACACACACACACACTTCCTTAAAACTCAATCCTGTCCGTTTCATAATACTACCAAAGGAAAACCTATTTACAAGGTCACACCATGTCACTCTCATCTCCCTCTCAAGGTCCTTCTGTTGCTTTAAAGCTACAGTGCGTAACTTTTGAACGTCTGTTACATTCAAGCCATCAGCAAATGAGTTGACACAAAGTTGATTAAGCCTATCAGCTCCACAAAACTCTCTCTGTATTTCTCAGTATGGCAGCGTTTACAAACTGGTGTCCCCCTCCTGACACTGGTGCAGGAGCTCAGGAAAATCCCAAGAAGAGCCCAAGAAATGCTTCAGTTGTTGATTCTACTGCTAAGAAAAAACCTGAAAAAAAAACATTGTTAATACACAGCCTAGGCTCTGTAAACTGGTAGTTAAACAAAAGGGGCCCACCGTAGCTAGCAACATTGCCTAAGTATTTACAGAGCCAAGGCTGGGTATTAACACTGGATTGTTCTTCAGCGCACACACACAGTACAGACAGGTAGCGGATCATGAGGAGATGTTCACACAGTACAGACAGGTAGCGGATCATGAGGAGATATTCACACAGTACAGACAGGTAGCGGATCATGAGGAGATGTTCACACAGTACAGACAGGTAGCAGACCATGAGGAGATGTTCACACAGTACAGACAGGTAGCGGATCATGAGGAGATGTTCACACAGTACAGACAGGTAGTGGATCATGAGGAGATATTCACTCAGTACAGACAGGTAGCGGATCATGAGGAGATATTCACTCAGTACAGACAGGTAGTGGATCATGAGGAGATATTCACTCAGTACAGACAGGTAGCGGATCATGAGGAGATATTCACACAGTACAGACAGGTAGCGGACCATGAGGAGATGTTCACACAGTACAGACAGGTAGCGGATCATGAGGAGATGTTCACACAGTACAGACAGGTAGTGGATCATGAGGAGATGTTCACACAGTACAGACAGGTAGTGGATCATGAGGAGATATTCACTCAGTACAGACAGGTAGTGGATCATGAGGAGATATTCACTCAGTACAGACAGGTAGCGGATCATGAGGAGATATTCACACAGTACAGACAGGTAGCGGACCATGAGGAGATGTTCACACAGTACAGACAGGTAGCGGATCATGAGGAGATGTTCACACAGTACAGACAGGTAGCGGATCATGAGGAGATGTTCACTGATTTTGACAAAATGCTTTCAACACTTAATTAAACTCTGACAAAATATTCACAATTTACAAATAATCAGTGACATACAGCTTGACAGTTCACACGGAGTATTTTTACAGTAAATGAGTTTGTGGTTGTGGTTGTGTGTGTGTGTGTGTGTGTGTGTGTGTGTGTGTGTGTGTGTGTGTGTGTGTGTTGTGACGGGAACAGAGAAAAACGTTTTACCTGCAACAGAAGTGAAACAACCTGTGTAATCAGACTGAACTAAACATTGACCTGCCGACCACTACCTGTTATCTTCTGTTTTAATTAGTTTGAAACTAAGGAAGAGCAATAAAATAAAGCTAAACACTACGAGGCTTTACAGAAAATGACTATATTGTGAGTCCTGTCATTTTCATTGCAGCCATTCCACATGGATGTCTAAATGTTTAATGGCTACTCTTGAATCTTGATGCATTTTCTTTGTTGTTACTATCTCTTAAAGGAATATTTCACCCATACGGAACCAGCGTTCTATCATTATAAAATAACTATTATAATATAATGAATGAGGTTTTTCTTCCCTCAGTCTTCCCTTGGCCCAGCTGTCCTGTTAATCCTAACCCTTACTGTGATGTCACAAGAAGGAAACTGTAGGGTTAGACAGTGAGACCATAAAACGCTCTTTCTGCCTTTTCTCAGGCTATGATGATCTGATTTCTATTTTTTTTGCACATTTATACTACATAGGATCTCAGAGTTCAATACACCTTCATATTCCCACCGGTGAAGTAGGCCTTTAAAGGTACAGTGTGTAATATTGAAGTAGGCCTTTAAATGCAATTCCTAATGTCT
>CM049418.1:4190000-4200000 GCA_026929865.2 Hyperoplus lanceolatus | reverse complement strand
TATAAAGAAAACCCAACATATTTAATAATTCTTAATGGAGCTTTTATAATCTTTATTCTATTCATGCTGCATATCTTTTAACTTGTTTAGCTCAGAAAAATAACTCTGCAAGTGATAAATTAGTTGGAATTAATTCATTTAAAATGCACTTATTAAACCACAAAACTCCCTAGTCTATTTTTTCCTCCGTTTATTGTCACCAAATTGAAGAAAAATTCTTAGGAAATAACGTAGCAATACTAATATTTATTCTTTATTGCTCTAACTTACATTATATAATTTAGAGTAATCTTTAATATTCAATGTTTCCCACACAAATCAGCTCGTTTGCTTTTAGTGTAAAACATTTGCACTAAAATCAAGAGAAGTAAAAGTTATTGTTTTAGTTCCAGTTGATTCTTCGAAGAAATGAAACTTTAAGGAATCAATTTAAAGACAAAATATAAACGAAAAATAATAAATCAAATAGTTGAAATAAACAACATGGTTTGGTGTCTGATGAACTGACTTGATTCCAAAGTCTAGTCACTAGTGCCATCTAGTGGCCAAAATATATATCACAGATCCATTCATTTTGGAATTAAAGAAAATTGTTGGTTCTATTTTAAAGCTTCCTATAGATCATTTTTGCGTGAAAAAAATGGGAAATTGTATTAAAGAAAAACCCAAAAATTAAATCCAATTAAATTGTATTTTTTAATCTTTATTCTCTGTTCATGCTGCATATCTTTTTACTTTTTTTTTTGAAAGAGAAATAACTCTGCAAGTTTCCAATTAATTTGAAATAATGAATTTCAAATGCATAAATTTAACCCCAAAACTGTCTATTTTTTACAGGTTTATTGCCAGCGAATTACTTTTTTTTTAATTCTTAGGAAACAACCTAACAATACTAATACATTATTGCTCTAACTTTAGAATAATATTTAGAGTATGTGTGTGAAATGTTGGAAAGGCTCCATCAATTGCAAAGAAAATCCACAACTGATGGCAAAGGCATTAAGAAAAAACTACATAAATATCATTCTTTTGACTGATCTGGTCCCGCTTGCTGTTAGATGTAAGTTATGATCATCAGAGGAAGAATTTGGCTGTTTCAGAAATATTTAAAAGTTCCTTGAAGCACCTTTAAATTAAGATATTTTTCCGACAGCAACTCAAATAAACCACGAACGTCATCGATACACAAAAAAGACAAAGATCCCTTTTTAATTATTAGAACATCGATTATAAATTACAACTTGTGTTTGGAAAACGTGGAGTGAAAGAATAAAGCTTTTATACAAAATGCAGGAGTGTCTGGCAGAGTGAAGAAATACTCAAACACACGGAAAACAAAGACTGAAAGTGAGATGAGATATTTAGACATTTTTCACATGAAATCTGGGTTGATCAGAAAAACAAGTTTGTAATTCGAGGTAAAAGTCGAGATTGTCAAAACATAACATTAAGGTTTTTAACTTATTTATTCCATCCTAACTTGCCTCTTGCTTATATATCCGTCTCATCGCTGGTTGTTTTCACTGGGAGGCTCAGTCCATGTGATGTAACTTCTGCTGCAGTGGATTGTGGGTCAGAACCTCCATAAAGCTGCTTGTTTCAACACTTTAAAAAAAATCACCACCGGATGTAGTAGGACATCTGGGAATTTTTCCGCATGCTGCATCTGACATCACGTATTGGAACAAACTAAATAGCAGGGAGGGATGGGGACTGGAACACAGGGTATGATTTATCAAAGAAATATTGATTCTAGCTACTCTTAGAAAGTTATAAACAGTACACACACACACACACACACACAGGTCACAAGTTATAAACTTCACCGTGTGTGTGTGTGTGTAAGTGTGTGTGTGAGTGTGTGTCAACATACTTATCGCCACAAAAAAAACACAAGACTTTCAGACAAACACATAGAATAATGCAGGTGATTATGGCACATAATCTGGAGTCACTTTACGGTTTTAAATGTGGATTTTTATACATTATTTTGGTGTAGGAAGTGTGTGTGTGTGTGTGGGGGTGGGGAAATGTGCAGTTTCTAGAAGCTCGTTCAGTTTGCTTCAGTCCGACTGGCATTTAAAGGTGGAGTCAGTGATTCTGGAGAACGCTTGGCAAAATAATTTGGCAAAATCAATGAATATCTCCTCATGATCTGCTACCTGTCTGTACTGTGTGTGTGCTGATCACATAAACAAACAGTGTTAATACTCAGCCTAGGCTCTGTAAACTGGCATGTTGCTAGCTATTTTTCTTGTTTCTACTATCCCTTAAATGCAACTTCTAATGTCTAAACTTGTATGTATTTCATGCCCCTGTAAAGCACTTTGAATGGCCTTGTGTCTGAAATGTGCTATAGAAATAAACTTGCCTTTCCTTACCTTACATACCAGTTTACAGAGCCTAGGCTGTGTATTAACACTGGATTTTTTTTTCAGCGCACACACAGTACAAACAGGTAGTGGATCATGAGGAGATATTCAGTGATTTTGACCCTAAAAGTGACTTTAACACGAAGCGTTCTCCAGAACCACTGCCTCTCTAGTTGACGTTCACAGAATGACGCAGGGCTTCTTCTTCTTCTTGCCGCTCGGTCCGTTCTTCTCTTTGCTTTCCGCCATTTTCTTTTTACGAACTTCCCGCATCAAGTCGAAGAAAACCTGAAAAAAGAGAAAATGATTATGTTGTGTTCACACTGGAAGATGTACAAGTCTTTATAGATACAGCTCTGGAACAAATGAAGAGACCTCTCCAAATGTTCAGTGTCTCTCGTTTGACTATTTATAGGCAAATGTTTGAGTAGAATGAACATTTTGGTTTTATTCTACAAACAACTGACAATATTTCTACAAAACTCCTAATAAAAATATTGTCATTTAGAGCATTTTCAATAAATCATGTAGAGATGAAGATTTAAGAAAAATCCAGACTGGTCTCTTCATTTTTTCTGGAGATGTTTGTGTTGTTTATTCTATAGCCTCTCTGGAAGGTCTGGGCCTGTATAATAATATTCTACAATTAGTTCGTAAAATTGGAATTTGGGGCCTCTATTCAGTATTCTGATTTGTATTTATTTTTTGTACAGCAAAACTATTTCCAAAATGAGTTTAAACTACGAAACATTTTGTCAACAAATGTTTCTTTTAATGCAGTTTTTATTATATATGGAACATTTGGTGAATACAAAAGCTAATCCATCCATATATCTGGAGAACCAAATAAAACCATGAACTTGCTAATTGGTGAGTAAATAGGATGTTCGCGCACGCGCACACACACACACACACACACACACACACACACGCACACGAACGCACACGCACGCACACTCTTTTACCTTGTCTACATTGGCCCGTGTCTTGGCGGAGGTCTCCACATACTGCACGCCCCACTGGTTAGCTTTAGCGTTAGCCTCGTCAGCTGAAACCTGCCGGCGCTCCTCCAGGTCCGACTTGTTCCCAACCACCAGGAGAGGGATCGCCTCCTCCTCCTTCACCCGCAAGATCTGCTCTCTGGGGGGGAGGGAGGGAGGGATGGAGGGAGAGGGAGAGGGATGGAGGGGGGTGGGGTGGGGTGGAGAGGGAGGGAGAGGGAGAGGGTGGGAGGGAGGGAGGGAGGGAGGGGGTATGGATGGATGGATAGATAGATGTGAGGGAGAGAGAGAGGGAGGGATGGATAGAGGGAGGGATGGATGGATAGATAGATGGATAGGAGAGAGAGGGACAGGGAGAGGGAGGGATAGACAGGTAGAGAGGGAGGGAGGGAGGGATGGATGGATGGATAGGAGAGAGAGGGATGGATGGATAGGAGAGAGAGGGATGGATGGATAGGAGAGAGAGGGACAGGGAGAGGGAGAGAGGGAGGGATGGATAGATAGAGGGAGGGATGGATGGATAGATAGATGGATAGGAGGAAGGGAGGGAGGGAGGGGGAGAGAGAGGGAGACAGACAGACAGAGATTTTTTTGAGATTTTACAAAAATCCTTTATTCATACATTCGTACATGTGCAAACAGCAAGAGTCTTTGTGAACAACTGAACAGACAATGTTTTTATAGCACCAATGGTAAGTGCGTCCAAATCCCCAATGTTCTTATACAGACAGACAGACAGACAGACAGACAGACAGACACACAGACAGACAGACACACACACAGACAGACACGTTTGAGTCAGTCAATTATTATTATTATTATCAGCACAGTCACATACTGAACTGACCAATCAGTACAGTCACATACTGAACTGACCAATCAGCACAGTCACATACTGAACTGACTCTAGGCCCACAGCTGAAATATCAAAATAATGACTCACTGCACCTTAAAAAGGAGTTTAACTTTCTCAGTGGGTAAGTTCTCTTTTGACCGAGCTTAGTTAAGATATTTAAGACAGACAGACAGACACACACACACATACACACAGACGCACCCTCCCCCCAACCCTCACACAGACACACACTCTCTCTCTCACACACAGACACACACTCTCTCTCTCTCTCACACACACACACACACACACACACACACACACACACACACACACACACACACACACACACACACACACACACACACACACACACACACACACACCCCCCCCACACACACACACACCTGAACTCCTGCGTGGCCTGGAAGGACTCTTGCTCTGTGATGGAGAACACTAATAGGAACCCCTCTCCGCTCCTGAAGTAGTTATCTCTGATGGCTGCGTAGTCCTCCTGCCCCGCGGTGTCCAGAATGTCTATCTGCACATCCTCTCCATCCAGAACCACCTGGGATAATATCATGAAAATAATGTGTAAGTGTGTGTGTGTGTGTGTGTGTGTGTGTGTGTGTGGGGGGGGGGGGGTGGAGGGTGGGTTGGGTGGGGTGTGTGTGTGGGGGGGGAGGGTGGGTTGGGTGGGGGGGGTGTGTGTGTGTGTGGGGGGTGGAGGGTGGGTTGGGTGGGGGGTGTGTGTGTGTGTAGGGGGGGGGGTGGGTTGGGTGGGGGGTGTGTGTGTGTGTAGGGGGTGGGGAGGGTGGGTTGGGTGGGGTGTGTGTGTGTGAGTGAGTGAGTGAGTATCTATCTGCACGTCCTCTCCATCCAGAACCACCTGGAATAATATCATGAAAACAATGTGTAAGTGTGTGTGTGTGTGTGGGGTGGGGGGGTGTGTGTGTGTGTGTGTGTGTGTGAGTGAGTGAGTGAGTGAGTGAGTGAGTATCTATCTGGACATCTTCTCCGTCCAGAACAACCTGAAAAATAAGCATTCAAATCACTTTATTTAAACAAAAATTAATTTCAAAATAAATTGGTGCATTTTTTTGCTTTATTGACAGTGTGTAGAGACAGAGATGAAATGTGTCAGAGAGGGGAATGACATGCAGAGAACGACCCGGGCTGGATTCCAACCCTGCTGTAACCACTACGAGCGCCCTCTCTAAAGAACTTTATTGTACATTGCCTTCCGTTTGAGGCTCATAAGACTCACATAAAATCACACAAACAGTTCAATAAAACAGTAAAAGATGTTGTACTGTGTGTGTGTGTGTGTGTGTGTGTGTGTGTGTGTGTGTGTGTGTGTGTGTGTGTGTGTGTGTGTAAAGCAAAGCTGAATTAAAGACGGTTGTCTATTTCGAGCGGTAAAAATACCTTCTTCCTGTAGCTGTCGGCTTTGGTCGGCTCGTAGTCCTCCACAAACTAGAATAGAATAAATATAGGCAACAAATCCAGTGTTAATACACAGCCTAGGCTCTGTAAATTGGGCATTTTGCTAGCTGCAGTGGCCCCTTGTTTACATACAAGTAGCTCACACACAGTACAGACAGGTAGCGGATCATGAGCTGATATTCACTGATTTTGACAAAATGTGATTTTGACAACAAGCGGTCTCCAGAATCACTGACTCCACCTTTAATGCTTCACTAACAAGGCACCTCCACAGTCAAACACACACACACACACACACACACACACACACACACACACACACACACACACACACACACACACACACACAGTCTTACCTCATCGTACATGAACTGCAGTGTGAGCGCAGACTTGCCCACTCCTCCACTGCCGACCATTATGACCTTATGCAGAACGAGAGAGGTCTGGTTCTTGTTCTTGCTGGAGGCCATCGCGCTACTCCAGCCAGAAGCTCACCGCTCAGACAAACTATTCAACACCTGGAAGGTCATACAGAGAAACATTTAAAACACACAATGTTGTATTAGCCGAGGACGTTTAAGGAGGCTTTACTGCTTCTTCATGGAAAATATTCATAGTTATTTTCTTATGATGTGAAAGTGTATTTCATGTTAATGTTTTAGACCTTGTTTCATGAGAAAACAACATGTATTTGTATGTGTAAATTACCAATAAATAAACTTTGACAAGCAAAAAGGTTAAACATTTGGGGTTTCTCTCTTCACCAAGATTCAAATGGGTCTAGAAAACTGATATTTAATGTTATTAAACTATATCATTTTGTTTTAGTGTGTGTGTGTGTGTGTGTGTGTGTGTGTGTGTGTGTGTGTGTGTGTGTGTGTGTGTTTGCAGTAAGGTTAGATTAAGGCGTTCTACTCCTGGATGGGTTCCAACTAGTCTATATAGGTCAGATGATAAAGAGTCACAGAAGTGTGTGTGTGTGTGTGTGTGTGTGTAAATACACCGACACCTTTTAATGCGGGCTGCAGCCAGCAAGGACATACAGCATGCGGACAGGGCCTAGGCTGTGTATCATACACTATTCTGTTAACTAACTTTATACCAGTTTACAGAGTCTAGGCTGTGTATGTTTTTAATTTATTTCAGCACACACACAGTACAGACAGGTAGTGGATCTTGAGGAGATATTGACTCATTTAAAAGGGATTTTGACAAAAAAGGATTTTGACAACAAGCGTTCTCCAGAATCAGACTCTCCGCCTTTAAATTATTTTTTTGTGTAGTTAACTATTGAAACCACAGAGTTATTTTGTTATTTTATGGTTGATGTTTAACCTGTAAAGAACGAATGGGCACTTCTTCATCATATCACGTGTACATTGTCCACTTGATATTTTATTCTAAAGTAGTTTTTCCTTCTGTTTCTTAGCAGCTTGAGTAAACCAAACTAGATTCCTCCCGAGGGAAGCTTTTCTCTAGTTCAAATGTATTCTCTGTTTACACACTGTCAGTTTGTAAAGCGACGCTGAAACGGAGCGTCAACAGCACTGCTAAATAACTTCATGGTTTACTGTCCTGAAAGGGGAACTTAGAATTCATCTTCCTCTGTTTTTTTTACCAGCTGACACATAACAGCTTCTTCAGATGTGCGTAGTCCCGCCCCTTAAGCTCATACTCGTCTCTGATTGGCTCAAAGCAGGAATGGAACTCCCTACGGCGGCTGCTATTGGCTACTCGCTGTATCACTCACCCATGGGAGATAACGCTTTTTTTTTGCTTGTTCCCCAAAACGACTTTTAAACATTCAAAAACAAACGTTACAGTGTATTAAACTGCTCATATAAAGTCACGCTACTCACCCGCTATCGACTTAGTCTGTGTTTCGCGGAGAAAATCCGCCATTCACCGATAACAGTCAACTTTTTTTTAACAAGTTGACCAAGAAACTCCGCGCCCTGCCTTGTACACGGACCAAACAAAGATGGCGTCTGTCCGCGAAGATGTTTTACTCCTCAACTGACAAACGGTTGTAGCGTAAGCAACTGATTTAGAAATATAGCCACAAATAAAACATGATTTAACATTCTATACGAACTAATACTTTTTATATTTTGTTAAGTTAAAACTTTGACCAGATTTAGTGAAATGCCGTAACAATTTGGGTTATACACGTTAGAAACTCGAAAACAGAATCGGAGTGATACCTCCTACTTTTTCCCGCCTCTCAAGACGGGACAGATAACACTAACAGGAAATGATGTCACGGAATTCCTTCTTATCTATATCTTTATTTATTCATGTTTGACTTATTTATTGTTTATCACACGCTATTGACTTTTAAAAACAAATGTTTCCATATCCAAACATTAATCATAATTTATTTTACTCACAAAAAGGGTTTTCTGTCATTTTGTGTGTAGTTTTCTTCATTTAAATATGATAAGTATATAAATAAATAAATAAGTACAACCTGACAATTACACAGTCTCATTTTGAATGAAAGCTATGCCTGAAAACTAAACATAGATAATGTCAGAATTGACTTCTACGGACACGTAATTCTTTCTAACACAAATATATGTTTGTTTTCAATTTTCCCCATTTTCTGTTTTAGCTTAAAAATGTAAAAACATGGGGGCGCCCTTAGCTCAGTTGGTAGGGCGTCCCCCCCATGGGCCTCGGCTAGCAGCGGACCTGGGTTCGATTCCAGCCCGCGGTCGTTCTCTGCATGTCACTCCCCTCTCTGACCCATTTCAACTCTGTCTCTAGACTATCAATAAAGCATAAAAATGCCAAGAAAATATCTTAAAAAAAAAAAGTAAAAACATTTCTGCGAGATTTTGCACTATTCATCCATTACTGAAACAAATCCTTTGTGCAACACACTTAGAAATCTCCCTTGGAATATGTTTATCGCGCTTACATTTTATTATTTTATATTTTTATTATTCTTTTTTAAATATAAATATATCTTTTTATACTTTTTACATCACGTTGTGTTTTTACTGCTGAGCTGAACTGACTCTTGCCCTGTGTGACTCTTGCCCTGTGTGAACTGACTCTTGCCCTGTGTGAACCAACATGTGATGAATAATACAAGGGAACATTTAAAGTGAAAACAACTTCAAGACGATTTTATTCCCTTTGCACTTTGTATGTTCAGTATATTGACATGTTTGCATATACAATAATGTATTTTATTTAAAAAGGGTTAACCTAAATGTGTGGCTGCTATGAAGAAAGAGAGCTATACATGAAATCGAAATCCAGTTTGTATAAGTATTTTCCATGAGCGGTATCTTCAGTAGCAGCACACAGATGCAGTTCCAGTATTTAGACACTAGATGGCGCCATTTCATTACTTTGATTCAACAGACTGATATAACTGTCTAACTCTGAAGAAGCTCAATTGAACCACACTTTAAAATCACCTGTTAAGATGATTTTAAGTCTGTTTTTCGACTAAATCAGGATCTTCAAGATATTTTCTACCATCTTTACAATAGAACAATTATATAATGAATTTACATCATAACATATATAATACAGTTAAACAAGACAAAATAAGACGTAGGCTATCACACACAATTCCACACATCTCTTCCTTCCTTCCACAGCACAATAACCCGGCGTTAATACACAGCCTAGGCTCTGTAAACAAAGGGTTAAGCAAACCACTGCTAGGAACACGCCTGTCTACAGAGCCTAGGCTGTGTTTTAACACTGGATTTGTTTTTTAGCACACACACACACAGTACAGACAGGTTGTGGATCGTAAGGAGATATTCACTGATTTTGACTCCACCTTTAAAATTCTGCATCTTTTGGTTGTTTTTTAAATGTGCTATGGAAATATAATGAATTGTATTTAAGCTAAAATAAAGCCAGAATCGCTAACTACACCTTTAAATACACCACTCCAGTTGTATTTAAATGTGCCAACAAGCGTTCTCCAGAATCACTGACTGCACCTTTAAGCTTCCTGTAGTTTTGCGTTCTATGATAAACAGCTGAGAGGTCGGAGGTAAAATGGGCTAAAACACACACACACACACACACACACACACACACACACACACACACACACACACACACACACACACACACACACACACACACACGCTGTCGATGCTCATTTGTATGTTGAAGTTTTCACTAACAAATGTTGTTGTTGACAGATTGAGACTCACAATACACCAAGTCCATTGTGTCAACCTCCACTGTAGAAGCTCTGGTTATTTAGACATAGGAAAACATGTTTTATAAGGTTTATGAAGTCGAACTGCGCCATATTTTGATTGATATATATTATTTTTAGTTTAAAGTCAACACACAGACACAGACAC
>CM049418.1:4175000-4182500 GCA_026929865.2 Hyperoplus lanceolatus | reverse complement strand
AGATGAAATGGGGCAGAGAGGGGAATCACATGCAGAGAACTACCTGGGCTGGATTCTAACCCGGGTCTGCTGTGAAGAGGACTGAGCCTCTATGACACACACACACACACACACACACACACACACACACACACACACACACACACACACACAAGTTAGATGCACGTTTTTTAAATCTGAACTTCTTGCAACTTTCCCTCAACTAGAAATGCACTAAACACACACACTATACAAGTGGGTCACAAAGTGCTTGAACTAAACCAAAGAAAGAATTATAGTTTTTTTCCGCGGCGTATTTGTAATCCGTCTCCGTATTTATTGGCCGTGTGTGTTTCATAGTGAGCCAGTGGACGCATTAAGGCGCGGGTAGAGTTCTGATGTTGACCGCGGAGATGTAAATATGTTGAGAGCGTAATGGATGGTCTGGTGAAACTCGACTCTGCACAGACAGACTCCCTGATCTGCTGCGGTTCACTGTTTAAACTACTTTATCTGGTTCTTACACACACACACACACACACATGCAAGCATGCACGCACGCACGCGCACACACACACACACACACACACACACACACACACACACACACACACACACACACACACACACACACACACACACACACACACACACACACACACTCTTAGCACTATTCTGAAGGTTATTACAGAAGGATTTGTTCATTGCCTGAGACATTTTCATTTACAGAGTTTTTTTTATTCATAAAATGAAAACAGGCTGCAGCCCAAATCTGTTCTGTAACAATTTAGGACAGTTATATGTTATACAAATGAAATGAAAAACACACACACACACACACACACACACACACACACACCGACAGACAGACAGACAGACACACACACACACACACAGAGACAGACAGACAGACAGACAGACAGACAGACAGACAGACAGACACACACACACACACACAGAGACAGACAGACAGACAGACAGACAGACAGACAGACAGACAGACAGACAGACAGACAGACAGACACACACACACACACACACACACACACACACACCCTTCCCCTAAACTAAACCAAAACCTTCTTCTGTTTCTCTCTTCCTCAGATGATCAGCTGATGTCCAAATCCAGCCTGTTCTTCCAGATCTCCAACGAGGGGAACCAGAATCTCTACGCGACCCAAGCCTCTCTCTGGCTCTACTTCAAGCTCCTGCCCTCCCCGTCCCCTTTAGAACCGCGGAACCCTCGACGAAAAATCACAGTGAAAGTCTACTACCAAGAACCCGGCCTCAGCAGCCAGTGGAACCTCGTAGAAAAACGCTTGGAGCTAAAGCGGAGCGGCTGGCACACTTTCACTCTCACCGACGCCGTCCGCTTGGTTTTCGAAAAGGGCGATCGCCGACAGAACCTGGACGTGCGTTGCGAGGGCTGCGACACAGAGGGGGTCACGCCGATTCTCTTAAACAGCAACAAAGACGAGTCGCACCGGCCTTTCCTGGTGGTTCAAGCCCGGCAGCTCGACGGTAAGCACAGGATTCGTAAACGCGGACTGGAGTGTGACGGCAGCAGCAGCTTGTGCTGCAGACAGCAGTTCTACATTGACTTCAGACTGATCGGTTGGAACGATTGGATCATCGCGCCTTCGGGGTATTTCGGGAACTACTGCGAGGGGAAATGTCCCGCTTACATGGCAGGCGTGCCCGGGTCTGCGTCCAGCTTTCACACTGCGGTGGTCAATCAGTACAGGATGCGTGGAATGAGCCCGGGGTCGATGAATTCCTGTTGCATACCCACCAAGCTGAGCACAATGTCCATGCTATATTTCGATGATGAGTATAATATCGTCAAGAGGGACGTGCCTAATATGATAGTGGAGGAGTGTGGCTGTGCGTAAAGGGCGTGGAGGTTATAGGTCTTTAAGAAGTTGAGTTAGTTATTGTATTTACTTTATTTAAAATGGTGGAACTTTTTTTTTTTTTTTAAGAACTTTTTACTGTATAAAACGTATTCACAACAAAAAACGAACGGACGGAATGGAGTTAGATAAAGAATATTTATGGACGTGGGGAGAAGACATGCGCACACACACAGACAGACACACACACAGACAGACACACACACACACACACACACACACACACACACACACACACACACACACACACACACACACACACACACACACACACACACACACACACACACACGTTGGCGTTTTCTTAACTCTTTCATTTCTACGGTGCATATCCACACACCCTCATGTATCGCCTGCACACAAACCTGTATATATATTTATGTTTGTTGATATATTTTTGGTTATAATCTCTGAGACTGTTTCTGACGTGGAGAGTTCTCTTCCAATTCTATAAATATCAACCAATCTCTTATTTAAAGGTGCAATGTGTAACTTTAGGTGTGTCAGAGAAGTGAAACATTTTCCACGGTGTATTCTCATAACTGAATAAACAAACTTTCCTCACAGGAAAATGTGATCCCTGGAACACTGTTTGAAGTTAGAAAGCTTCCTGAAAAGTTACTGTTTCACTGTTGTTGTTGTTTACAGCAGCAGGGCCCACAGTTTGGTTTATAAAACATATTCTAGTCTTACGTTTGGTTCCAGGTTCCTCAAAAACATTTTTTTTAATAGAATTATTCAACACTAAGAATTTCATGTAGAGAAAATATGTTTTGTAAACTAACTGCACGCTCTGTGAATGTAAACAAACCTCTGAAACTACACAGTGCACCTTTAAATATCTCAAAGATAGTGTTGGTTTGTTAAAGTGTTCAAGACATATGTAACCTACTAGCCTTTACAAAAGCACAATTTGCTGTAATTTTCTGCTATCAGTCGCGTTGTTAGGATAGATATCACTTAGTAACGTTTGGAATTAGCGACATGTTACCCAACCTTTTATAGTGGAGGGAGCCTTAATACAGTCACAAGGGAAATACTTTTTTTTTTGTGTTGATGTAAATTTGCCGGTTGAAAGAGCAGTGTGTAGAAACGGAGAATGGACAAGCACTTAAAATGTTTATACACCGTCAAACTTCAAACTTCACCAACGTACAGCACTTCAGGACACACACACACACACACACACAGACGGAGACACAGACACAGACACACACACACACACACACACACACACACACACACACACACACACACACACACACACACACACACACACACTTCAAGCATTTGGACGCATTCCACAGACGTATGGAAACAGAAGATCTATAATAATCTGCATAAGACTTTTTTTACAGGTTTTTTTGTTGTTTTGAAATGAGCTGAAAAGACAGACACACACATATTCCACAGACACACACATATTCCACAGATGCACACACACACACACACACAGACACGGAGAGACACACACACACACACACACACACACACACACACACACGGAGAGACACACACATAGAGACAGACACACACATATTCCACAGCTGAAAAGACTTAATTCACATTTTGGGAACGTTTGAGTATTTCAAAGGTGCTACGAGGAACTTTTAAATATTTCTGAAACGCTTTTTCCTCTGATGATCATGAATTACATGTAACAGCAAACGAGACCATCAGTGCAAAGAATGCTATTTTTATATAGTTTTTCTTAATGCCTTTGTCATGGGTATACGCTCACCCAGGAACAACAGCTGGCGTAGTAAAAACACTACCGCTTTTATCCAAAAGGGGGCGCTAGAATCAACCCAAATTGAAAGTTCCTCAGAGCACATTTGAACAAAAAAAAAATCCTTAAACTTCTCCTTAAAACTTGCTGTACATTCCAGTCGTATAAATCAATCATAAAGATATTTTAAAGTATCTCTAATTCCAGTGAGTGAACGTGAAAAAGTTGCCAAGTTGCCATGTTGCTTAGTGATGGTGCAACTTTGCAAAAAAAATAAAATAATCACAGTTATGATGATAGCACTTGTAGATTCAACAACAACACATTGCCTTTAAAGGACCACTGCCCTTCTAAAAAGAAATAAGTGCCGCATGAGCTATGCAATGTATAGTAAAACTACAGCCCCGGGAAAAGTGAAGAGACCAGTCTGGATTTTTCTTAAATCTTCATCTCTACATTACTTATTGAAAAAATGCTCTTAATGACTAAACATGTATTGGGGATTTGGTAGAAATGTTGTCAGTAGTTTATATTATAAAACCAAAATGTTCATTCTACTCCAACATATGCCTATAAATAGTAAAACGAGAGACACTGAACATTTGGAGTGGTCTCTTATTTTTTTCCAGAGTTTAGCAGACAAAGGACTAAAAGCTCTTCTGATCAAATTTTGACCAATACTTGACATGTGAGAGTGGTAACCATGGCGGCGGGGTCGGATTTTGGTTTCGACAGCGGGAAAAATTTATGAAAATGATGTTGCAACGAAATGTTTGTTTATGTTGATATTTTATGTTGATATTTTATGTTGATATTTTATGTTGATATAAAATGTGTTTCTGGAAGTAAAACAGTGGAGTTTTGTGTTCATACAAAGACAGAGAAGTTTCTGGTAATTCTTAGCACATTCCGAATTTTATTTAATTCAATTTAAAGGAGCTATGAGGAACTTTTAAATATTTCTGAAACAGTCTAATTTTTCCTCTGATGTTCATAAATTACATGTAACAGTAAACGAGACAATCAGTGCAAAGAATGCTGTATTATATAGTTTTTCTTAATGCCTTTGTCATGGGTATATACGCTCACCCAGGAACAACAGCTGGCGTAGTAAAAACACTACCGCTTTTTGTCTAAGGGGGGCGCAAGAATGAACACACACTGAAAGTTCCTTGGAGCACCTTTAAGTTTGAAAAACCCAGCAAGTTATTTAGATTTTTTTTTAACAGCATTGACTTTTCACAAGCCAAAAAACATTGTTAAAGGAGAAAATATGATTAAGACAGATAAATCAATACAAGAAAAGCAAGATTTTGTGTAATTTTAGCTGCCATTTTCGTTTGGAATTGGTTAAAAATCTGCCTTTTTGAGCAAAAGACAAAATATCAGTCCTCTTCATCCAGTAACCTGTTGGGTTTTGTAAAGATTGGTTCCAGTTTCTTAGTGCTATTATGAATGGAAAGCCCTGGAGTCTATAAAAAGAGGCGAAATGGGGTTAAGGTTGACCCAGATGTAACGCTTGAATAGTGATAAATGAACACACACACATACTCACACACACACGCACACACACACACACAGTCTCTCTCACACACACACACACACACACACACACACACACACACACACACACACACACACACACACACACACACACACACACACACACACACACACACACACACACACAGATAAATGAACAGTGTCCCAGTGGAATTCCCATCTCGGCCTGTTTGGCACCGAAACACACTTTGCAGACAGTTCCAGGCCTCACTCACTTTCACATCACTTTCAAATATATTTTTTCAGGTTATTTCAAAAGTTTGTTATATTCTGCTCCAAATACTAGGCTTAAAGGTGCAGTGTGTAGGTTTTTGTGGCATTTTGACTTATATAATATGAAAAAGTATGTTTTAATTAGTGTATAATCTCTTGAAATAGAGGGCGTCCTGGGGAAATGCACCTGTTGGAAGACCAAGAAGAAGAAGTACTTTAGAATAAATAACTAAATACATCTTCACCTCATCGCTTGATATTGTGGAAAGACTTGAGGCAGTGGTGGATGATCCCATATTTAGTAATTATAGCTTCTTGTCCTTGAAGGGAGGGGTTAGCAAGGGAGCGTTGACATCTACAATCTCACCACTAGATGCCACTTAATATTCCGATTTTACACACTGTACCTTTAACTACAACCAGAAACACATTTAGTAAAATTTTTGCGCTTTTCCACTACATGGTATCGGCTCTACTCTACACGCTATAGTGTGTAACTTTTTCATATAAATGAATGTCGGTTACATTCAAGCCATCGCCAAACGAGTTAACAAGTTGATAAAAGCCTATCAGCTCCACAAAACTCTCTCTGTATTTCTCAGTATGGCAGCGTTTACAAACTGGTGTCGCCCCCTGACACTGGTGCAGGAGCTCAGAAAAATCCCAAGAAGAGCCCAAGAAATGTTTCAGTTGTTGATTCTGCTGCTAAGAAAAAACCTGGACGTACAGCAGAATGTATAAAATCCATGAGCCATCACTGAAGGCTTTACCTCATTTAGATGCACCGACAATGTTCTTGTAATTACTCGGACTTCCTCATGGGGTCGACAGAAGTTACGCACTATAGCTTTAAGAGCTGGTATTATGTAGTTAAAAAAGTGCCAATATTTTATAAAATGTTCCGCCTTTTACCCGACCCCGACTTTGCTTACCGCCTTTAAACATTTGTTTCTTCAAAAGCGGATTGTTGCGCTGAGGAGCCGAGAGACTGGACATGACGTTGAGGTCGTGTGCCAGTTTCAGTCAGAAGCCGGCGCATGACATACGTCACGACCAAACGTTATGCGATTGGTTGGCAGGTCCAGAGTGGCACTAGGCAGATCCAATAGTTTTAAACTTTAACAGACACCCGCCTTCAAGTGAGTTAACATTTGTCAATTGAGCGATTCCAGACCTTCTGTACAAATGAAATGAAGTCGATGGTCTGGTGTGATCAGGCCAGAGTGACTAGAAAGAATCTAAAAAACAGAAAACTGCCATTGATAAAAAAAAAATATTTTTATAGAAGATTTCTTTTTCATTCTGTTCAAACATGTCTTAAACCGAATCATGGAACCAAAGAGGCCCAAAGGTTTAGCTATTGAACGATGGCCGAATGCCGTCGTGCTTTTATTGTTGTAAATTACTTTGTGCCAGTTAAAGCTGGGGTATATGATTTCTGATTGGTCAAAGTTAACATGAGCTGTACACTTTGACCAATCAGAGCGAGGTTCCCATTCTCTGTTCTTATTGGCTGTTGGGACTGTCCATTCACTTTGGCACGACTTTGTTGGTGTAGAGCGTGTATTCCATCTGACATTTTCCCCCCAAATCATATACCCCAGCTTTAAAGAGAGAGAGGCCTAAAAACACTGTATCAGGGTGTTATATCACTCTCCATCCATTACCAGCTTAAAGGAGCTACGAGAAACAATTAGGTATTTCTGAAACAATCTCATTTTTCCTCTGATGATCATAAATTACATGTAACAGCAAACGAGACCATGAGTGCAAAGAATGCTGTATTATATAGTTTTTCTTAATGCCTTTGTCATGGGTATACGGCATGCTCACCCAGGAACAACAGCTGACGTGGTAAAAACACTACAGCTTTGGACCAAAGGGGGGTGAAAGAATTAACACACACTGAAAGTTCCTCGGAGCACCTTTAAGATCTTTTCTATTTTGTACCTAGACATAGGATATTTCATATTTTTTCATCAGATTTACTTAAAAATATCCTCTTTCTGTTTTGTTTTGTTAGTTCTGTCACAGAATCATGTAGTGAAGCACGCGCGCCATCTGAACCCTGTACAGTCCATGTAACATATGGAAATGCTTTTT
>CM049418.1:4165000-4167500 GCA_026929865.2 Hyperoplus lanceolatus | reverse complement strand
TGATATAATATGGGGTTAAAAATAATCAAATGGCCAACATCTAACCTATAAATAAAGAGGAAAAACATCAAATTATTGTTGTTTCATATGGTTATAATATGTAGCCCTATGTCAATGCCACGTTATGTGGCTTGTAGCCTACAATGTGAAACATAATGTTTAGTGTATTTTTGGTGCTGGACGCGCGTCACGCGAGAAGAATAGGCTCAAGCTGACACTCAGCTGATTAAGCTGTGTATCAGCTGGGTCGGCGCAGTTCAGCTCCAAACTGACACGGGGATAGTATTGACGGTCCCGTACATGGAAAGCAAAATAAAAACACACACTTCTTGCGCAGCGTGAACCTGTTGGCACTGTGCGAGAGACGCTCCCCTCTCCTTCATCTGATCGCTGAACACATTCAGCATGTTTACGCCTCCCCTCGATCAAATGTAATATATTGTTCTGGGCTCCCGGTCAAACCACAACGTATCGTCCTAACAATGGCAACAACAACACTTTCCCATAATGTGAAGCTGACGGCTATTTATTAAAAAACAAAAGAAAGAAAAGGCACAGTGCCTCCTGCATTTGGGTCGGATCGAGTCCGGACAAATTCACACCACAAACGAACTGCAGCAGAGTGCGTTTGGAAACGCACCGAGACTACCTCTTCAGCTGGGTCTCGGAGCGTTTGTTTGGTCCTCCCCCGAGTGCGATTGCTGTATTCACACCTGCCTGAAAGATGCGCACCGAAGGCAGAAGTGCATCTGAGTTCGTTTCAACCGAACTAAACACGGCATGTGTGAATACACCCTAACAGAGTTATTTTTTGGTTTTTCTGATTTGGTTTCAAATCGGAATGTTCAAAGAACGAACCATACACGGATTGATTTGTTCCAGGACATTTTGACTTGTATTTTTCCACTGCTGTTGTTTCTGAATCTCACTCTAAAGTATTTTGGTATTTCTGTCCACTGTCGGTTGCTTCGATCTGCGTGTGTGTGTGTGTGTGTGCGTGTATGTGTGTGTATGTGTGTGCGTGTGTTTGTGTGTTTGTATGTGTGTGTGTATGTGTGTGCGTGTGTTTGTGTGTGTGTGTGTGTATGTATGTGTGTGTGGGTGATCAGACATAAACACACATAAGTGGCTTTCAACATTTCAGACAGAAGTGGGACCTTTCCTCAAGTGTTATAGGTTTGACGGAGGCACGACACACACACACACACACACACACACACACACACACACACACACACACACACACACACACACACACACACACACACACACACACACACACACACACACACAGCTGCAGTTGGCTTGAGGGGCGTCACCCTGTATTTAGGCTTCAGAATGAATGGAATGTTCCGCAGCACTTATCAAAATAATTATGCAACTTACATCTCAGACCATTTTCCTCTAACCCGAGGGCTTCTTTCCAACCTTATCAGTCTAGTGCCGTTTGCTCAGACACATTCGCCATATAAACATATCAGTAACACTTTACAATAAGGGTATATTCATTAACTGTTACTTAAAGCTGGGGTGGAGGATTTGGGGAGAAAATAGCAGTTGGGATAGAGATTTGAATCCAAATACCTCAACCGCTCCACTTGTTCTCTTTGGTCCCTCCCCTATGGTCCCTCCCTGACACGCTCTGCACCAACAAAGTCGGTGCCAAAGTGAATGGACAGTCCCAACAGCCAATAAGAACAGAGAATCGGAGCCTTTGGTCAAAGTGTGCAGCTCATGTTAACTTTGACCAATCAGAAATCATATACCCCAGCTTTAATGCTAAGTTAATGCTATTAATGGTTAGTTAATGTGTAGTTAATGCCTTTTTCGTTTTCTCTGACACATTCGTCATATACACATATCATTGGGAAATTTTGCCACTTGATTATTTAGGCAAAACATTTAAAAAATGTTTAAAGCACTGGTCAATTTTGAGATTTCTTTTGTCTGTTTCTCTTCCATAACATGTCTTCTTTCATACTAGAATAAATGAAAGGTCCAACATGCACATTCAGGTGTTTATTTGACTAAACCTTGTCTGTTTGCGTCTGTATATTTCCCCTATACAACCATCTTTAACAGACATTGTATCAACGTTATTTCTTTTTAAATAAAATCAACTTCTCTAGCACTTATATCACGCAAAGTTTAATGATGATATCTGGAAGTTAAACATGTAACTCTATCCTGTTGCTCCTATAATGTATCTTAAACGTCCAGGTTTATGACAGACAGACAGACAGACAGACAGACAGACAGACACAGAATCACACTCACACTCACAAGTGATTTTAAGACAAACTGAACACACACACACAGGCACGCAGACAGGCACGAACGCACGCACACACACACACACACACACACACACACACACACACACACACACACACACACACACACACACACACACACACACACACACACACACACAAGCAGACACACAAGCAGGCACATGCAGGCAGGCAGGCACGCAGGCAGGCAGGCAGGCAGGCAGGCA
>CM049418.1:4152500-4162500 GCA_026929865.2 Hyperoplus lanceolatus | reverse complement strand
TCTATCTATCTATCTATCTATCTATCTATCTATCTATCTATCTATCTATCTATCTATCTACGCTAAGTATTAACTCTTGATTTTTATTGAACAGATCATGAGGGGGGATTCTACATGCTCAAATTTAGCAAATGGACGTGTCCTTTCTTTCACCTACTTTCCAGTTACTGTTAATTATTTAAAAGGAACATGTGGAGTGAGAGCGATGGCTAATTGGGATTTACCACAGAAAGCAACCTGTCCCTATTGTGGCTTTTACAACTTGCTCTGCCCTAGTTTAAGACAAGCTCTGGGATCAACAAAATGTCTAGAACAATGTACTACTTACTGACTATCTATCTGCAGGGCTGTACGCTTATTTTTTTAGGTGGTAGCACTGGTGCTAGCAAGCAAAAACATTCAGTAGCACAAAAATAAAGTTGGTAGCACACAAAGTATGATCGAAAACTTGCATAACCTTAACCCTTGCATTTCACTCTAATTACCTTTGACCATGTCATCTTGGTCTCATTTGAGATTCTCAATAAATATTATATCCTAGTGGGTGCAGTAATAATTATGGAAAAATTAATAGGGGTGCACTGATTGCAATTTAGACAAAAGAATCTAACCTGCCAATTGCAATTTTTTGCTGATTCAGAATTATTATTATTATAATGTCCTTCTGTTATTAAAACCAAATTAAATTGAATTAAAACCAAACTTTAAAACATTAAACATAGCCTATTAAATAAATAAGTACACATATTGGTACAATTTAGGATAAATTAAATGGGTTGTTGTGAATGTCTTGGGAGTAGCTTTTCAGTGGCTTATTTAAAACTTTGTTTAAATAGACTAGGCTACTGTTGACTGCTCGCTGCAGCTGAATGAGTTGCCTTTCAAGCTAGAAAAAAACACTAACCTCCTGTTCTTACCGGCTTCAAAATAAAAGTCAACTCACGTTTGGCTAGTAACAGGCTTTTAATTTGAAGGCGCACAGGAAATGTTCTGTTTGTACACGCGTTAACTTAACTGCGGTAATGAGCCGTCTCCTTCTGGTAATTGCCGTCGGGGAAGTTTTTATACCTAGAATCGCTGCACGAGCACAGATCCCGAGGACACATATCTTTCACCAGCCAAAGTGGAGGGTGGACTCAATAACTTACTTGCCTAAGACTCATTTACCCCCATTTGGAGTGTTAATGTAGAGCCCTCTAAGCAGTGTTGTGCAGCGCTCCTCTGTGTTTCAAGACAGCCTCTCCTCATTAGCAGCCTGTCGCACGAGTGCGAATGGATTTGTATTCATCATCGCACGTGATCAATCTATCCATCCATCCATCCATCCATCCATCCATCCATCCATCCATCCATCCATCCATCCATCTATCTATCTATCTATCTATCTATCTATCTATCTATCTGTGTGACAGCACACATGGTAAAATGTAGGGTTAGGATTAACAGGACAGCTGGGCCAAGGGAAGACTGAGGGAAGAAAAACCTAATTCATTATATTATAATAGTGATAAAAACGCTGGTTCCGTATGGGTGAAGTTCATGTGCGAGTCAAGGCAGCTGAGACGTTACTTTTGGGCAATATAGTGAAATGGCAAATGGACTCCACTTCAGTTATATAGATCTTTTTAGCCGACTTTCTCAGCCCCAAAGCACTTTACACTTCTTACCACATTCACGCATTCATACACCGATGGCAGTATACACAGGTGAAACTCGAAAAATTAGAATATCGTGCAAAAGTTAATGTATTTCAGTAATTCAACTTAAAAGGTGAAAATAATACATTATATAGACCCATTACATGCAAAGTGAAATATCTCAAGCCTTTATTTGTTGTAATAATTAAGAGTATTATGGCTTACAGCTTATGAAAACCCCAAATTCAAAATCTCAGAACATTTTTTGTATGAATCGTGTATGTGTGTGTGTGTGTGTGTGTGTGTGTGTGTGTGTGTGTGTGTGTGTTTGTGGGTAGTGTTTGGGGGGGGGGGGCGTATTGTGTTCCCCTAAACGCTCCAGATGGTTAGTTAAGCCGCTGTCCCGCGCTCTTACGAGAGACAACGTCCCAACATGATTATTCATGAGAAGAAAAGTGATTATTATATTCATACGCTAAGGGCTTCAGCAACATGACGACTATGGGCCTCATGGCTATTCATGAGCTTTGGACTAATCCCATCTAACAGGCACAAGATGGGGCATTTTGAGGGGGGGGGTTGTTTCTTTAAAGCTGGGGTATATGATTTCTGATTGGTCAAAGTTAACATGAGCTGTGCACTTTGACCAATCAGAGCGAGGCTCCGATTCTCTGTTCTTATTGGCTGTTGGGACTGTCCATTCACTTTGGCACCGACTTTGTTGGTGCAGAGCGTGACAGGGAGGGACCATGGGGGAGGGACCAAAGAGAACAAGCTTAAGAATCATTTAGCGATAACCATCCCATACTGGATCAACAAAGCTGTCTTTGAGGGGCATTTTGAGGGGGTAATTTTAATGGTTAAGATAATAAACTTCTCTGCTTTCCCTGAAATCTCATATTGAATTTTCTCCATATATACAGTGTTGGAGACCTCTATGAGCCAGATGTCTAAACAGGGGGCTATGAGGGGGTGCTTTGAGGGAGTCATTTTAGGGTTAAGATGCCCCCCCCCCCCATCCTAAAGATGAGCCTTACCTCCTTAATGAGTGAAGTGTACAGTGCCTCTGATTAATCCCTGTTTCTAGGTCAAAGCACAGTGAACGCATTAGAGCATCAAGAATGGACCGCTGATTAACACACACACACTCTGCTGTGCTACTGTATGGGCTCCCAGGCATTAGTTTAACATGGCGGACACCTTTAAAACCTGCAGTGTGTAGAATTTTGGGTTTTATTTCCTAGCAGACTTTGTAGAAAATAATTATAATATCCATAAGTACGTTTAATTTAGTGCATAATAGCTGAAATTTTTTTTTTAGATTTTTTTTTTTTTAAATTTTTTTCATATTTCTGCATATCTTGGACCAAGGCCTAGTCGCCGCCATCTTGAAAGTGTCATAGTTGGAATGTCATCAGGTGCATTGATTAGAATTTTTAATTGTTCTTGTCCTTGAAGGCCACTGTAGCTTCTGTTATTATTCAAAAGGGGTGGGGTTACCCAGGGAGCGTTGCATTCAAGAACTTTATAGAACTTTCTTGATGATGTCATATTACACACTGCACCTTTAAGAGGGCAAATTCCTTACTAAGAATAGATTTTGGAAACTTTTGCTTGTTGTGTGGACATTAGTTTAGGCTCTGAACATTAGACCTTCTGTGCAAATGAAACTAGGAGGGATGGTCTGGTAGGATCAGGCTAAATCCCGACTACTATAATACATTCTGATCGATAAAAAAGTTGATTTGGTCATTTAAAAAAATCCCAACTACAGCTTTGAAACGGTTAAAACAAAATTCTCTCTTTCTCTCTCTAAGGGTTCTGAGTCCCTGTGCTACTGCCCCGTCTCTCCAGGGCACACACACACACACACACACACACACACACACACACACACACACACACACACACACACTGGGGGGCACGTATATATTCTCTCATTAGTGCAGATTTGGGGCCCTGGGGGGCACATGTGTTGGAGTGTGTGATTGCCTCGACATTAAGGCGGCTGCAATTCTCCTGTCATGGCTGTTCTGATGAAGTGGTGGTGTGTGTGTGTGTGTGTGTGGCGTGCGTGAGAGACTGTGTGTGTGTGTGTGTGTGTGTGTGTGTGTGTGTGTGTGTGTGTGTGTGCGTGCGTGAGAGACTGTGTGTGTGTGTGTGTGCGTGTGTGTGTGTGCGTGTGTGTGTGTGTGTGTGTGTGTGTGCGTGAGAGACTGTGTGTGTGTGTGTGTGTGTGTGTGTGTGTGTGTGTGTGTGTGTGTGTGTGTGTGTGTGTGGTGTGTGTGTGTGTGTGCGTGAGAGACTGGGGGGGGGGGGAGAGGATGTGTGTGTGTGTGTGGGGATATATACACTGTGCTCTTGTTCATGGACCTTTTTGTGGAATTTAAAGGTGGAGTCAGCGATTCTGGAGAATGCTTGTTCTCAATTTCTTTTTAACAAGTTACAAATCTTACTGAAAAGTTACTGGTTAACTGTTGTTGTTTACAGCAGCAGGGCCCACAGTTTAGTTTACAAACATATTCTAGTCTTACGTTTGGCTCAAGGTTCCTCAAAATAATTCATAGTTTTGATTTAAGATGATAGAATTATTCAATACTAAGAATTACATGTAGAGAAAATATGTTTAGTAAACTAACTGCAGGCTCTATGAATGTAAACAAATCCCCTCCTCTGAAACTGCACAGTGCACCTTTAAGTGTATGTACAAAGCATTCAAGATTCCAACAAGTGAGCCACTAGAATTGTTGTAAATGAACTCATTAACATTTAGAATGACTATAGCCATTTTTTTGCACTAAACCGGTACGAATACATCCTACATCCTATCCTTATTGACTGCCTTTCTGCACAACTAACTTTTATACTGAGACTTTTCTGCTGACTCCATCATATATATCATTGTCTATTTTGTCTATTTTTAGTGTTAGGAATTGTCTGGTCTATTTGTTTGTCTGTACACTTTTTATCTGTTCACCGCGGGATAGTGGGAAAGGTCTTCTCGATTCTCTTACATGTCTTGTACAGGTGAAGTTATTAACAACAAAGCTGACTTGAACTTCAGTTGAGAAGCATTTCAAGGTGATAGTTTGAGCCCACCCAGATCTGAGTGGTTTGCCTCATGTCAGTCCTCCCAGGTCAAGCTGTCACACACTGAAACTCAGTCTCATTAACACGCTGTACTTTAAGAGAGATTGGGGTTTGGACACTGAGGGAAGGTTTTGAATGTATACAGCTCTGGAAAAAAATAAGAGACCACTCCAAATGTTCAGTGTCTCTTGTTTTACTATTTAAAGGTTTATCTTTGAGTAGAATGAGGTTAGAGTAGTGTGGAGTAGAATGAACATTTTGGTTTTATAATGTAAACAACTGACAACATTTCTACCAAATTTTTGGTTCAGACTCAGAGTATTGAATAAAACTAATGTGGAGATAATGTCTGTTAAAGATGGTTGTATAGGAGAAATATACAGACGCAAACAGACAAGGTTTAGTCAAATAAACACCTGAATGTACATGTAGGACCTTTGATTCATACTAGTATGAAAGATGACATGTTATGGAAGAGATATAGCCAAAACAATTCTAAAAATGTACCATGAGGTGTTTGAAAAAAAAAACAATAATTTTGCCAACAGTGTCTTTCCTACACCAAAAGTCTTGAGTCACCCAATGTGTGTGTGTGCGTGTGTGTGTGTGTGTGTGTGTGTGTGTGTGTGTGAATCCCCCTGACATTACATCATGCGTCGGCTACGCTCTTAAAGGCACGGCGTCGCAGTCTGATAATCTCTATGAGTGACTTCACCACAACTCAATGTAATTAAGGAGCTTAGGGGAATTTGAGCAGCATTACAAAACAGCATTATTGTTCTTAAGGTGGATTTGGTGTGTGTGTGTGTGCGTGTGCGTGCGTGTGTGTGTGTGTGTGTGTGTGTGTGTGTGTGTGTGTGTGTGTGTGTGTGTGTGTGTGTGTGTGTCGCCTCTAGTGTGTGTGTGTGTGTGTGTGTGTCGCCTCTAGTGTGTATGTGTCGCCTCTAGTGTGTGTGTGTGTGTGTGTCGCCTCTAGTGTGTGTGTGTGTGTGTGTGTGTGTGTCACCTCTAGTGTGTGTGTGTGTGTGTGTCGCCTCTAGTGTGTGTGTGTGTGTGTGTGTGTGTGTCACCTCTAGTGTGTGTGTGTGTGTGTGTCGCCTCTAGTGTGTGTGTGTGTGTATCGCCTCTAGTGTGTGTGTGTGTGTGTGTCGCCTCTAGTGTGTGTGTGTGTGTGTGTGTGTCGCCTCTAGTGTGTGTGTGTGTGTATCGCCTCTAGTGTGTGTGTGTGTGTGTGTGTCGCCTCTAGTGTGTGTGTGTGTGTGTGTGTCTCTAGTGTGTGTGTGTATGTGTGTGTCGCCTCTAGTGTGTGTGTGTATCGCCTCTAGTGTGTGTGTGTATGTGTGTGTCGCCTCTAGTGTGTGTGTGTGTGTGTGTGTGTGTGTCGCCTCTAGTGTGTGTGTGTGTGTGTGTCGCCTCTAGTGTGTGTGTGTGTGTGTGTGTGTGTCGCCTCTAGTGTGTGTGTGTGTGTGTGTGTCTCGCCTCTAGTGTGTGTGTGTCGCCTCTAGTGTGTGTGTGTGTGTGTGTGTGTGTGTGTGTGTGTGTGTGCGCCTCTAGTGTGTGTGTGTGTGTATGTGTGTGTGTCGCCTCTAGTGTGTGTGTGTGTGTGTGTGTCGCCTCTAGTGTGTGTGTGTGTGTGTGTGTGTGTGTGTGTGTGTCTATAATCACCTAAAAAGATTATCTGAAAAGCCGAGTGATTTATGAGCGAATTGATTTTCCTAGAAGAGTTCAGGATTCTGCTGCTGTAAATATTATTGGTTTTAATCTGGTAATAAATTAAGTTACTTTATTAGTCAATGGGTACATTGAATTCCGTCTTTTCTCTCTCCCCTCTCAAGTTCCCACACTCCAGAGGGGGTCACAGCGCAGGGTCAGCCATAGTACAGCGCCCCTGGAGCAGTTTGGGGTTAAGTGTCTTGCTCAAGGACACAATGGTAGAGATGGTGGGCACCGTAGATGTAATAGCAGCCACCACTAGTTTTACTACTAACAGCCTCCTGTCCGGTGCCTGGGATTCAACCAGAGACCTCATGGTTACTGGGAGGAGGAACCAGAGACCTCATGGTTACTGGGAGGAACCATAGACCTCATGGTTACTGGGAGGAACCAGAGACCTCATGGTTACTGGGAGGAGGAACCAGAGACCTCATGGTTACTGGGAGGAACCAGAGACCTCATGGTTACTGGGAGGAGGAACCAGAGACCTCATGGTTACTGGGAGGAGGAACCAGAGACCTCATGGTTACTGGGAGGAACCAGAGACCTCATGGTTACTGGTCGACCACCTTTTCCGCACACACAGTACAGACAGGTAGTGGATCATGAGGAGATATTCACTGATTTGGACTAAAAAGTGATTTTAACAACAAGCATTCTCCAGAATCACTGACTCCACCTTTAATCTATAGCGGTGCATTATATTTTTATGTTTTTCTGGGAGGGGTAGAAGTTGGTAGTAAAAATGAAAAATCCCTTTCAGCAGAGTAGAGTCTGACATTCTGCAGACTTCACAAATCAAGACATGACAGTTCTATGGCTTTACAATTAGCAGTAAATTATGGACGCAGGTCCAACTTACACATAACACACACACACACACACACACACACACACACACACACACACACACACACACACACACACACACACACACACACACACACACACACACACACCTTGCCATATAGTGTCAAAGCAAAAACTCTATACAACTCCATTGATGAATTTGCATAACACATCATCGCCAAAAAACGTCCGCGCCAAAATCGAGTGAACCCAATTTGTTTTGGGCTTTTTTTTCGTTATGGCTTGACCCGGTACTATGCGTGGATATAAAGAAAAGACACACACTTGCGTTGGCATACATACACACACACAGGCACACGCACCCACACACACACACGTACTCAACACGCGTTAGCATACATATACATACACACACAAACACACACACACACACACACACACACACACACACACACACCCCACACCCACACACACACAGACACACACACACACACAGACACACACACACACACAGACATGGCACTGGTTCAAGGCAGCAGCTATTAAAGGAGCTTACTGAGTTCTGTTCCAATTCTTTGACTGAATGTTGAATGGATGACATCACACGCAGCTTCTGTTCATACAAATCTCATCGGAGCAAATTGAACAAATATTGGCAACGACAGAGGTTGTATTTCCTATTTTGCTACCCCAGAAACACACACACACACACACACACACACACACACACACACACACACACACACACACACACACACACACACACACACACACACACACACACACACACAGACAAGACAGACAGACAGACAGACACACACACACACACACACCACTAGAAAGTACATTTAAGTAAGTTTTTTTACTCAAGTGAGACACTGCAGGGGAATGAGTATTTTTTTTGTTGATATTATCATGAAACAAAATAACCTATGAAGTGCTTATTACCAAATTAAACTTCCCAAATGCAAGTGCCTGTACATCTGAAACACTAGTCCATTCATCTATGAGTCCACTAGTCCAATCTGTTCGTGCCAAGGACAAGGCCTAGGAGGAGAAGATAACACAGCGTAGCAGCAGCGCCGAAGGACAACTGCCGGCCCCAGATGACAGCTCAGACCAGGAGAAATATCAGGGCAGAGAGGAGGGGGCTCCACCCATCCCTGTCTCCCCTGGATCCCGTAGGTCATCACCAAGCCGACCTCTCTCTCCTCGTTTCTCTCCTACAACCACCCTTTCTCCATCCTCTCCTGATCTGGGATTTAAAGAAATCATATGTACCCCCAGCAGTCAACGTCCCCCTCAACTCGCCAATCTAAGCCACAGTGCCCGGCTCTTCACCCCTCCACGCACACTCCCTCCGCCACCGCGACGTTAGGGAGACTGATGATGTCAGCACTTGTTGATATGTGCCGGGCCGCGGCTACATAGTTAACGCCTACGACTCACAGGATAAGCTGGGGCCCTGTTTCTCAAAGTGTATCTCAAGTAACAGGAAACTCTTAAATCCTGTAAATGTATCAAATCTGATAAGCATTCCTCTTCAGCCACAGTGTGCTGAAATAAATCGGGCTGACAATGCTTTGAACACACTAAATTTAGCTTTATTAAACATCAGATCCTTGGCAGGTAAAACATTTTTAATTAATGATCTTATTACTAGGCACAATCTTAATTTTATGTTTTTAACTGAAACTTGGTTAGACCAAGATAACAGCTCAGATGTTCTCATAGAGTCCGCCCCCCCAAATTACAATTTTGTGAGTGAATCCAGAGTGCATAAAAAAGGAGGGGGGGTTGCTATTCTGTTTAAAGAATCTCTACAATGCAAAAAGATGTCTTGTGGAAATTTTTATGCATTTGAGTATGTGGCTCTACAGTTAAATTCAGCCTCTAGAGCTATTTTCATCAATATCTACCGGCCACCACAATACAATGCAAGCTTTTTTGATGAACTTACTGAACTACTGTCTGTAATATGTACTGAGTTTGACTGTGTATTAATCGTCGGAGATTTCAATATTCATACTGACAAACCAGAGGACAGATGTGCGAAAGAACTGTGCTGTGTCCTTGACAACTTTGGACTAAATCAGCATGTTGACAAACCAACTCATAACAAAGGGCACACGCTGGACCTTATCATTTCCAGAGGAATGAACATTTCAGACATAACAGTGGCAGATATGGGTCCCCTCACGGACCACTCCTGTTTATTTTTTGAGAGCAAAATGTCTGTGCACACAATTGATCAATCAAAAGTAATCAAAAAGCGGTATATTACAGAAAATACCAGTGAAACATTCATTCAAGCATTTTCTTCGATACCACCCCTCCCCTGTAACTCAGTTAAGGAGCTCTTAGACAACTTCAACGGCAAACTTACAAGTGTTATAGATGCTATTGCGCCCACTAAGAGGAAGGTTGTCTCTGGTAAGAAAAGATCTCCTTGGAGAAATGCCCCGCAGGTCAGAATAGAAAGAAGAGAGTGCCGTAAAGCAGAACGCAGGTGGCGAAAAACAAATCTCCAGGTTCATTATGACATCTTCAAAGAGAAACTGTGCACGTTCAACTCAGAACTGAGAAATGCAAGGCATTCTTTCTTTTCTGACATCATCACCAAAAACAACAACAATGCACGTGCCCTGTTTGCTACTGTCGACAGATTAACAAACCCTCCTCTGCCAGTAGCGTCTGAGCATCTTTCCACGAGGGCCTGCAATGAATTTGCCTCCTTCTTTACTGAGAAA
>CM049418.1:4140000-4145000 GCA_026929865.2 Hyperoplus lanceolatus | reverse complement strand
CCTCTGAGCAAGCACATCTCAAACCGCAAAGTTCCCAAGACATTGAAGACTAAAATCCACACGAAACTCTCACACACACACACACACACACACACACACACACACACACACACACACACACACACACACACACACACACACACACACACCAAAGTCCCAGGGGACGGAGGCCATTTATCAACATATTAATTAGTATTGAATGGGACAAGCTGAACATGAGAAACAACATGTGTCATTAGATCTGACCATATTAATTACATGTAGGGATTTAAAGCTACAGTACGTAACTTTTTCATATAAATGAATGTCGGTTACATTCAAATAATCGCCAAACGAGTTGACACAAAGTTGATTAAGCCTTTCAGCTCCTAAAAACTCTCTCTGTATTTCTCAGTATGGCAGCGTTTACAAACTGGTGTCGCCCCAAACCAAACGAAAGCTCCTACAAGAAAGTTCAGAGGTGTGTGTGTGTGTGTGTGTGTGTGTGTGTCGTGTGTGTGTGTGTGTGTGTGTGTGTGTGTTAATGTGTGTGTCTCAGTGTGCGTGTGTGTTAATATTTGTGTCTCAGTGTGTGTGTTAATGTGTGTGTCTCAGTGTGTGTGTGTGTGTGTGTTTTAATGTGTGTCTCAGTGTGTGTGTGTGTGTTTAGAAAGCACCTACAAGAAAGTTCCCAGAGGTGTGTGTGTGTGTTAATGTGTGTGTCTCAGTGTGTGTGTGTGTGTGTTTGTGTTAATGTTTGTGTCTCAGTGTGTGTGTGTGTGTGTCTCAGTGTATGTGTGTGTGTGTGTGTGTGTGTGTGTGTGTCTCAGTGTGTGTGTGTGTGTGTGTTAGAAAGCACCTACAAGAAAGTTCCCAGAAGTGTGTGTGAGTTTTAGCTTCAGGTCACAGAGCTGAATTGACTCAGTGCATCGGCCGTCAAAGGAGAAGACATGGACTTATAGGGGCGACATTGTGTGTGTGTGTGTGTGTGTGTGTGTGTGTGTGTGTGTGTGTGTGTGTGTGTGTGTGGTGTTTGTGGGAAAGTGAGGCAATTTTGTCTGGTTGTCACTTTGGGACCGGCCTTTAAAGGGCTGTTTGAGGGTTAACACTAGGTTTTAAGTAGCCTGGCTCCGCCCGCCCGCCTACTTCCGGACAAATTTCATTTTCCCTTCAGTAGTCAGTCTGGGTGTACAGCGCATTTCCCAGATTCTCCGGAGAACCTACGATCGTCCAATCAGCGAACAGAGCGAGTGGCTGAGAACGATGACGTCAAGGTCGCGCTCCAGTTTCAGTTGAATGCTGCGTTCCTTTATACTCGGAAGAAGGAGATTTCCGACTTGGTAGTTCCGAGTTCCGACCTGTCTGTGTTCCAGTGCATCTGCTCGCGAAAGTATGGACGCCTAAAACCTTTCTCATCCAAATAACTAAACGTTAGGCTCTAACAAGTTACTGTTGCCAGGTACCGGTAGATTCATAGACTACAATATGTAGTGATGTGAAATTTCCGAGTTCCCTGTCCAACTGGAACGCACCATCAAAAGCCGGCACATGACACACGTGATGACCAAACGTGATGGCACTGGGCAGATCCAATAGTTTTAAACTTGGACAGACACCCGCCTCCAAGTGAGTTAACATTTGCCAATTACAGCACTTCGAGACCTTCTGTACAAATGAAATGAAGTGTGTGTGTGTGTGTGTGTGTGTGTGTGTGTGTGTGTGTGTGTGTGTGTGTGTGTGTGTGTGTGTAGGGGGTGGAGTTGCAGCACTTCATTCATCTGTTGAGTCTTTGCCTTTGTGTGGATGGTAGGTGCTTCTAATCCCGCTGTCAGTATAAGGCCGGGCAAGATGTTTGGACAAGCCACACACACACACACACACACACACACACACACACACACACACACACACACACACACACACACACACACTCACATAACACACACACACACACACACACACTGAGACCCACACAAGCATGCACACACATAAGACGCACACCAGCACACACACACACACACACACACACACACACACACACACACACACACACACACACACACACACACACACACACACACACACACACACACACACACACACACACACACACACACACACACAAAACCCCCCACTCTAAGAAAACACTTGATATGATCCATACCGCATGGGAGAGTCATGCCTGATTATCATGAATGAATTTACGTCAAATCAATGAACTATTGTCGTTCATTTTGCACCAATTTCAACATTAACATAAAGTTTTCACATAGAATTAGCATTTTAAAAACATGCATGGAACTCTATTTATCTTCCATGTCTTCTTTCATACTAGTATAAATCAAAAGGTCCACAATGTACATTCAGGTGTTTATTTGACTAAACCTTGTCTGTTTGCGTCTGTATATTTCTCCTATACAACCATCTTTAACAGACATTAATCTGAAGCAAAAATCTCAACGTGACACAAATGTAATTAGTTGTTAGAGATTGCAACAGTTGCAAATTTACTCAAATATTTCTGAAAAATTTGCAATACAAAAATACTTGTTTTAATGTCAGTAATCAACTGGCAAAGTTTCATGATGATATCTATAAGTTAAAACATTCCTCTATTCACCTGCAGTGTCTAGCCTTCATTTTAAAGGTGCAGTGTGTAATATGACATCAACAAGAAAGTTCTACAAAGTTCTAGAATGCAACGCTCCCTGGGTAACCCCACCCCTTTCGAATAATAACAGAAGCTACAGTGGCCTTCAAGGACAAGAACAATTCTAAATTTTAAACAATGCACCTGATGACATTCCAACTATGACACTTTAAAGATGGAGGCACTAGGCCTTGGTCCAAAATATGCAGAAATATGGACATATATGAGACCCTTTCTGAGAAAAAAAATAATTAAAATTTTTTTTTTCAGTTATTATGTAAATTAAATGTACTTATGGATATTATAATTACTTTCTACTGAATCTGCTGGGAAATAAAACCCAAAATTCTACACATTGCAGGCTTAAGATTCCTAAAAAGTATAAATTATGGCAATTTTTGACCAGTTTTTTGGCAAAGTAGGTTTTGCAGTTATTATTATTTTGAAAGACAAGGAACAAACAATCATCTCGTTCCACTTTCAGTCTGTCTTGACCTCGCCTGAGGCAACATGTCCAAAAACCAGCACAGACCCTTGACTTTCACTATTGTATGAAGCTATATTGTGTGAGTGTATTGTGTGTGTTTGTGTGTGTGTGTCTCCCAGTGTGTGTGTCTGTATGTGTGCGTGTGTGTCTCTGTATGTGTGTGTCTGTGTGTGTGTGTGTGTGTGTGTGTGTGTGTGTGTGTCTGTGTGTGTGTGTGTGTGTGTGTGTGTGTGTGTGTGTGTGTGTGTGTGTGTGTGTGTGTGTGTGTGTGTGTGTCTCTGTATCTGTGTGTGTGTGTGTGTCTCTGTATGTGAGTGTGTGTGTGTGTGTCTCTGTATGTGTGTGTGTGTGTGTGTGTGTGTGTGTGTGTGTGTGTGTGTGTGTGTGTGTGTGTGTGTGTGTGTGTGTGTGTGTGTGTGTGTGTGTTTTAGCTGAAGCACTCTCACCTCCCCATCAATGCTTTTCTTGTTGCTCGCGTTGATATTAATTCAATTGATTTTTCCCTCAGGGGGAGTAAAGCTCTCTGACCCCTTAAAATCTAAAACCCAGCCCCTTGTAAGCCCCTATTGTGTGGTCCGCAAAGTTTTAAACCTTCTTACGAGCCCCCCGGTTAATCTAGGGACGTCCTGAGTGAAGGGATCAAATCTTAAAGGTCGCGTTAAGGATACAAGTTCAGTCAGAATCCTTGTGAAGTTTTTTTCCTTTTGCTTTAACCTGGTTTCAAAACGGTCTATTTTTGGGGTGAAGAAGAAGCTTTATTTTGGCTTCTTGGTGCCCAGCCTGAGGTCTATTGTGTGTGTGTGTGTGTGTGTGTGTGTGTGTGTGTGTGTGTGTGTGTGTGTGTGTGTGTGTGTGTGTGTGTGTGTGGTGTGGCGTAACCCAATTTGAGTTGACTTTGCCGGTTGAGGGAGAGGGACGGCCCGGGGCGACACACTGTTATAATTCAAGAAATACAAAGAAGTCAAACAGAACAGAACCCCCTATCTAGCCACACACACACACACACACACACACACACACACTGACAGTAACACGCACGTACGCATGCACGCACACACGCACGCATGCACACAGACACAGACACACACACACACGCTAGTACGCACGTATGCACACTTACACACATGATCTGCACATTCAGTTCACTCTATAGAAGGCTCTGCTGGATCGATAGTAGAGACTTTTTTCACCCTAAAAATTATGGAATTTTCCAATAGACATTTCTCAAACAATCATTTAGTCTATACAAAGTCAAAAATGTCATAAAACACATGAAGGATATTGAAGACCTACTTCACCGGTGGGAATATGAAGGTGTATTGAACTCTGAGATCCTGTGTAGTATAAATGTGCAAACATTTTAGAAATCGGTTCATCCTAGCCTGAGAAAAGGCAGAAAGAGTGTTTTATGGTCTCACTGTCTCACCCTACATTTTACCATGTGTGACATCAGACATGGTAAAATGTAGGGTTAGGATTAACAGGACAGCTGGGCCAAGGGAAGACTGAGGGAAGAAAAACCTAATTCATTATATTACAATAGTGATTTTATAATGATAGAACGCCAGTTCCGTATGGGTGAAGTATTCCTTTAAGGATATTAAGGATATTCATTTACTAAGAATTAAAACGAAAAAAGCTGAAAATTCTCACGTCATTGGATACGCTGCGGCTATAGAAAATAACGGTTGAAACATTTTTGGCTGAAAATTCACCCAAGAAATTCTGTGATTGTTGAATCCATTAACGAACCCCCGAGGATCCCACATGGTTGTTGTTATTTGATTTATTTCCTTTTCTGCTGCTCATTCGTTTCATTATTGTTAATTTGTTTGTATTATTTTTAACACGTTCGATAAATTGATCACAAAAAATAATAATTAT
>CM049418.1:4130000-4132500 GCA_026929865.2 Hyperoplus lanceolatus | reverse complement strand
CAAAAACATTTTAACTTTTTTCGACTCTAGGGCACCTGGTAAGCTTTAGAGACACAGGTGTGTGTGTGTGTGTGTGTGTGTGTGTGTGTGTGTGTGTGTGTGTGTGTGTGTGTGTGTGTGTGTGTGTTATATTGTGTTATCCTTAGTGCAAATGTGGAGCACTTTTAACTTTTACCCTAAGAACTCCTGTTGTTGTTAAAGAGGAGAGGGGATATTTGATGTATATGCTTTTGAAATATCAAAGCATTTGACAGCTTTGTATGTCTGTGTGTGTGTGTGTGTGTGTGTGTGTGTGTGTCTGTTCCCAAAATAAACTTGTGCCTGCGTTTCTTTTATGCTGTTATTCATTTGAAAGTTGAAAAGGCATCTTTGTGTAGAAAGGCGTTTTAAGTTTGTAGAGAGAGAGAGAGAGAGAGAGAGCTTTACAATAGCTTACCATCACCGTGTGTGTGTGTGTGTGTGTGTGTGTGTGTGTGTATAATAGCTTACCATCACCGTGTGTGTGTGTGCGTGTGTGTGTGTGTGTGTGTGAGTGAGTGTGTGTGTATAATAGCTTACCATTAGCACAGCCAGATATTCAGACTGAGAACTAGAATGAAAAGGTTATGCAAATTACAACGTGTACATCTCCGCATGAAAGGGAAAAACAGCAAGACTTTCTGAACTGCTTAAAAAAACATTAAAAGCACACACACACACACACACACACACACACCTATCTTGTTTGAATCCCCGCGAAGACAAAAAGCTTTTGAAGAGCTGACAAGCTGTGGCACGGAGCGCCCAGCGTGGCCTCGCAGAACGAGATTGAAAGTGAGACAAACGCGGAAGAAAGGAAGGCAGTATCAGTGTGTGTGTGTGTGTGTGTGTGTGTGTGTGTGTGTGTGTGTGTGTGTGTGTGTGTGTGCATGCGACTGTGGGCTAGAGAACATTGTAATCTGGGCTCTTTTTAAAACACATCTCTCTCTCACGCTGAGGCAGAGCTAGCGTCGAGACCAGAAAGCTTTTCAAAGGCGTTTGACTTGTGTGTCTCTCTCGGTGTCTGGCCCACACTATCTGATGGCCTTTCTCCTTTTACACGGTGGCCTTTATGGGCAGAGTGAATACACACACACACACACACACACACACACACACACACACACACACACACACACACACACACACACACACACACACACACACACACACACACACACACACAGAGTGCCCTCACATGACCTCAAATACACACGCAACTATATTTACTACTCAGTATAACCTTAAATTGTACTTTTTGTTTTACTTAGTTTTCATTCTCTTGTTGTAAAGTTGAATCTAATTCTTTTTTGTACAGTTTTAACTTGACAGGGGGCGGGTCTGTCTGTCTGTCTGTCTGTCTGTCTGTCTGTCTGTCTGTCTATCTATCTCTCTCTCTCTCTCTCTCTATCTATCTATCTATCTATCTATCTATCCATCTCTCTATCTATCTATGTATCCATCTATCTCTCTCTCTCTCTATCTTTTTGCGCTTCAAGAATAAAAACTAAATACAATGTGTAGAACAAACTTCAGACATATGGACAGATTCAAACTTCCAGGATCAATAACTCTTCAGTAAAACGTTATGAGAACCCAAACGATGCATCTTTGCTGTATGGTCATAAGGCAGACAGACAGGCAGCCAGACAGACAGACAGACAGACAGGCAGACACACAGACAGGCAGGCAGACAGACAGACAGACAGACAGACAGACATCCTCTAAGCTCCACTAATAACTGCACTGTACTGCATCAGAGTGAAGGGATTGAATATTTTTCTCTTGGGTGTTTCCCTTTGTAGACGGTCCCTGTGCTCTCGTCTCACAGCCCGCTGCACATAAAGGGCAATGTTAAAATCTGTAAAAATAGATAGATAGATAGATAGATAGATAGATAGATAGATAGATAGATAGATAGATAGATAGATAGATAGATAGATAGATAGATAGATAGATAGATAGATAGATAGATAGATAGATAGATAGATAGATAGATAGATAGATATTATCTCAAAATATTTGAACTTTCTGATGGTTAAAAAACAAAACAATGAACTCGCCTTGCGGTGCAATTTTGACCAACGGATAGAAACAGACCAAACAATGAAAGCTCCACCACATCTCCCCCCCCCACACACACACACACACACACACGAAGCCAAACCACCAAACGCTGGAGTTAAGTGTGAGCAGAGACGCAGTTTCCTCTCTGAAATCACCCCAAGATGCAGGACATCTACCAGACATTATCATGACATTTCATTTTGCTTGGAGCATCCACACACACACACACACCGCTTTAAGCGGTTTGTGTTCCAGGCAGATACCGGCTGTCAACATTTCACTGCATTTTTTTTTTTAAGATATTTTTTTGGTATTTTCAAGCTTTATTAGACAGTACAGAGTTGAAATGGGGAGACAGAGAGAGAGAGAGAGAGAGAGAGAGAGAGAGAGAGAGAGAGAGAGAGAGAGAGAGAGA
>CM049418.1:4115000-4125000 GCA_026929865.2 Hyperoplus lanceolatus | reverse complement strand
CACATAATGGAAAGACTGTAGCCCCATCCGAATCATTGGTTACTAGTGGGGACATCGCCGTCACTGCCACCTTGGTGGAAGACGGAGTCGAGTTCACACTCCCACCCACTAACTGTCGCGAGCCCTGCTGGCAATAAAACACAGACAACGCCAAAAACACTGGACGGGACTAAGACTACAAGGCAAACTAGCCTGCTTGCCTTCTGCTGACCATTCTGTGTCCCACATCATCTTCAATAATGCATCCATTGATGAGGACATACAAACGTTTGCCATCAAAGCCAGATTGCAGGTTCTACCGTCCCAGCTGAACCTGTCAATCTGGTACCCACACACCCACACATCATTATGTATTCATCATGGACAAGAACAGTTCACTGAGACAATGTCACATATATTAAATGGCTGCTACTTTTATAAAAGCCTTTATATAGCCAGGCATGACAGGATTGTGAACTTGATTGTACAAAGCTTACCACCTATACTTTCACCAACATCCTCCACCCATGTCAATTGCTTTGTTAGACCTCATATGTTCTCTTTGTGTGAAGCTGAAATGTCTGTGTTTACTGATCTAAGTGCCACCAGGCCTGACATTTGATAATAGATGAGCACCGTAGAAAAGTGCACATCCTGGAGGTAGCCTGCACCTTTGACTCAAGTTTAGAGGAGGCTTATTTAACTAAGCTGGTGAAATATTACCCTCTAGTACAGACAATTAACTCCATGGGCTACAACTGTCATTTACTTGTGTTCATTTTTGGCAGTCTAGGCCATGTGCATAGGCTTGTCACTAGTGGTCTTAGGATTGTCGGCCTTACAAAAACAAGCGCAAAACAGCTTGCCAAATACTGCTCAGTGTCCTCCATCATTGGCAGTCGCCATATTTGGAGGAGAAGGTGTTGTGTGTACCCATAATATCAGCTGTTTGACTGGCATTGGCCACGTTTCAGAGTTGTGTCGGAGAAAACTTTGCATCTATGACATTTGTGTCCTTATGTATATTATTATTAATTGTGGGCGCAAATAAAGTACTAAAAATGTGCAGCGCGGACAGGGGAGTTTAGTTGAATAGATACACACTTAAAAATCTATTATTTTTACCGTTATACTCAGGACAAAAGAGGGTTGGAGATGTGCTGTGTGTGTGTGTGTGTGTGTGTGTGTGTGTGTGTGTGTGTGTGTGTGTGTGTGTGTGTGTGTGTCAAAGGGGTAAGAGATGTGCTGGCACTGGGCTGCTGCCTTCACTCATCTCCTTGTCTTCAAAATGAGCCAATTTCCATAAGCGATTGGAGGGACAATGTCTTTAAACAAGCGTGGACTGCACGGGCACAATGGCCCAAAACTAAAGACTGTCTGTCTGTCTGTCTGTCTGTCTGTCTCTGTGTCTGTGTCTGTCTGCCTGTCTGTCTGTCTGTCTGTCTCTCTCTCTCTATCCCTCTGTCTATCTCTCTGCATGTCTGTCTGTCTGTCTGTCTGTCTGTCTGTCTGTCTGTCTGTCTGTCCATCTATCTCTATCACTGACTGTCTGTCTGTCTGTCTGTCTGTCTGTCTGTCTGTCTGTCTGTCTATCTATCTATCTATCTATCTATCTATCTATCTATCTATCTATCTATCTATCTATCCATCCATAGATTGGATGTCGCTTGGAGCTGTGGTATTGTTTGATGTTGATTTTGATGTTTTACAATAAAAGAATGTATGAAGAAGCTTTTGATATCAAGGTGCTTTGATTAGAACACAAATACACTAAACACTATGTTGAGTATCATGTTGCACTCACCATTTCATCTTGTGTTAAAGGTGGAGTCAGTGATTCTGGAGAACGCTTTTGTCAAAATCCTTTTCTGCAAATCAGTGAATATCTCCTCACGATCTGCCAATCTGTTCGTTCTGTGTGTGCTGAAAAACAAAAAAGAACGGTGTTAATACACAGGCATGTAAACAAATGTCCAAGTCCATGGTAAATGGACTTGTATAGCGCTATATCTCCGTTTATCACAGACCCAAAGCGCTTTACATTGGTTTTTGTACACATTCACCCAGTCACGCACACATTCATACACCGATAGCAGCAGCTACCACGCAGGGTAGGCTTAGCACTAGGGTGCTAAGCTAACTAAGCTAACTATCGGGAGCAATTCGGGGTTCAGTGTCTTGCCAAGGGACACTTCGACATGTGGCGGGGAGACGGGGGATCGAACCTCCGACCCTGCACACCAGAGGCGAACTCCCTACCCACTTCGCCACTGCCGCCCCAAGGGGCCCACCATAGGCAGCAACATGCCCGTTTACAGAGCCTAGGCTTTGTATGAACACTGGATTTGTTTTTGCGCCAGTGTGGGGGCGACATCAGTTTGTAAACGCTGCCATACTGAGAAATACAGAGAGAGATTTGTAGGAGCTGATAGGCCTAATCAACTTTGTGTCAACTCGTTTGGCGATGGCTTGAATGTAACCGACATTAATTTATATAAAAAAGTTACGCACTATAGCTTTAAAGGATGATTTTGTGCAGCAGAAATTCCCGGTTGTTTCAGCCTAACGTCTGTCAGGAGATCAGGCTAGTAAAGATTTCTTCACCGGACTTTTATTGAACATTTTTCAGCGATATATTGTATTGAGCTCAAATGCATCATTCACACCAGCTGTAGAACGCTCCAGAGTCTAGAACATCCTGACATGTGTGTATGTGAGTGTGTGTGTCATGATGACAGCATTACACAGCAAGAGAGACACTAAAAATTAAATGCAATACACAAACGGTAACTGGAGAAATGTACTTATAAACTTATAAATACCACAAGACCCTGAAGGAACATAATCACAAGCACACACACACACACACACACACACACACACACACACACACACACACACACACACACACACAGGAGATAAATCCTAAAAAAAACTAAATTAACTTTGCATATGTTGAAAGCGGAAAAAAAAGCGGAAACGGTCTTAAACTCAACAGATTGCTTCACATGCTCATAAACACACACGCGCGCGCGCACACACACACACACACACACACACACACACACACACACACACACACACACACACACACACACACACACACACACACACCACAAACATAAACTACATTTTCTCTACACGGAAAAACTAAATATCTATTTTTCTTAAAACTATTCTACAGCCTTTTGTGATCCAATGATATTGAACTAAGATTAGTTAGTACACACACACACACACACACACACACACATACATAGTTAGTATTACTGGCGTAAAGCAAGAAGCCTAAAGTCTTGGGAACACAACTAGAAAAATGCTGCAAAAGAAATTTAATATACAATTTGACATTCAATTCAATTAGATTATTTCGGTTCTGATTGTAAAATAAATAATCAATTATAAAACGAAAGAAAGAAAATGTCGAAGATCTAGAATGTGGTTAGTGACACAGCCTGGTTTGAGTTCGTGAACCATTGTACCCGTGGTCAAAGGAGCGACGAGGAACTTTTAAATATTTCTGAAACAGTCTCATTCTTCCTCTGATGATCATAAATTAAATGTTACAGCAAACGAGACCATCAGTGCAAAGAATGCAATTTTCATATAGTTTTTCTTAATGCCTTTGTCATGGGTATACGCTCACCAAGGAACAACAGCTGGCGTGGTAAAAACACTACCGCTTCTGTCCAAAGAGGGGCGCTAGAATGAACACAAACTGAAAGTTCCTCGGAGCACCTTTAAAACGAACAAACTTTAACTGTTGCTATGAGACAGCGGTGGTGTCCCTCTTCGACCCTTTATGAGTCTCTGTCACATCCGACATTAACCTGCTTCCTGAATCGCCCCACGAGGACACAGAAGTCATAAATCATCCTGAATGTAAACAGATGTCGTTTGGCTCAAATCACTGACTGCGTTTCCATGGGACACCTGCATTGGATTATCACATATACCAAATTTGCCACTCGAGCGGACCGCGCCACTTGTCTGAGTATACATGGCCATTCAAATATTCGATAAATGTCCGATGCATGGCTTTCTCCACTATGCTAGGTGGCGCTGTAGCCCTTTCAACAAGAGGTTATAGAGCCACGTCTGGTTCCCTTCCGGCAACAACCATAACGTTTTTTACGTCGTCTCCTTCCACTTCCTTGTGAAATCCCCGGCAGGGATTCTCGAGCAAAGCGCAGCACAAGAACTCCGATATGCGATATCCGATCCCTGTATACATGCAGAGAGAATGTCGACTATGAACGAGTTATCTAGGTGTTCTTATCCGACTTCGCTTGTCCGTTAATGTGTCGATTTGTGTGCGAAGTAGATCGGATAAAGGTGTTTATATGCATTTTACAAGTCCTGTTGAAGTCTTATTCGTTTATTTACCCGATTATGAGTCTGCATGTAAACGCACTGACTGACAATAGGATATTATTTTTTCAGGCCTTTTTCAACCTCTTTCTAAAGTTATAATGGGAGCAGATGGGACGGAATGTTCAGAGGCAGAACGGGGAACCAACTGTTACATTGTAGAACTGCAGTAAAAATACACCAAAACCCCTGTTATAACTGCCTCTCACTCTTACAAATTAATCCCCACGTGGATAATTTTGACATCAAAATGTAGGACATATTCTGCCGGTCACATAGATGTGACTACTGAAGCAATCGGACCTACACAATGGGAGGTTTGGGCTTCCAAGCTAAATGTTGTCCAACCAACTGCCGCCTTGATAACTGAGACATGACATTTCTGGAGAAAGGCAGACTGTACCACACGTTTAAAATGCTCTGGTTCTCATATTCTTTAAAGGTGCAGTCAGTGATTCTAGAGAACGCTTGTTGTCAAAGTCAGTGAATATCTCCTCATGATCTGCTCCCTGTCTATATTGAAACAAATCCAGTGTTAATACACAGCCTAGGCTCTGTAATCCGGTACAGTATGTAAACAAAGGGGACACACCATAGCTAGCAACATGCCCGTTTACAGAGCCTAGGCTGTGTATTAACACTGGATTTCTGAGCTGCTCTTTTTCTGTGGTTTTAACAGCTGCTAACAAGTACTTCCATCTGCAGAGTGAGACAGACGACAAGGCACAGAGGAGGTGTGTGTGTGTGTGTGTGTGTGTGTGTGTGTGTGTGTGTGTGTGTGTGTGTATGTGTGTGTATGTGTTCGTCTGTGTGTGTGTGTGTGTGTGTGTGTGTGTGTGTGTGTGTGTGTGTGTGTGTGTGTGTGTGTGTGTGTGTGTGCGATTATTCTACCTCAGGGTCTTGTGGTATTTATAAGATTTTTTTTCTTTCAACTTTACATTTCTCCATTTACCGTTTCTGTATTGCATTTAATTTTTAGTGTCTCTCTTGCTGTGTAATGCTGTCATCATGTGTGTGTGTGTGTGTGTGTGTGTGTGTGTGTGTGTGTGTGATCACGTCAGGATGTTCTAGACTCTGGAGCGTTCTACAGCTGGTGTGAATGATGCATTTGAGCTCAATACAATATATCGCTGAAAAATGTTCAATAAAAGTCCGGTGAAGAAATCTTTACTAGCCTGATCTCCTGACAGACGTTAGGCTGAAACAACCGGGAATTTCTGCTGCAGAAAATAGCATAAATCTTACTTTAACATGCATTGTGTGTGTGTGTGTGTGTGTGTGTGTGTGTGTGTGTGTGTGTGTGTGTGTGTGTGTGTGTGTGTGTGTGTGTGTGTGTGTGTGTGTGTGTGTGTGTGTGTGTGTGTGAGCGTGTGTGTTGGCAGATGCTTAACCAATCATCGCATCACCGCTATCAGCCATACCACATCCAGGAGACAGTAGGGCCAAATGAGGACACACACACACACACACACACACACACACACACACACACACACACACACACACACACACACACACACAGTTTGTACGATTATCCTTGTAAGGATGCTCATCCACATAATGCATTCCCTAGCCCCTTACCCTAACCCTAACCATCCAAACTAAATGCCTAACCCCAACCCTTACCCCATACCCGTCGCTATGGGCGGGCCATAGGGGGCCAGGCCCGCCCCCAGAAATGCTTGTGCCCCCCCACTTGGGGCACAGATCTCTCAAAAAAATTACTTTAATTTTTATTTTATACTATCATAGTAGCTAATTTTGTGTTGATAAATACTAATGTTGCATTCTTTATCATCAAAACATTTAAAATATAAATAAACAATGGTGTGATTTTGTTTGATTGACGGGAGTCTATCTACACTGCAACAGCCTATCACAGCCTTACTGAAAAGAAAGTAAGGCTACGTAACTACTTCAATGTAGCCGCTCAACAGTTACCGCGCATTTTTGAGAGTGAAGCTGGATGAGTTTTCGCCGGCTCACTATTTCATTTCTAGTTCATCATAATCGATATTCGGTAACGGTTGAAAAGCCCACCAACAGTTTCCTCTGCCAAATCAGATCGTCAAACTGTTGTCACTTTGCGAGCCGCATGACAGACTACTACAAGCCGAAATTATGGACTTGTTCAGCGCGGTGACACTTCCATCCAGGGCGAGGCTGTGCCGGAGACCGGCAGAGAAGACGCACAATTTACAAGAACCTCCGCGGATTTGCAGTTGAGGAAACAGTTGGTCCGTCACAAAGTGACATAGACGAAAAGACTGAGTTCAAGAGTATTTTACAGTGTTATTGATGCTGTGCAAGGAGAGATGGATGCGCGTTTTGGAGAGCGCAGTAGCGAGCTCATTGGCGCACTGGCTGCTTTGAACCCGGAGGCCGAAAGATATGTTGATGAGGAGGTTGAGCTCGGAGAAACGCCGCCTCCCGCTGTACTGATAGAAGGGACTGGAGAGAGCACAGCCCTGCCTCCACTCAAAGTAGGCTACCGTGTGTGTGTGTGTGTGTGTGTGTGTGTGTGTGTGTGTGTGTGTGTGTGTGTGTGTGTGTGTGTGTGTGTGTGTAATGGCAATGCATATCCCTCTGTTGACTGCTTTAAAATGCAATGTTTGAGATGTGCGTCTGGTGTTAGGCTACATCTAATATGTTGAATAGTCAAGTGTTTTATGGATATTCATAACATTGCTTCTATGTAATGTAGGCCTATTGCTTTAAATTATGAGGACTGATGTTGTAGGCCAGGGGTGGCCAACCCGCGGCTCGCGAGCCGCATGCGGCTCTTTGCCCAGCTTCGTGCGGCTCTTCAGTTCATATCTAATTATGTGATTATAATTTTTATTTTTTTTTATATACTTTTTTTTTGTGTGGGCCTATGTGTGTGCATGTTTGCAAACGTTTCATGCGGCTCTTACGTTCGTTTTACATGTTGTCTATTATTTCATTTTTTATTTTATTAATGTGTAGGCCCTATGTGTATGCCTGTTCGCAAATGTTTAATTGAGGACGCAACATAACGTTCGCAAACGTTTGGTGCGGACGCAACATTAAACTGCCCGCTCAGCTTGGAGGGAGGTTTTCCGTGAGTAAACTATTTGTGTCAAGTTCGCTCCGAAACAGAGTGGGAGAGTTCATATTTTTTGTTGAACGTTATGGCAGGCCATTCTGCCTTATTGCCAGGTGTCATTTGCGCATTTCAAGGCTTCAAATCTTCGGCGCCACTTCAGCTCTCTCCATGCTAAAAGTAAGTCCCACAAAGCAACATGCATAGTAAGAGAAAAACGCTATTTTAAATTGTTATATTTTTGTTTGTGGACTTGGTTGAACTGAGAGTTTGTGTGTGAGGCAGTGCACACAATGTTCATTGTTGAAAATGACTGCCCTGTCGTCTTTAGTACTGTAGGAGTCCGGTCTTGTCATTATCACAGGGGCGGCCTTAACGATCTGGGGGCCCGTTTCAAGTCCTAGTGTGGGGCCCCCTGTTTTTTTTTTTTTTTTTTTAATAAATAATGCTTGTGCATGCATGCAAGCTCCCCGACAATAAAAACGCCCCCCCTGAAATCTTACTGGCCACCCCAGTGCCCCCCTCCCCCCAGTTCAAATGTTATTTTTTATTTTCATTTTATTTTTTTAATTACATTTTTTTCCTGATGTATCCTAGTTCAGCGATGATATGTATTTTCTTTTCTTTCTTAACTTTTTTTGATAGGTAGTTGCCAAGTTCATCACACAAACACTCCAATCCACTGATATGAGATCAGTTTGCAATTTTCAATTACTAAATTAATGGTAGGACTGTGGCCAGTAGAACTGGTCTCTGGTCAGCAAAGGTCTTGAAAACAGCATAAGTGTGCTTGTGACATGCGTGCCACCCATGCATGTGTATAGGCACGTGTCCCAGCAGATTTTTGAAATCTGAATAAAAAAATTAAAGTTTGTAGTTAGCGAGTGTAACATGTTCTTAGCAAGGGCAGACTTTCATAAATAAAGGTTTATTTTTTTAGCAAGATATTTGGTCAAAAGCTAGTTGTCATCCGTCCCTCTGTGCAGTTGTTAGGCATCTGGCTGCTAGCAAGTTATGTTGTCTTGCTAATTTTACTATTCATCTGAGCTGAAATAAATATTGACTTTTTCTTTTATTATCTTCGCCAGAATGCACCAGAATGCTTAGATTACATGTTAAAAACACAAAAAAATCTTCTGGGGGGGGATGCCCCCAGACCCCCTTCAGGGGTTTAGTTTTCTGACAAACATTACAATGGATACTAACATGATTACTAACATTTGGGATTCTAAATCATCTTTGAATTGGTTGTACAGCATATCACATGCTATTCATTCAGGGGTGCGATGGCCACCCCACTCTAACTCTGTGGCCCACCTTGGCCACCCCCAGTCAAAATTTCCTGGAATCGCCACTGTGTGTACCCGTGTGTATGATGTGGCTCTTTGCAGTAACACAGTAAAAAATGTGGCTCTTTGTCTCTGACTGGTTGGCCACCCCTGTTGTAGGCTATAGGCTACCGCTGTTGGTTAGTTGAACGTGATGATTACATGCTGCGCGAATAGAGTATAGGACTATTATAAATATACGTACTGTAGGCTAATAATAATTGTGCCCCCCTATGCATTTCATATGCCCCCCTTAAGACTGAGGCCTGGCGACGGGTCTGCCTTACCCTAACCCTAACCATCCAAACTAAATGCTAACCCCAACCCTAACACTAACCCTAACATAAACTTAATTCATACCTGAACCTTAAAACCTAGTGTTAACCCTCAAACAGCCCTTTAAAGGCCTGTCCTTAAAACCTAGTGTTAACCCTCAAACAGCCCTTAAAAGGCCTGTCCCAAAGTGAGAACCGGACAAGATGTCCTTAAAGTGCTGAAATTGGTTCATACAAAAATAGGTACAAACACACACACATGCATTCACTCAGCTTGAAACCGTCATGACACATTCATTGAGCATTAAGGCACACACACACACACACACACACACACACACACACACACACACACACACACACACACACACACACACACACACACACACACACACACACACACACACACACACACACACACACACACACACACACACACACACACACACACACACATAATGGGAGTGAGAGCTTTGTGGATGTCATGGACTCCCTGCTGTGCTTCAGTGATGCTGCGAGATGGGACATCGCATGACTGGGAGCACAATACTGTGTGTGTGTGTGTGTGTGTGTGTGTGTGTGTGTGTGTGTGTGTGTGTGGCATAAAGGGGTGTATGTGTGTTTTTGGAAGGTCTTTCTTTTAATGTACTACTCCCCACACACACACACAGCTCGTAGAGTGGCCCCCTTCTGTGTTCCTATCAGCGTCAGCGGTGAATCGACGCACTGAAGCGTCTCACTCCACTGACCCTGTGTGACAATACACTGCATCTAATTACTGGCGCATGCTCACACTCACACACACACACACACACACACACACACACACACACACACACACACACACACACACACACACACACACACACACACACACACACACACACACACACACACACACACACACACACACACAAAATAATTTCCAAAAATAAAAGCCACTACAACATGTTGGCTCCATCCTAAACCCAGATTTGTGTCTA
>CM049418.1:4100000-4105000 GCA_026929865.2 Hyperoplus lanceolatus | reverse complement strand
TTCTGGAAATTCTCTATAATCTCACCATTAGATGACGCAAAAATACTTCAATATTACACACTGTACCTTTAAAGGCCTACTTCACCGGTTGGAATATGAAGGTGTATTGAACTCGGAGATCCTATGTAGTATAAATGTGCAAAAAAATTGAAATCGGATCATCCTAGCCTGAGAAAAGGCAGAAAGAGTGTTTTATGGTCTCACTGTCTAACCCTACAGTTTCCTTCTTGTGACATCACAGTAAGGGTCAGGATTAACAGGACAGCTGGGCCAAGGGAAGACTGAGAGAAGAAAAACCTCATTCATTATATTATAATAGTTATTCTATAATGATAGAACGCTGGTTCCTTATGGGTGAAGTATTCCTTTAAGTTTATCACAGATTTGAAGACAATTTGATTTCACTCACACGCCCTTATGTTGGAGGCAGAGCTGGAGGCTGATGGGGGATCATCTCAATTTCCCTGGTTGGAAGTCACTGAGGTAGTCAAACAACTCCACATGGCAAGCCCCGGGGGTTGATGAGATCCGTCCAAAATGCTGAAAGCAATGGGTGTGGAGGGGCTGTCTTGGATGACACGCCTCTTCAACATTGCGTGGAGGTCGGGTACTGTCCGAAGGAGTGGCAGACCGGGGTGGTGGTTCCTATTTCAAACAGGGTTGATAAGGGATTGTATCAACAGCCGGGTAAAATACTCCTAGCCTTGCAGTAAAGCCTCTGGACACCACAGGATGGCGCATAGTCGAACACAAGAGATTGTAGTAACAATGACCGTACGTGAACAACGGACCAGCTCAACTTAATGTCCTAGGAGCTGGGTTTAAACACCAGTCAATGGTTTGATCTCTGGTTAAAACGGGTCCCGAGTAAGACCCCTGTGTAATTTGAAAAGTATGGTTTGTAACTGAGTTTACCAACTCTGTAGCCACTCAAAGCCCGAGCTGCACTGTCTATCTGGACACAGGCTACTGCTGTCGGTCACGTTGGCCTCACGTAAGGTCAGGCTGTAGCACCAATAATACATATGTTAGCCAGTCATATTCTCCGTGAAATCGCGGTGGGGAGGGGTTGCATTTTGGTGGGCTGAAGATCTCATTGTTAGCTTTGCGGATGACTGTGGTTCTGATGCATAATCGGCCTGACTTACATTTACTGTTTGTAGCAGAGCGGTGCGATAGGTTTTTTGACTTTAAATCTGAGGCCATGTTGCTCAGCATGAAACAGAAGGTCTGTTGCTACAGGAGGGAATGCGCAGTCCTCCCCGTGGGGCTTAAGTATCCCTGGTCCTGTTTCTGAGTAAACAATGTGAGCGTAAGATTGGCCAAATTCTCGGAGCAGCAGGGGCGTTTGCATCGCTTTAGTACGTTACCTATTGAGCTGGTGTACTGAACTAAGTTTTCATCTACGGCGATAAGTTCCTAACCTTACCTGTGGTTATGCAAGCTGGTTATTACCAGTTATTATACGAGGTCTCGCGGCGTTGCTGTGGAAATCAAGTTGGCTGGCTCTCCGTTAGAAATCGGTGAGTAGCTCAGTATTCGTGAAAAAAATCGAAATTTGATCGCAAAAAGGCATGAAAATATAACTGATTGGATCTAATTATTATTTTTATTAGGAGGTGACCTATGGTATACAGCTGGAAATGGAGGCCCGGGGAAGACCCAGGACTAGGTGGAGAGATTATATCTCCACACTGGCCTGGGAACGCCTCGGGATCCCCCAGTCAGAGCTGGTTGATGTGGCCCGGGAAAGAGAAGTTTGGGGTTCCCTGCTCAAGCTGCTGCCCCCGCGACCCGATTTCGGATAAGCGGTTGATGATGATGATGATGATGACAGATTTGAAGACAATTTGTTTTTATCCGGTGTTAATACACAGCCTAGGCTCTGTAAACTGGCTGGCAGGTAAACAAAGGGGCCCACCGTAGCTAGCAACATGCCAGGTTACAGAGCCTAGGCTGTGTATTAACACTGGATTTATTTGTTTCAGCACACACACAGTACAGACAGGTAGCAGATCATGAGGAGATATTCACTGATTTTGAGAGACAGTAATTTTGCCAACAAGCGTTCTCCAGAATCACTGACTGCACCTTTAAAAGGACTAATGCAACAAACTAATAAATAATACGTATTTTGCAACCTCTTTAAATTTAAATTTTTCTTCAGAAACCTATTAGAAAAATCACAGAACGCAAAAAGAAAATGTCATTATAGAAAAATATATTTCTCCACATTCAAAGTTTCTCCGAGGAGCTTTCAGTTTGTGTTAATTCTAGCGCCCCCCTTTGGACAAAAGCGGAAGTGTTTTTACCACGCCAGCTGTTGTTCCTGGGTGAGCGTATACCAATGACAAAGGCATTAAGAAAAACTATATAAAAATAGCATTCTTTGCACTGATGGTCTCATTTGCTGTTACATGTAATTCATGATCATCAGAGGAGAGATGAGACTGTTTCAGAAGTATTCAAAAGTTCCTCGTAGCACCTTTAAAATAAGTCTTAAAATGAGTCCTAGAAATAGTGGGTTTCTGGGTGGTGGTATAACACACCTTTGAGTCAGTGTTGTGAGGTTGGGTGTGTGTGTGTGTGTGTGTGTGTGTGTGTGTGTGTGTGTGTGTGTGTGTGTGTGTGTGTGTGTGTGTGTGTGTGTGTGTGTGTGTGTCTCTCTCTCTCTCTCTTTTGATGTGAGATAACTTTCATAGTCCCTATAAGAATACACACACAAGCAGAAATATCTCACTGTACATCTGAGCAGCCCCTTCCGCTCGGTTCTTAACCCGAAATTCAACTGTAGCCTTCTTTGTTACTCTCTGAAAACCCAAACGAAACACAATTGAATAGTTGGCAGCGGCCTGACAGGTACATAGTAACGTAATATGCCACGGTTTTCTTTTAAAACACTATCTGAGGCAAGGCGGCTTTTGTTAAAACGTTTGGGACAATGGAGCGCTCTGTGTTAGGAAAGCACACAGGTTGATTTACCACCTTTTAAGTCCAGAAACCGGACACCGCAGATTTTCTCTATGCGTTTAGTTTGCGGACGAACTTTGTGTTTTTTACAAGGTTGTGTGTGTGTGGGGGGGGGGGGGGGGGGGGGGTGTGTGTGTGTGTGTGTGTGTGTGTGTGTTGTGTGTGTGCGCAAGGCAGCTAGGGAAAGCCCCCAAGGTAACAATCTGAATTTTATTTTGTAGAATATAGTGGAGTCTTAAATTTTTCCTGGGTAGATTTTGGATTTTTTAATTTTAAAAATCTAAAATACTATGTATAGGTCTGAGAAAAAAAAATGTTAGCCATGTTTTTAAGAAGAAAATGTCTCATAAATCAGACAGTGAACAACCTATGAACAAATCCTTCTGTAATAACCTTCAGAATAGTGCTGAGAATGATTATGGAAAGTTTAGTTGACGTAAGTGCTTTAGAAGTTGAGATTTCCGGTTTAGAGCATTGACAGAAACTGTTGAGATAATGTCCGTTAAAGATGGTTGTATAGGAGAAATGCACAGACACAAACAGACAAGGTTTAGTCAAATAAACACCTGAATGTACATGTTGGACCTTTGATTTATACTAGTGTGAAAGAAGACATGTTATGGAAGAGAAATAGACAAAATAATTTAGAATCGACCAGTGCTTGAAAAAATTACTTTTTTGCCTGCCATGTCCATAGCCTTAAACGGAGAAGTTCAAATTGAGTATTTCAAAGTTGTGTGTGTGTGTGTGTGTGTGTGTGTGTGTGTGTGTGTGTGTGTGTGAGTATTTCTAGTATTTGAAAACATATTCCTGTGGTCTTAGGGCTTGTTTAGTCTTCGGAAAGAGACACAGTCATTCATAAAGATGAAATTATTCAACACAGATGTATTTTTTTTTTGAAGTGCACAAGTGGTCCTAAAACCTCAGTGCTGTGGTCACACACACGTTGCATCTCGACCACATCCGAGCGTTTAGCGCCGTCGGACTCACTGCGATCATATTACAGAGATCTTTAAACACAAAAAACCACTTTGGAAAAACCTTCACACACATGGACGGAAAATAAAAGATTTCTGTTCTGGCTCAAATACAAATATAAAATACAAATATGTGTGTGTGTGTGTGTGTGTGTGTGTGTGTGTGTGTGTGTGTGTGTGTGTGTGTGTGTGTGTGTGTGTGTGTGTGCACGGACTAAACAACTTTGAAGACAGACATAATGTGATAATGTGTCCCTGAATGTCAATAGGTTTCAGAAAATGAAATCTTCAAAGATATTGGTTACACACACACTCTCACACACACACACACACACACACACACACACACACACACACACTACTCTCTTTCCCATAATCCTTTGCAAAAACAAAAACACATCAGTCAAACTTTCAACCACAGACACTGGAGCGTGCAGTCGACAAAAGCCGCTTACCGCAGAAAACGTTATTTACACAATACTTTGATACTAGAGGAGACAACTTTGTGTGCGTGTGGGAGAGTGAGTGAGTGAGTGAGTGAGTGAGTGAGTGAGTGAGTGAGTGAGTGAGTGAGTGAGTGAGTGAGTGAGTGAGTGAGTGAGTGAGTGAGTGAGTGAGTGAGTGAGTGAGTGAGTGAGTGAGTGAGTGAGTGAGTGAGTGTGTGAGTGTGTGTGTGTTTGTGTGTGTATGTGTGTGATATTGGATGAGGCAGTGGGCAGTTTGCAAGTTGCATCTGGATTTAGAAATGAATGTTCGCTTTTGTACTATAATTTATGTTCATGTATTTTTGCATATGCATTTTATTTTGGGTATAGAAAATGTCTCATAAATCAGAAAGTGAACAACATATGAACAAATCCTTCTGTAATAACCTTCAGAATAGTGCTGAGAATGATTATGGAAAGTTTAGTTGATGTAACTGCTTTAGAAGTTGAGATTTTCTGGTTCTGAGTATTGAATTTTGAGCTTAGAGGACGTCTGCTTTCAGTCAAAACGAGGTTGTAGCCCATTGTCTGTCTGTCTGTCTGTCTGTCTGTCTGTCTGTCTGTCTGT
>CM049418.1:4085000-4095000 GCA_026929865.2 Hyperoplus lanceolatus | reverse complement strand
TGGTCCAAAATACTATTAAACAATATATGAAATGTTGCAAGGTTGGGTGTGAAAATAAGTTTATATATATATTTTTTTCTTTTTTAGATAGTGTGGAGAGACAGAGATGAAATGGGGCAGAGAGGGGAATGACATGCAGAGAACGACCCGGGCTGGATTCTAACCCGGGTCTGCTGTGAAGAGGACTGAGACTCTATGGGGGGGAAGGGGGGGGGGGCATGAGTGACAATCTAAATTATTCTGAGGAACTTCGAACCAAACGTAAGACTAGAAAATGTTTGTAAACCATACTGTGGGCCCGGCTGCTGTAAACAACAAGAGTGAAACTTCTGTTTATTCAGGTATTATGAGAATATACCTTAGAAAATGTTTCACTTCTCTGGCACACACAGAGAAACACAGTGCACCTTTAGACACACACACACACACAAAAACACACACAGAGGAAGAGAAAGAGAGAGAGAGAGACACACACACACACACAGAGGAAGGGAGAGAGATACACACACACACACAGAGTTACACACTGCTCCTTTAAAGAGGTGTTTTGTGACGGGCGGTTGCAAGAGGAATGTTTGCTGCAGCTGTCCCACGTTCAAGTGTCCACCTCAACCCTAATCCCCTCTCTCAGAACCTGACGCCCAAAACCTTAAAACACTCTCTCACACACACACACACACACACACACACACACACACAGAGTGAGACACACACACACACAGAGGGAGAAACACACACACACACACACAGAGGGAAAAACACACACACACTAACACACACACACAGAGCGAGACACACACACACACACAGAAGGAGACACACACACACACACACACACACACAGAGAGGGACAGACACACACACACACACACACACACACACACAGAAGGAGACACACACACACACACAGAGGGAGAAACACACACACACAGAGGCACACACACACACGCACAGAGGTAGACACACACACACACACACACACACACACACACACACACACACAGCCTTTGTCCCTCTGAAAACACTCCGGCATGTTGGTTTGATTGAGAGCGACGTCGCGTCAGACAAGAGGACTCCACTGTGATCTCACAATGAAACGGAGAAAGACCTTTTCTACTTTTAACTCAGAAATGCAGAAAAGTACGGAGGAAAGTTCGGAGTCTCTCTGGTGACATCTGTGAAGGAAATAATCTGTTTGCTCGATTTAGTGATCTGTTTGCAGGACTTAATAAGCTGTGGCCGCAATTCAATAAATTGTGGGAACGAGATCATCATTTTGTGGCCACGAATTAACAATTATAAAAGGAGTGTGTGCTGTGCTGTCTAGACCATGTCGGCTATGGACAAGATGGAAGAAATATCGCTCTATTTTAACCTCGGAATGAGTTACAATGACATTTAAAGGTGCAGTGTATAATATGACATCATCAAGAAAGTTCTACAAAGTTCTAGAAAGCAACACTCCCTGGGTAACCCCAACCCTTTCGAATAATAACAGAAGCTACAGTGATCTTCAAGGACAAGAACAATTCTAAATTTCAAACTATGCACCTGATGACATTCCAACTATGACACTTTTCAAGATGGCGGCACTAGGCCTTGGTCCAAGATATGCCGAAATATGGAGATATATGAGACCCTGAAAAATAATAATTCAAAAAAAAATGTTCAGCTATGATGCACTAAATTAAACGTACTTATGGATATTATAATTACTTTCGACAAAATCTGCTAGGAAATAAAACCCAAAATTCTACACACTGCACCTTTAATGCCATTTAATTTCATGACAAAATAATATGCTGATCCAACATAAAACCGCGCTGGAAAAGGCATGACATGAGGCAGCCAGTGAGTAGGCTTCCTCTGCCTCGCTGAAGGGGGCGTATGCCTGAGCCAACAGGGTCACAGCACACACTCCTTTTATAATTGTTAATTTGTGGCCACAACATAAGTATCTCGTTCCCACAAATTATTAAACTGTGGCCACAAAACAATTATCTCAGATTATTGAGTCATGCAAAAAGATTTTTTCCCCAGATGTCACCAGAGGGGCTCCGTAGGAAAGTGTCGAACAAATGAGGTTCTCGAATGTCATTTTCTGATATATGGAATCAATTTGGACTTTAATACTGAAGTCCCTTTAAAGGCAAATACTTAAAAGGTAAATGCCTTACTTCAACCTGAGTTAAAATGTGACCAGGCAACGTTCACTGACTTAAAGGTGCAGTGTGTAATATGACATCATCAAGAAAGTTCTACAAAGTTCTAGAATGCAACGCTCCCTGGGTAACCCCAACCCTTTCGAATAATAACAGAAGCTACAGTGGCCTTCAAGGACAAGAACAATTCCAAATTTTAAACAATGCAGCTGATGACATTCCAACTATGACACTTTCAAGATGGCGGCACTAGGCCTTGGTCCAAAATATGCAGAAATATGGACATATATGAGACCCTTTCTAAGGGAAAAAAAAATAATTAAACATTTTTTTTCAGCTATAATGCACTAAATTAAATGTACTTATGGATATTATAATTACTTTCTACAAAATCTGCTAGGAAATAAAACCCAACATTCTACACACTGCAGGTTTAAATGAACTTTCACTTGAAATGAAAAAAATAAGTTGGAACTAAAACAAACAGGATGTGATTTTTATGTGAGGGATAATGTATAGCGAACTCGCGAGAAATAATGACCGACAAGGTAAGCTACTGCCATCGATGTCTGAGTTTGTGTGTGTGTGTGTGTGTGTGTGTGTGTGTGTGTGTGTGTGTGTGTGTGTGTGTGTGTGTGTGTGTGTGTGTGTGCGGTGTGTGTGTGTGTGTGTGTGTGTGTGAATGGGTGTGTGTCTCTGTGTGTGTGTGTGTGTGTGTGTCTCGGTGTGTGTGTGTGTGTGTGTGTCTCAGTGTGTGTGTGTGTCTCGGTGTGTGTGTGTGTGTGTGTGTGTGTGTGTGTGTGTGTGTGTGTGTGTGTCTGTGTGTGTGTGTGAATGGGTGAATGTGGTTAGAAATGTAAAGCACTTTAGGGCTGAGAAAAATCATCTATAAAACGCTATGTAAGACAATGGTAAAGAATGGTAAAGTCCATTTAACTGACTGAGCTTCCTCAAGAACATATCACAAATAAGGCACTAGAAAAATATATATTTTGCAATTGAAAAGTAAATTAATTCTTTCAGCATTTTATTCAACTTTTCCCAACCAAATACGGATGTTTTTGTAGCTCTGATGTAACTGCAGATTCTTCTACATCAAATGAAGGTGTGTGTGTGTGTGTGTGTGTGTGTGTGTGTGTGTGTGTGTGTGTGTGTGTGTGTGTGTGTGTGTGTGTGTCTACTTTTCTTGTTGTTTTTTCCTTCTACATCAAATGAAGGAAGTGAAACTGATGAGAAGCAGTTTCATGTCAACGATCTTTGGACCTTTTCTGCCTCAAACTGGAACCAGAAAATACACACACACACACACACACACACACACACACACAGTATAACATTTATCCTTCTTTAAAACTTCCCGCTCTCTCAACACCATCATTTATGAACTCTTAAAGGAATACTTCACCCATACGGAACCGGCGTTCCATCATTATAAAATCACAATTATAATATAATGAATTAGTTTTTTCTTCCCTCAGTCTTCCCTTGGCCCAGCTGTCCTGTTAATCCTAACCCTACATTTTACCACGTGTGATGTTACGTCATACATGGGAAAATGTAGGGTTAGACAGTGAGACCTTAAAACACTCTTTCTGCCTTTTCTCAGGCTAGGATGAACCGATTTATAAAATGTTTGCACGTTTATACTACACAGGATCTCAGAGTTCAATACACCTTCATATTTCCACCGGTGAAGTAGGTCTTTAAAGGTGCAATGTGTAGAATTTATTGGTATTTTTTCGTGTACGTGTTTTAATTAGTGTATAATCTCTTGCTCTTTCATGACCTTAGAATGAGCCTTTTATATCTACATAGGAGCAGAGCGCTGAGGCCGCCATGTTGCACCGCCATGTTTCTACAGTAGCACAGAACAGACAAACTTAACGGCTTTACTTTTTATAAAAAGTGGGCGTCCTGGGGAAATGCACCTGTTGGAAGACCAAGAAGAAGAAGTACTATAGAATAAATAACTAAATACATATTCACCTCATCACTTGATATTGTGGAAAGACTTGAGGCAGTGGTGGATGATGCCATCTTTAGTGACTATAGCTTCTTGTCCTTGAAGGCCACCGTAGCTTCTGTAAATTCTCCTCAAAGGACTAAAAAAAAATTCCACTAGTACACACTGCACCTTTAAAATGCTAAAAATGTCCAATTAAAAAACCTGCTATGAACACACACACACACACACACACACACACACACACACACACACACACACACACACACACACACACACACACACACACACACACACACACACACACACACACACACACACACACACACACACGTCCCCTTAAAAAACCTGCTAGCTGTGTTTACATGGTTGGGTTTACAATATCTAAATCCTGAGAATTCTTGAGATTCTTATCGGCCGTTCGTGTCCCGTCACCTCATTAGTTCAGCTCGGATCCAAACACATGTTTCCCTTTTAGAGTCACTTCACAGCAGAACGTTCACGTTTAGCATCAACATTATGACAGGCTGCTCTGTGAGTGTGGGCCAGCCGTAATGGGAGGTCAGAGAGAGAGAGAGAGAGAGAGAGAGAGACACAGAGAGAGAGAGAGAGAAGAGAGACACACACACAGAGAGAGAGACAAAGACAGAGAGACAGAGAGAGAGAGAGAGAAAGAGTCAGAGAGAGAGACACAGAGAGAGAGAGAGAAAGACACAAACACACAGAAAGAGAGAGAGAGACACACACACATAGCAAGAGAGAGAGACACAGAGCGAGAGAGAGAGAGACACACATAGAGTGCAAGAGACACACACACACACACACACACACACACACACACACACAGAGTGAGAGACACAGGCACACACACACACACACAGGTCAGCGGAGGTCCATGGGTAAAAGAAGAATAATGCTTTCCTTCATCATGGAATGCATCAGGTCTTAAAGGTGGAGTCAGTGATTCTGCCACACAATCAGGTGGGCCAAATTGAGTGATAAAATGGACCAATGTACTTTCTAGAAGCACTGTATTACATTATTCAGAAAACTCCAAATGTTGCCAGTACAGGGGTACAAATCACATTGTTGCTCCTAGTAGCAGTTTTAAAGGTGCAGTCAGTGATTCTTGTTAAAAATCAGTGAATATCTCCTCACGATCCGCTACCCGTCTGTACTGTGTGTGCACTGAAAAAAAGTCCAGTGTTAATACACAGCCTAGGCTCTGTAAAGGGGCATGTTGCTATAGCTGTGGTGCCCCCCCCCCCTTTGTTTACATACCACTTTACAGAGCCTAGGTTGTGTATTGACACTGGATTTCATTTCAGGAGAAATACAAGTGCATGACATATCTGCAATGCCATAGACAAGTGGGTGGTAAAAGGTTAGAACCCTGGATACCGTCAATCACACACACACACACACACACACACACACACACACACACACACACACACACACACACACACACACACACACACACACACACACACACACACACACACACACACACACAAACGACCCTAAGATCTAGCTTGAAAAAACACCAAAGTGCACACACAGCTTAGATGTCTTATCTATCACACATACACACTCTGCCGTTAATATATATATACACACACCTTGGATGGCCTTATCTGATGCTCATGCGCGCACACACACACAGACACACACAAACAGACACACACACACACACACACACACACACACACACACACAAGGTCGCGCGGGTCAGCCGAGGTGGAGTGGAGAGATAAACTTGGGCCGACTGATCTCTTGGATACGGCCCAATGCCCAGGTCAGTTATATCAGGTTACTCGGTAAGGAGTGTTTACACACACACACACACACACACACACACACACACACACACACACACACACACACACACACACACACACACACACTGCCTTGGACATGGACTTGATGGTTGATAGAGCAGAGCTGGCTTTGGTAACTTGATACCTCTGCGTTTGTAATTTACGGCATTTGAACAAATCGTAAAGACGTTAAATCGTTGTTGATTATTGTGTGCGTGTTTCAAGGTTTATTGGACTTTTTTTCTACATTTTCTCTGAGCTAATAACATGGCATTAAGTATATTTTCTCCTTTTTTTGACCTTATGAACTTTTGAACTCTGGTCTTTAGAAATAGACCACCAGGGTTTTTTTTTTTTTTTTTTTTTTTTAAGATAACATGAGCTAAAGCCGTCCACACACAGTACAGACAGGTAGCGGATCATGAGGAGATATTCACTGATTTTGATAGAAAGTGATTTTAACAACCAGCGTTCTCCAGAATCACTGACTGCACCTTTGAACAGCTACTACGAACAGCAATTTGTTCCCCTATATTGGCAACATTGGGAGTTTGCTGAAATAATGTAATATATGTAATTATGCCTTAGTGTGTAATGTAGGAGTATTTAGCCATTTTAGGCGCATAAACATTCACCCCTCTGTCGCTCTCTGCGCGTGCACCGGCAGTGAGACGGGTGCCGGTTTGTAGCGTTCTCTCTTCTGATTGGATATCAGGTTGTGGGATCCCCGAAAAGTTTATTTGCAGATTACATGTAGAGCGAGTGTGACTGAGAGATCGGCTTTATGAAACGCGCACATTATATAAGTGATCACTGTATGAATAAAGAGCGATTTAACACTTATATAAAAATAAATAAATCGCTCACTTAACTGCAAGAGAGACTCTGACTTTCATTCACCAATACCGGACAAAGGCCTGCAGCTTTGGGCTCGGCCTATATACTGAGGTTCTCAATCAATGTAATATATTTTTATAGCAACTTTCAAACAAGGCAGATGTAGTTAAAACAGCTTTACAGTGATTAAAGCAAAGAACGAAAGATAGAATGGATTATCGTCCAAGCTTTGGTAGATCAAATTATTTTTTAATGTAGTAGGTAGAGCAGGGACTACATTTCCTTACAGGTCACAGGTTTGAGTCTGACCCGTGGACCTGCATGTCATCCCTCTGTCTGTCTGTCTGTCTGTCTGTCTGTCTGTCTGTCTCTTTCTCTCTCTCTCTCTCTCTTTCTCTCTCTCTCTCTCTCTCTCTCTCTCTCTCTCTAACTTGAACTGTCAAATAAAGGGTGAAAAACTCCCCAAAGCAATTCTTAAAAATGATTCATAAAATCGTATGATAAAAAAATTAACAAATAACATTTTATATAGAAGCAAACGATGGTGTGGTATATGTGTGGTTGCATTGATCCCTTGTTTAATCCTTTCCATACACACACACACACACACACACACACACACACACACACACACACACACACACACACACACACACACTCACACACACTCAGACATCATGTAACATATACTTTGTTATGGTAAACAGTCTTTCATGCCGTGCGGTGTAAATATCAGATGTCACAAAGCTCTCGCTAAGCCAGTGTGGGGATGAGTTCAAACGGAGGCTTAAAATGCTATGAAAAAATAAAAAAATAAATACTCTGTCTGGGACCTTTTGACCCAGCGCTTTAATCCAGCCAATCAGGGAGTTTATAGCCACAAAGGGGGCGTGGCTAGATGTATGTAGAAGAATCTTGAAGTTACATTTCATATGAGTCATCGCAACAAAAGGCAGTTAGGCGGTTAAAATGGAGGCAGCTTTTATTGGACATTTTAGATTTTTAGTTTAAGGCTCAACACTCTTGAAATCAAAGTGCGCACACACACACACACACACACAGACACACAGACACACACACACACACACACACACACACACACACACACACACACACACACACACACACAGGGCCAGACATCGATGACATGTTAGAGCGGAGTGTTGCAGACGCTTGTCATCAAATGCATCCATCTAAGAGGGATAGAGAGAGAGGGAGTGTGTGTGTGTCTTTTAGAGAGAGAGAGAGAGACAGACAGAGAGAGAGAGAGAGAGAGAGAGAGAGAGAGAGACAGAGAGAGAGAGAGGCCTGTTGCCCAATTTCAAAGTGACCTGGTCTGATAGTCATTTCCAACATGCACACACACACACACACACACACAGAGACAGACACCTTCATCCATTCATAAAGTCAACCAACGTCAACACTACTCAGTCTAAAGTGTTACTAGCGGCCTCTAGAGGCTACAATGTGCATTACAACATAGCATATAGAAAAACTTACTCATCATGAGACAGTGATTACCATAACCTCAACCCCAATATTTATATATACACTACCGTTCAAAAGTTTGGGGTCACCCAAACAATTTTGTGTTTTCCATGAAAAGTCACACTTATTCACTACCATATGTTGTGAAATGAATAGAAAATAGAGTCAAGACATTGACAAGGTTAGAAATAATGATTTGTATTTGAAATAAGGTTTTTGTTTACATCAAACTTTGCTTTCGTCAAAGAATCCTCCATTTGCAGCAATTACAGCATTGCAGACCTTTGGCATTCTAGCTGTTAATTTGTTGAGGTAATCTGGAGAAATTGCACCCCACGCTTCCAGAAGCAGCTCCCACAAGTTGGATTGGTTGGATGGGCACTTCTTGCGTACCATACGGTCAAGCTGCTCCCACAACAGCTCAATGGGGTTCAGATCTGGTGACTGCGCTGGCCACTCCATTACCGATAGAATACCAGCTGCCTGCTTCTGCTCTAAATAGTTCTTGCACAATTTGGAGGTGTGTTTAGGGTCATTGTCCTGTTGTAGGATGAAATTGGCTCCAATCATGCGCTGTCCACTGGGTATGGCATGGGGTTGCAAAATGGAGTGATAGCCTTCCTTATTCAGAATCCCTTTTACCCTGTACAAATCTCCCACCTTACCAGCACCAAAGCAACCCCAGACCATCACATTACCTCCGCCATGCTTAACAGATGGCGTCAGGCATTCTTCCAGCATCTTTCATTTGTTCTGCGTCTCACAAACGTTCTTCTTTGTGATCCAAACACCTCAAACTTGGATTCATCCGTCCACAACACTTTTTTCCAGTCTTCCTCTGTCCAATGTCTGTGTTCTTTTGCCCATCTTAATCTTTTTCTTTTATTGGCCAGTCTCAGATATGGCTTTTTCTTTGCCACTCTGCCCTGAAGCCCAGAATCCCGCAGCCGCCTCTTCACTGTAGATGTTGACACTGGTGTTTTGCGGGTACTATTTAATGAAGATGCCAGTTGGGGACCTGTGAGGCGTCTGTTTCTCAAACTAGAGACTCTAATGTACTTATCTTCTTGTTTAGTTGTGCAACGCGGCCTCCCACTTCTTTTTCTATTCTGGTTAGAGCCTGTTTGTGCTGTCCTCTGAAGGGAGTAGTACACACCGTTGTAGGAAATCTTCAATTTCTTAGCAATTTCTCGCATGGAATAGCCTTCATTTCTAAGAACAAGAATAGACTGTCGAGTTTCAGATGAAAGTTCTCTTTTTCTGGCCATTTTGAGCGTTTAATTGACCCCACAAATGTGATGCTCCAGAAACTCAATCTGCTCAAAGGAAGGTCAGTTTTGTAGCTTCTGTAAGGAGCTAAACTGTTTTCAGATGTGTGAACTTGATTGCACAAGGGTTTTCTAATCATCAATTAGCCTTCTGAGCCAATGAGCAAACACATTATACCATTAGAACACTGGAGTGATAGTTGCAGGAAATGGGCCTCTATACACCTATGTAGATATTGCACCAAAAACCAGACATTTGCAGCTAGAATAGTCATTTACCACATTAGCAATGTATAGAGTGTATTTCTTTAAAGTTAAGACTAGTTTAAAGTTATCTTCATTGAAAAGTACAGTGCTTTTCCTTAAAAAATAAGGACATTTCAATGTGACCCTAAACTTTTGAACGGTAGTGTATATATATATATATATATATTTAAAGTGACAGCGCACAATTAAAAA